>CM062818.1:384313772-384913772 GCA_031772625.1 Pinus tabuliformis | reverse complement strand
TGTTGGACAGCAGGACCGAATTGGTACTGTCCCTGGTACTGTTGGTAGGTAAATTGAGGTTGACTTGTTACAACAGTACTTAAACCAGGCTGCCCTACAGGCATCTGGACCGTGGTTTGAATCGTAGATCTGGACAACGGTAAAGATGTCTGAGGAGTGGTTGCAGAGACAGTAGAAACCGGAGCTGTCGATACTCCAGAAGTAAGTGCGGTAGATGTTGCGGTAGTTGCAGCAGCCGTTTGAGATGGAGTACTAGGTGCAATTGGCGGCTGAGTAACTACCGAAGTTACAGAAGTTTGAACATTTGACTGGACAGGTTGCGGTTGCTGGGGTGAACCAGAAACTACGGGTTGTCCAGTTTGAGGTACCAACTGTATACTTGGCTGCAACACCTGTTGACCCTGTGATGGATCCCACACTATCATTCCGGGGTATTGACCCGTAACAGGTTGAGGATACTGAGATCCATAACCGGATTGAGGATAGGATTGATAACTGAAAGGCATAGTTCCCATACCTTGAACATATGACTGACCTTGAGGTGGTTGATAACCTTGACTCGAGTATTGACCTTGAGGTTGATAACCTTGGGGTAAATACTGATACTGGGGTTGACCTTGACCTTGAGGTTGATACCCTTGAGGTTGATATTGATACTGAGGTTGACCCTGGGGTACATATTGAGGCTGGGGTTGACCTTGAGGCATGTATTGTACCATGGGTACATACTGACCTTGAGGCTGCCCCCCAGACACAATTTGTGTACCTTGAGGTTGCCCCCCAGGCGGTAATTGACCACCTTGAGGTTGAGAAACGGGAACTGAACCTGACATCATGTAAATGTCCCCTACACCCAACGGTTTATTACCATTGTTTCCAGCTAATAACCCATGATCAATGGGTTGAGGAGATGCCCCCGCAAAGGTACCAGAAAGTGACTGATACCCGGTGGGAACAGAAGGACCGCCGTGTAAGAAAGATTCAGGAGATTGAGTAAACACGGACGACTGACCAGACATATTTACAGGAGTATAAATACCTCCAGGTGGAAAAGGAGTACGAGGTGGAGAAAAACCTACCCCTGAGTTGTCTAAATAATTGGTTAACGAAAGGTACCAAGTAGTACTTCTAGGAGGACTGTAAAAGATAGATTCACGCTCCCTTAGATCAATAGTAGGTTGATCTTCAAGAATAGATACGCCTAATTCTTCCTCTGGAGCAAGTTCTTCAATAGCTATCAAACCAGTAGGAAGATTTTCGGTGATGACTCTTTCTACCCTAGGTGAATCTGGTACACTAGAAGTTGGAGTAACAGGTTCAGATATTTCAGGTTCTTCGCCTATATCACTAGTAGATGAAAAACTACCAGCAAGCTCAGAAACTTCAACTGCTTCAGGATTATAACTTGTTTCTAGACTTTGGTAATCTTGATGGACTACCAACGAAGACTCTCCTTCTTCTGGTGAACCTACTCTACTGCCGCTAGGAGGAGTTACAAGGACCTTTAAACCTTCGTAATGACTTGGGACGTCTTGAGGAGGTTCACCCCGAAGTCTACGGGATTTCCTCAACAATTCGGCCACAGAAAAAACCTCAGGAGACTTGCCCCGAAGTCTACGGGACTGTCTCGGTAATTCCGCCACAGTTAAAAACTTTTAACTACTGCACACGCAAACAAAGTAAAATCTCAAAGCAAACCACCTAAAGTCTCTAAAGAACCAAACAAATTTGAATCACACGCCTAAAGAATCTAGGGCGTCAAACCAAGCACAAACAGTAGCCTTCCAGACCGAAAACGCTAGTTGGAGATGAAACCCAACATCGCCGGATTCAGTACAGAAGTGGCGGGTGGAACAGTTACCCCGGCAACCTGCTTAATGAATAGACCGGCACAAGTTCCTCCACTTTAACCGTCTCGAGTGAAGTGAACCCCCCGGAAAATCCAAGTGAGTCTAGCCGACGTCTGCTCCAGGTACAGTGGGATCTTCCCTCCACCGTCACCTCGGTAGAATCCTAAAGATAATGGTCACTAAGGTTACCAACCGCAACAAATGCACCTGGGGGAACAGTCTACACTCCGACAGCACGCAAGGGCAGAGTATCAAGCTCAATCCCCTTGCCGGCTCCTTGACAATAATCCAAGGTTTACCGACAAGTGACCCCTGGCTCCTCGACAATGGTTAATCCGAGGTTTACCGTTTGTAATACGTGCGTGTCTGGCGTCGTTCCCAACGAGGGAGGATTGATCCCCTCACTGGTTCGGACACGAGCTCGTGCTTCTCCTTTAAGAGGAGCTTTCCCAGAGTACAAATGAGACAATTGGATTTATTCTATCACAAGATAAGCTACTTGTTTGGTTTTGTTGTCTTGGAGAGTTAATTACTCTCCTACTCCAAGACACTAGCTTGATCTAAATTGGTGTTTTAGAGCCCTAGTAAATAAAAGTTACTAAGTTGATTTTACTTTAAGTGTCAATTTTATGGTTTTTCTTAAAGACAAAAAGGTAGTGGAGATGAAACTGGTGGTGTGTAGACTCGACTCGCAACCACTACAAAGATGCACCTAAGATGATTTACACTACTTTTCTTTTTCAATGAATCTCCTAACTAAGAGAGTTGGAAAATGCAAATTTTATAGAAAACAACTTTCTTAGTAAAGACAATCAAAGAAACAATTCTCTTTATCTTTTCAAAACACACAACTCATGACCACTAATTACTCTACGAAATTTCCTTTTTCTCCCAAAAGTCTACAAATGCTACCAAAGCAAACTTTTTCCAAAAGAATTTTTGTGTTTTTCCTAGATTAATAAAGCATGTAAAACTATTTTATCAAATCGGATTTAACAAATCTAAGACAATCAAATCAAATTCACTCAAAAGCAAATTAAAAGGAAATTTACCTAAAAGCAAAAAATAATGAGGACAAAAGCCTACAAGGATGATTCCCGGATGTTTTACTTAGTCAAAATGCAACTAAGGATCAGTTCATGCAGAATCATAAACTAACCAAAAAACAAATTCGAAATCTTTTTGTTCTTTTTTCTCAAGAATGGAATTCAAGGCTTTAACAAACAAACTTTTCGAGATTCGCAAAGAGAAGACACAAAGGTAGGTCTCTCACTAGGGTGACTTCTATGACAGGCCCGACTCCTAAGAGGACTGATCAAAACCAGGGAGATCCAAAGTTTGACAACCTCTAACGCCAAAGTCACTACAGGACCAGTTAAAAATCAAACCCTAAGGCAAAATCCCTATGAATTCCACCAAAACCCTCGACACTAACGGGACAAGTTTAGGTGAAGATCTTTGACAGTAAACTGATGGATCTGGGCAGTAAAAACAAATTGAAAACAAAATCTAAAGAGCAAAAAGCAAAAATTGAAATTTTCTCAAAATTGACAGGGGTACGCAGGTCATCTGTTCACACAGGCGCGGGTACACCCTGTGCACAAAGACGCAGTGCGTACAAGTACGCACTGTGTCAAACCCAGAGACTGCGTACTGCTGGAAAAGCTAAGAAAAATAAAAACTAAATTGACTCTAAGCTAACCCACCCAAATACACAGCTAGACAACCAAAAATCAGAAAACAAGCAATTTTTCTCAGACCAAAATATCAAATCAAAAAGAACTCAAACACATTCATGGAGTCCCCAGCGGAGTCGCCATTTTGTCACGTGGAAAGAGTCGTTAGTGCGGACACAACCGACCTTCCTAGAAGCCTGAGACTTTCTAATGACAAACAAGACAAATAAGAGCAATCCTTCCCTAAATATGCTTTTACAATATGAGAAATCAAGTGTTTAGATCCTACCTGTAATCCAACGCTGTTGTAGTAGTCCAACTCCATTGATCCGGATGAGCTCCTCCTTCCCTTCGAAACCTGCATTCACTAACAATCAAACGATTAAATAGCACCTGAATATCACATAAAATAAAACATATTTAACATATAGACCAAGGAGTATATGAAACAACTCATTAATAACAAATTGTTGAGAAGAATGGACTAATTTGTATTAAAAGGTAACAAAAGGAACCATTACAACATGAGCCTTGGCGTTGTGCAAGCTCCTCCCAGGGTCCACAAGAGTTCTCCCTTACTCTGATCAGCTCACCCACCTCCCAATGGAAACAAGTAAAGATGGTAATCTCTCCTCACAAGCTTCTACAAGGAAGTCCTAATTCCAGCAGCATATACCCTTAGGAATGTTCAGCTTTCAACCCCCTCCCCCTTTGGCCCAATGCCTGTATTTATAGTGCTCTAGAGGAAGTTATTCAGGTCCACCATCAATGGGATAAGCCCCTCTTTGGATGGGATAGCTCCCCTCTTGATGGGATAAGTTCCTCTTAGGTAGGGATACATGAACCATCTGGCACGTCAAACATGCTTCTAGAAGACTCTAGAAATGACCACAAGTAACTTTTTTGGAGTGAAACTTGCGCCTTTTGACCTTTACAGGAGTACGCACCCACCCCTTTACATACAGAGCGTACAAGTACGCAGGTATTGTGAACTTGGGTTGCGTACACGCAGGTAAGGCTAAGAGAAACTGCGTACCAGAGATAATTGACTTTAAATGACTTTTCTCTCTTTCTTGAAGTTTGACATGGAGAGCAGAGGCATGAGACTTGCCAAGGAGGATAGTATGACAGTGGATGGAGCCATACTAACTGTAAATAGTCATGGTGACATTTTTTAGTGTAACAAGTAGGACAATGAGCTCATAGCTACGCGAGAGGAACCAATTATCTTGCTACATGCTTTGGCGGGTATTCATGTGCCCCAAACTCTCAAAATCAAAGGCTTTATTAAACATCGCCCTGTAGTAGTATTGATTGATAGTGGCATCACTCATAACTTTATCATCAGTGAGTCCCTGAAGTTGTTCATTGTTTTATAAGGGTAGCCTCTAATTTCCAGGTTCTGATCACTGATGGGGGGACAATGAAATGTGAAGGCCGCTGCGAAAATATTAAACTTCAAATGGGAGACTACCACCTAAAGACCCATATGTTTGTGATTAACATGGGTGGTTCTGACATTGTCTTGGGTGCTGAATGGCTTTGCACACTAGGCCCAATCAAAACAAATTTCTAGGGGTTATATATGTGTTTTAAGCAGAATGACCACATGCATACCCTCCGTGGACTCCAGGCAGGTGCTCCTTCTATCATTAGCTCACATCTAATGTAAAAGTTGTTGAAAAAGGACCATCATGGAGTTATGGCCCATTTTAATGCCATCCAGGCCATAGAACCCACTACTCTTCATATTCATCCTAATATGCAACAGGTCTTAAACTGCCACCAACAGGTATTTGACAAACCTAAAGAACTTCCACCCTCTAGAGGGGAACATGATCATAGCATCACTTTGGTCTAGGGGCACAACCGCTGAATGTGCACCCATATCGATATCCTTTCGCCCAAAAGAATGAAATTGAAAAAATCATCAAGGAACTCCTTGAAGCCGATGTTATTCATCCTAGCATTAGTCTTTATTCATCACCAGTGGTCATGGTGCTCAAGAAAGATGGGGAATGGCGCATGTATCCAAACTTTCAGGCCCTCAACAAGCTCACTGTCAAAGACAAATTCTCTATCCCGGTTGTTGATGATTTTCTTGATGAACTACATGGTGCTCAATTCTTTACTAAGCTAGATCCTCGCTCTATCTATCACCAAATACGCATGAAAGAAGTACACATTCCCAAGACTACTTTCCGAACACATGAAGGCCATTATGAATTCTTGGTCATGACATTTGGTCTCTATAATGCCCCATCCACTTTTCAAAGCCTCATGAATCACTTGCTTAAACCATATCTCCGAAAATTTGTCCTCGTTTTCTTTGATGACATTCTCATCTATAGCCTAACCTGGGAAAAACATCTTCAGCATGTAGACCTGCTCTTGCAACTGCTCCGGAATCACAAATTATTTGTCAAATTTTCCAAGTGCTCTTTTGGCATGGAAGAAGTCAAGTATTTGGGACACATTATGGGTCGTGAAGGTGCCTGGGTGGATCCCACAAATATACAGACAATGCAAGATTGGCCCCAACCAAAAACCTTGAAGAGTTTGAGGGGATTCTTGGGTCTCACTGGCTACTATCACAAATTTGTCCACAATTATGGTCGCATTGCTAGAACCCTCACTAACCTTCTCAAGAAAAATTCATTCCTCTGGACTGATGCAACACAACATGCATTTATGGCTATCAAACAGGCCATGTGTTCCACTCCAGTATTGGCACTACCCAAATTCACCAAATCTTTTTTGATTGAATGTGATGCTTCAGGTACTGGTATTGGTGCTGTCTTAATGTAGGAAGGTCGACCCTTAGCTTTCATCAGCCAACAACTGGGTGGGAAACATCTGGGAAAATCTACCTATGAGAAAGAGATAATGGCCATATTACATGCAGTAGATAATTGGCAACCATACTTATTGGGGTAGCGTTTCCAAATCCACATAGACCATCAAAGCCTCAAATATTTTTTGGAGAAACGGCTATCCTCACCACAAAAAAAGAAATGGTTGGCCAAAATGTTGGGATATGATTATGAGATAACTTACAAGAAAGGGCATGATAATGTAGTAGTGGATGCTTTATCATGCCAGTTTGAGGATGAAATCACCCTACTATCAATTTATCTTGCCATACCATTTGGATTGAAGAAGCTTGCAAGGAATGGTTTTCACACCCCTCTCTCTCCCAACTCATTAATAACTTGAGAGCAGATCCTAATTCCTCAATTGGCTACTCTTGGAAGGATGATATTCTTCACTACAAGGACAGGGTAGTTATATCACCGACATCCACCTTCAAAATGCACATTTTTGTAGAGTTGCACTCATCTCCCACTACAGGCCATGCAGGATTTCAGAAGACTTATTCTCACACTCATCGTTCTTTCTTTTGGACAGGCATGAAAACTGACATTCTTACTTTTGTATTTGAATGTGATGTGTGTCAACACCACGATGGAGAAATAGTCAAGTTACCAGGCACCTTACAATTATTGCCAATCCTTGCCTCCATCTGGGCAGATGTTTCTATGGATTTCATTACTGGTCTCCCGAAGTCAAGCAAAAAATCAGTCATAATGGTGGCCTTGGACAAATCTTCTAAATATGCTCATTTTTGCGCTCTACCCAACCCATTTACCCCCACTTTGGTGGCTCAAGCTTTCATGGATTAGATCTTCAAACTACATGGCATGCCCACTTCCATTGTGTTTGATCGTGACATGACTTTCACCATTAAATTTTGGCAAGATATTTTCAAGCTACAAGGTACCCAACTCCAAATAAGTACTTCCTATCATCCCCAAATTGATGGTCAAACTGAAGCAGTCAACAAATGTTTTGAGACATACCTAAGGTGCCTCACTTCAGAAAAGCAACATCAATGGGTGCAGTGGCTACCTTTAGCTGAATGGGGATATAATACTAACTATCATGAAGCCACCAAGATGACTCCATGTGAAGTAGTGTATGGCCAACTACCACCTTCACCTATTTCTTATATCCCTGGATGCTCTAAGGTGCAAGCAATTGATCAAATACTACACAGCTATGCAACCATGCTAACTCATCTCAAAGATAATCTCCATCAAGCTCAAAATCGAATGAAGCAAAAGGCAGATCAACATTTTTCAGAGTGCACATTTCAAGAAGGGGATCAAGTATTCCTGTGGCTACAACCATATAAGAAAACATCACTCAAAGAAAAGGGCTAGTAGAATTAGCTCCAAAATTCTACGGACCTTATCAAATACTTCGGCGCATTGGAGCAGTAGCCTACAAGCTAGCCTTGCCACCAACTTCAAAAATCCATCCAGTATTCCATGTATTGTGCCTTAAGAAAGTGGTGGGGAATAATTACATAATTCAAACCAGTCTATCTGAATTGGATGAAGAAGGTTCACTCTAGCTCCAACCTGAATAGGTCCTTAATACACAAGAACGACATCTACATGGCCGCACGATCAAGGAAGTCCTCATCAAGTGGAATTACACCTCTCTAGAAGATGCGACCTAGGAACCAACCACTACTCTTCAGCAATTTCCATAGCTTTAGCCTTGAGGATAAGGCTGCTTTTCATGGGGGAGGGCATGTTAGGGTCCAACCCTAACCCCTTTATTTATGTAATAGGGTTGAGTCATAGTTATAGTTAGTTAAAGAGTCAATAAAGTTCGTATTAATAATTGTAAGTGGTTGACCCGCATTTAAGAAAGGGACCACAGTTAGTTGCAATGGGCCATAATTAATAAATAAAGTGGTTAACCCATGTTATGCAAAGGACCACTAGTCGTTAGGTTGTTGAAGGTCATTTAGCTATAAATAGTCGTAGTTATAAGGGAAAGATCATCGAGTCTTATTTTGTAATCGAGCTCTGCTTTGCTGGAGGTTGCCCCCTCGAAGAGGCAAGTGAACATTGCTTTTATCTCTGAATAATAAAATACTTGCTGTTTTTCTCATTTTATTCTATGTTCTGGGTTTTATTTCTTTGCATATTTGGCATTCTGTAATTTCTCGCGGGTTAAGAGCATAACACGACAGCTTTGGGTTGAGTTACTAGTCTTGGAAGATGGGTTGAAACAAACACTTTGGATCCCTGCATAACTTGGGTAGAGATTGATCTGGTGATGGTTAGTGATGTTAGACCGTGAGGTGGAATCACAGGTTGAGGGTTGATGTGGTTTGGCCTCTGGAAGCCATGATTCTATTTTGATGGATTTGTTTAATGATATCGCAAATTCATGCTTGGAATATGGCACCAGGGTGACTAACTGAAAGAATTCGGTTTAACCTAGTCTACAGTCGAGTGGTTCATGGAAGTCCCATACTTGGTCGGCCTATGAAATCATCAATAAGAGCTCTCTTTCTCCTTGGTATGTTATGGGTAAATATACTTGTTTATATGTTGTTTTTATGGTTGTTATATCCTTGATATTTTGTTTATATGTTGGTTATGAATGAGTTTTATGGCAATGGAAATGTATGACTCTCATCATGTTTTGGTTAATCACTGAATGCACAATGAATATATGGCTTAATAGATGGTAATGCAGTTATTGTGATGAGGCACCAATGCTTCTTAGTGATTCTCAGACCAGTATGAGACCCATATGCTCATATTTGTTGTTTAAACCTATAGATTACATCTTTGTGACATGTTTGATGAAATTCCTATCATGGCTAGTAGGGGTCCAGTCAAGTCCTTATTCAATTAATCACATTTGTATCATTATTTCGCTGTTATCTTTCATTTATGGAAGTGTCATTGATTTCCGAGCAGTGACCTGGGCCTGAAAAAGTGGCACAAATCCTAGTCACAGGCACAACACTAGGAAAAAAAGTCCCTTGAAGCTCACTTTACCTTGTTGTGATAGCTTATGGAGCCTCCCAAAAGCACCCTTATCCATATCAAGGGAGTGTCTAGGGGTTTGATGCATTAAAACTTTAGCTAGTCTTAGGGGCTGGTTACCTAAGTGGTTGGGATGGCTCCTGGGAGTTCTGTTGCTGATGTGGAAGGTTTGTGTGGTGTGTTTCTATTGATTCCACTTCCTTAACTGAAACATAGGGAGTCAAATCATATCATAGTAACTTCTCATCACATGTTTTCCCCAATTGGCCGGTTGCTTGGGTAGATATGAGAGGAGGGTATTACAAAGTGGTATTAGAGTAGGTTGCACTCTCTTTGGGTCATATCTGATACCATAGAGTGGTATCAAAGTGGGTGGTGCTCTATTTAGGTCATATATAATACCACATAGTGGTATCAAAGCATGTTATGCTCTCTTTGGGTGTTATCTAATACCATAGAGTGGTATCAGAGCGAGTTTTGTTCTCTTTGGGTGGTGTCTAGTTTCCATTAGTTTTTGGTGATATCTAATACCATAAAGTGGTATCAAAGCATGGTTAACGCCTCAGAATGGATGGGCGGTGTGTTGGTCATGCATTTATGTCAGTTGCATATGTGTTCCTTATGCTTGTAGTCCATGTGCTTGTTGCATTTGCATGGTGTTGATCATGGTTGTAGTGATTTCTCCATGTGAAGGTTGATGGTGTTATTGTGGGATGTGTCATCATGAGTGTATGGTTGTATATGCATTTGTTATGCATGTCGGTGTCTATATGTTGTTATGCATGCATTTTCATGGTGAAGGTTGTTGTTCATAAGTTCATTGTATGCAATTAGGTGATCATGATGATATTTGTATGTTATGATGCTAATGTGTTGGCTGAGATAGAGTAGGAGATGAAAATAATCAAAGTTAAGTTGCAGCATTGGATCTCGACGAAAGAACATGTCATCATACAAGTCTGTATGTTGGGAATTGAGGTATGTAGGTTAAGTATTGTTATATGAATTATGGTTATGTGTATGGCTTTCATTCTATTGATGTTACTGTTACATACATCATAGATGCTAGTTGATTAGTGTAGTCATATGCACATGTGTCAGATAGTCATGAATGATAGTAACTTGTGGTTGTATGCATTTATATTGTTGTTTTATGTTATATAACTTGATGATTATGTTATATGTTGTTGATGAGCATGATATATAAATTGTTGTTGTTATATTCTAGTAACTTGATGATCGAGGTTATTACATTAAGATATTGATGTATATGTATCGTACTAAATTGGATTGGCCTATGCATATGGTTAGGGTTATGACATTCAGGTATGAGTCGACATATTTGTGATATTGTGTTGTACTAATCTATGTTGACTTTGAATATGTGATTGTTATGCATGAATGATAATTATTTATGAGTTTATAATGTGAACATGTTAGCTAGTTACTGTCATGGATATCATGACCTTATTTATGGTTGAGTTGATATTTTGTGAAGTTATATCGTGCTAAGATATCCTCCCTTGAGATACATTAAGGTATGAGTTTGGTTATGTCATATATTTGGTGCTTAAATGTTTGATTATGTCATCTATTTGGTGTTTGAGTGTTTTTTGTCTATTATGTCATCTAGTTGATTTATCTAAGATGGTACATTTATAGTTTGTTTGAATGTTTGATTGCATGAAGAAATGATCTTGTTTTAATATGGTCATACTAACATGTATGTGTTGAGACAACTGATATGTACTTGAGTGTAACATTATGTATTACGACATATGAATGTGAGTTGAATTTGATTATGACATGGTTGTTAGACTTGGTGAAGGTTGATTTTCAAGTAGTAGATATGTTACCTTGATCTTTGGAACATGTGATCGACATGTGTGAACAGTTACAAGAAACATGCTTGGTATTAGCATAACAAGGTAATAGTTTATTTGTTTATATAGCTATCCATTGGGTGATGTGATAGTACATAGTAGGACTCAATTGCAGCAAGGTAAATGTAAAAGAAAGGAATTGGGTGAGAATTCCTTTGGCTATGTTTGGAAACTGCAATTCCAAATGAATGAGTGCTTTGCATACAAGAAGTATTATTAACCCTAATTTGTCTAAAATTATGTGGATATGTTCTATATTCATGGACATGTATTTGACAGGTATAATAGTTGGTGTCTAGTTATATCTAGAATTGTCAAGGGAATTGGAGTCCCTTGAGACATGGCACAAATATGTTTAGCTACAAGGCAACATGCTTGGCATAACATGGTAAGCTAACTAGTATATTGTTATATTCATTTATACATTGAAAATTATGTATTTATGGTAGTGTGATGCAGGGAGTTGCATGGCAAGAGAGGCTGCCATGAAATTTTAAAGAAGGACCAGGTTGAGATTTCCTTTGGAAGCACTGGGAACCATGGGGATTGAATCATGGTGTTTGTTGCTAGTATTTTCCTTTGGTATTTTGTGATTTGGTTGCGCTTGATTGCATATTTTTTATGTCTAGTACAATGCCTTGCCACTTTTTTTGCGGTGTCATACTATTATTGATTTTCATGGTCTTCTTCTTGTTTGTTTCTTGTGCTTGCATTTTATGTTTTTAGTCTTGGGAACTGGTTGTGTTATAGACATTTTTGTGCCTTGCAGCTCCAAGCATGAAATGTCCATAAACCAAGGGCTCCTAAGTCCCTAAAAGTGTTGTTCCAACCCCTAAAGGAACAAGGTCAACAAATTACAGCTTCTCCCAGAAGTTCTCCACCAGAAACTGCTTAGAATAAGTCAAAACAGGATCATTTCAGCTGCTCCACTGGCTAGCTGCGTTGCATAGCACCTAAACACACTATCTGGGTGCGTTGCAATGCACCTAAATGCACTACCAGGGTGCATTGAGCGGGAAATGACAAATGGCAGTGTCATTCCGCGAGGTGGAGAGACAATGGAAGCTTCCAGAATCTTCTCCTCTGACACTTGCCTCACTGAATTCGACCAAGGATGAGTAAGAGGCCTTCAGTCTCCAAGTGGAAGCAAGAACTGACAGAGAGAAGCCACTAATCAAATCATAAGCTGACTCATCCTCCTTGCATACATCTATATATGGATCCCTCATCCCAGAGATCTAGAGGCTGGAATTTTGCACATTATAAGGAATTGCTGTTGGTTTTGAGACACATATCAGAGAATTGGGTGATCTATGCTTTGTTGGAGGTGAAGAGGGGCTTCTTTGCTGGGAGGTTGATGCTGGGTCAGGAATCATCAGTTGTAACTCCTCCTGGATCTTCTTGTATATCAATAAAAACTATTTGAGTTTCTTCTCCATGCTTGTGTATCATTGATGCTTGTTACATTTGTATGGTTAACTTAAATCTGATCCTAAGTTATTTATGAATATAAATCCATGTCTTTGTATAGTTTTCTTCTTCTGTGATCTTACAGGTACTTGGTGAAGCTGGGCAAGTAAGGGAGCAGGTAGCTGGAAGCTGTCAAAGAGGAGAGAGATTGGATCAAAGGGCTAGCGCAAGACACAGGTTGGTTCTTCCTATTCCTCTTTGTTTATAGTTCATAAAGGAGATACAAAAGTAGTTTTCTCTGTTTGTTTCTAAGGCAGCTGTCACACCTTAGTGGGATAGAGCAGTTCTAAATAGACACTTTTCCCGGTAACAGGTTGGGAAAGAAGAAATTTGATGGAACTCTGGGAGATTTGTTTGGTATCTAACAAGCGATGTAAGGCTTGGATGAAGCTTAGTGCATGTATAAGGGTACTTGAAGGCAAGCGTCTGACAACTAGTTGGATTGGTGGGGTCCATTGAGGTAAACGGATGGTGATAGGACAATCATGAAAACGGTAACAAAAAGGGTAAAGTAAATGGATTTGAGGTTTCATATGCCTTGGCTATGTTGGGAACTATTGTTCTCAATATTGTGCATGAATAAATGAAGTTTTCTTAACCTTGTCCTTATGATATCTAGTAATTATGTTGTGATCATGATTTATTTATGATAATGTTTATATGCATATATGTATGTATGTACATTGTTAGCTGATAGGGTCATAAGGGATCATGATTGCTTTATGTTGATGTTTATATGTATACATGTATGTATGTATGTTGTTGTCTGATAGGGTCACCAGGGATCATTACTGTAGAGGAATGATTTCTTATGCAGGTGAATAACATGAAGAGGTTCCTGGTTTATGAGGAATCAAGTGGGAGAGTAGTCCTGACAAATATACGAGGTCAGTATCATGTGGATAAGGAACTCGAAGAAAGGTTTATTGGTAGAGATAGTGTGGTTTTCAATGTGTGGTACTATTGTTGTGCATATGTTGTATATGTTGTACATGTTGCATCTGTGATGTTGTGCACATGCGGTGTTGTGTATATATAGTGTGTACATGTTGTGTATGTAATGTTCTGTATAGGGTGGTATAGATAGTCTTGTGTGAATATTGCATATGTAGTGTTGGGTATAGATGGTGCTATTTACATGTTGGATATGCGATGCTGTGTACATATTGTACTGTTCACATGATGGATATGCAGTGTTGTGTGCATATGGTGTTGTGCGCATGTTGGATATGTAGTGTTGTGTACATATGGTGCTATGTACAAGTTGTATGCAATGCTATGTACATATGGTGTTGTGTGCATGCTTTTCATGTGGCGTTATGTACGTATGGTGTTGTGTGCATGCTTTTCATGTGGCGTTATGTACATATAGTGTTGTGTACATATGGTATTGTGTACATGTTGTACAAGTGGAGTGGTGTACATGTGGCATTGTGTACATGTTATGCAGGTGGTGTCGTGTACATGTGATGCCATGCCCACTTTGTGCAGGTGGTGCTGTGTACAAGTGGTGTTGTGTACATGTTGTACATATGGTACTGATGTACATGTGGTATTGTGTTCATGTCGTACATGTTGTGTTATGGGCATGCTGCACTATGTATGTGCATTGTGTAGTCATGGTATCGTGACATGTGTATTCATTGTCTTGTACTCTATGTATGTATTGCGTTGTGCCGTACACCAGGTATAGGTGTATGTATGTGTTGTGTTGTACACTAGCTGTAGGTGTATGAGTTGTATGTCAGGTGTAGGTGCATGTATTGCATGGTGTTGTATAGCATGTGTGGCTATATGTGTGGGATGTACACTATAATGTATGTGCACATGGTTGAGGAGAAGGCACTGAGTGTTTGTTGGTTGTGGCAATTGATACAGAGTGCGTATATAATAAGGACAAAGGTAGAATATAAGGATTAATTAGAGGATAAGTATCAATATTTTATTTCAGTCTTATTATGCATTTGATTTATGATTCTGGTCTATGATGATTACATGTGATCTATGATTCTGGTTTATGATGGTCACATGTGATTTATGATTTTGATCTATGATGGTTGTGTTTTAAGCTAACCTGATGTGATATGTTTATACATGATGATTTGGTCAAAGATGATGTTTTGAATTGTTTTGACAGGAAGCGAAGAGAAATGAAAGTGTACCTTAATTACGGGCCACCAATGAGGTATGATTTGAATTTATTTAAATTTATTTTGAATCTAATGGAAATTATGTGCTTGGTACTGGAAAGCATGAAATGCCCAGTTGGGTGGTCAAAATTGATAAAAAGAATTATAAACAGTAGCAAAAGAACTTAGAACATGCAACAATATACTAGTAAATCATTCAGGAGCAGGGCCATTACGGGACAATGATACCCAATAGTGTCCATTTATTTCCATGAGCATGCTATGACTGGTATGATGGTTTTGAGGTAGGGATTTGACTTGGTTTTTGTATCTTCCGATGCGAGGAAGCTTTGCCAAGGGATGGATGACCCGAGATGGGGGTGCGAGGGGAAATTGGAAGGTGTATGACTACACGGAAGGGGGTGAATAATTACCTGAGGGACTATGTAGCACATAAGGGAAGGTTAGGGATGTATTTGTTTTGGTCATTAGCATTGCTATATGGAATCAAATGCACATTGGGAGTGCACCCTAGAACAATGAGTTGGTAACTATTCACTGAGAGGACAAGTGGTACAGGATTGTAGCATTGGACATTGGATGCAACTTTGACTTTGACATTGGATTATGGACTTTTTGGGAAGGAGGTGAATCCTAGTACTACTTTGAGGGTGGAGGTGTGAACCTCTGAATTCCCTTGTTGATTGATACAAGAATCATATCCTTTTATTTGTTGGTTGATCAAATGTTCATATGTGTATATTATTGTAAATATTGTATTGAGCTAGATTTATAAAGTTCCATAGGCAATATGGTTATTTGTTGGTTGAAGCAAACGTGCATGAGTATATGTGGTCGTTATTGTAAATATACCGTAATGAGCTATGTTATAAAGCTCCAGTAAGTGGTATGCTTTTCATGTTTTCGGAAGTGGTCATTGTAAATACTGCAATGAGCTATGTTATAAATCTCCATGGGAAGTATGTTTTGTTTTCAGCGGTCTCGTTGGTTATAACTGTCAATGAACACCAAGGACGGTGTTCCCCCAAAAGGGAGGGTTTTGTAACAACCCTAGTAAAAAAGAATGTAAAAATATATAAGACCATGGTCATGGGACACATATTCCAAGCTGAATGGTGGGCAAAACATCCTAGTGGGTGTTCATTTTAGTTATTATGGCTAAAGGAATTTGGAAAAGGCAATGGCAAAGGCTTTGGAAAGGCAAAATGGCATTTTTGACACATTTATTTATGAAAATAATGGAAATTAGGAGAAAAGGAAGGTGAAACGTCACAGGTTGCATGTGAGGAGGAAAATGAAGGAAAATAATGGAAAATGAAGAAAATAGAGGCCTCATTGATAAAAGGTTTCTGAGGATTAGTTGGCAAGATTTTGCTCAAGGCTTGGTTAGTGTAAGCTTTTTGTGAGTTTAGTTTTGGAGCTCTCATTCTATTCTCTCTCTCATACTCTTGGAAACTTAGAGTTTTTTGGGAGCACTCTTGGAGAGTATGGTATACTTGGATGCTTGGAACAAGAGGGCAAAGGAAGAGCAAGAAGACATTGGGATGAACAACTACACTGGGTTTTTCTTGCAAGTATCGAGTTGCATGTATGTTTTCCTCACTAGTTTTGGAACGCATGTCATATGAATGTGGTTTATTGGTCATGATATGTCATTGGCATGGAGGATTGCTTGAATTGACAATGGATTTTCCTAGCCTTTCCATTTCTTGGATAGCCATGATGTTGTGGGTTTTACTTTTTTTTCTTGTGCCTTTGGATGTGGATTGAGTTATTAGTTCCCAGAAGCCTTGGTTGGATAAACGCTCTGGAAGATCTATAAAAACTTGGGTTGAGTTACTAGTCCTGGAAGCCTTGGTTGGAAAAATGCTTTAGAAGCCCTATCACAACTTGGGTTGAGTTATTAGTCTTGGAAGCCTTGGTTGGAAAAATGCTCTGAAAGCTCTTGGTGGGTTGAGTTACTAGTCCTAGAAACCTTGTTTGGACAAACACTCTAGAAGCTTGACGATACTTGTGGTTTGAGTTACTAGTCTTGGAAGCCTTGGTTTGACAAATGCTCTGGAAGCTTGACGACAGTTATGGGTTGAGTTACTAGTCCTGGAAGTCGGGTTGGAACAAATTCTTTAGAGCCCTAGACAACTTGGGTAGAGACTGATCTGGTGATGGTTAGTTATATTCGACTGTGAGGTGGAATCATTGGTTGAGGGTTCAGGTGGTTTGGCCTCTGGAAGCCCTGGTTCAATTTTGATGGATTTGTTTCATGATATCCCACATTCATTCTTGGAATATGGAATGAGGTGACTAGCTGAAAGAAAGATTTGGTTCATCCCATTCTACGATCGAGTGGTTCATGGAAGTCCCATACCTGGTCGACCTATTCAATCATCAGTAAGAGCTATCTTTCTCCTTGGTACGTTATGGGTAAATATACTTGTTTATGTGTGGTTTATATGGTTGTTATATCCGTGATATTTTTTTTATATGCTGGTTATGAATGAGTTTTATGAAAATGGAAATGTATGGCTCTCATCATGTTCTGGTTAATCACTGAATATACAATGAATATATGGCTTAATAGAAGGTAATGCAGTTATTGTGATGAGGCATCAATGCTTCTTAGTGATTCTAAAATAAGTATGAGACCCTTATTCTCAGATATGTTGTTTAAACCTATAGATTGCATCTTTGTAACATATTTGACGAAATGTCTGTCATGGCTAGTAGGGGTCCAGTCAAGTCCTTGTTCAAGTAATTACATTTATATCATTATTTTGTTGTTATATTTCATTTTTGGAAGTGTCATTGAGTTCTATGAAGTGACCTAGGCTCTTGGCCTGAAAAAGTGGCACAAATCCCAGATTTGTGGGCACAACATTAGACAAAAGTCCCCAGAAGCTCCCTTTCCCTTACTATGGTAGCTTCTCGAGCCTCCCAGATGCACCCTTGTCCATATCAAGGGAGTGTCTAGGGATTTGATGCACTAAACATTCAATTGGTTTTAGGGGTTGGTCACTTGAGTGGTTGGGATGGCTCCTGGGAGTTTCGTTGTTGATGTGGTAGGTCGGCGTGGTGTGTTTCCATCGATTCCACTTCCTTAACTGACACATAGGGTGTTGAATCATATCATAGTAAATTCTCGTCACATGTTTACCCCGGTTGGCCGGTTACTAGGGTAGATGTAGGAGGAGGGTGTTACATATGTCACGAGATCTTGCTTTCAATCTTATGCTTCTATGATTCCATATCCTAACATGCTATCATGCTTCTAATGATTCCTACCGTGATAGTTATACTTTACAACAGAAAAATTGAAACATAAACTTGGAAAGAACTAGGTGAGGAAGACTATCTCAATCATAATATAGATCTTTTACTTCCTTCTTCTTGGATTTATTCTTTTCAACTTCTTCCACTTCTTCAGTGATATGTGCTTCTTCCCTTCCTCTTTTTTTATTTTCTTTATTTAGCTTTGGAAAATCTCTCTTGTAGTGCCCATATTCATGACAACCACAACATTGAAACTTCGACATGTTCTTCTTCTTTTTCTGAGGACCAAACTTCCCAAACTTCCCTTTTCTTCTAGCCATGGCAGCAAATGCTTGAGCTTGATCACTTGATCCTACATTGATTTTTGCCTTCAACCTAGTTTCTTCGATTTTTCACAATGACCATAGTTCATTGAATGGAGTAGCTTCTTTCTTCCCATAGATGTTTGATGTGAATTTTCCCCATTCTTCTGGTAGCGCATTAAGCACTATGGTATTTATTTCCTTATCAAACAGTATTTCTCCCAACCCTTGGAGTTGGTCTCTTATTCCTGACATCCTCATAAAGTATGATGTTATTCCTTCTTCTTTTTATATCTTCATCTTGTAGAGCTTAAGCTTCTTGTTTTGGTGTTTTGAAAATTAAAACTTTAACATGTCCAGCGAATTCATTTTCTATGAGGATCAAATCTATCTTATTCTTCCATGCAAGAAAGTTTGACGACCCAAAAAATTTGTTGCTCTCCTTGCAATATGAATTTATTTTCACATAGTCAAATTTATATATAAAGATACTTACTTGTCAAGTGAAGATACTCCTAGATGATGAAATATTCAACTTGATGCCTTCTTGATTTTGATGATGATGTAGATAATAGAAGATGTATTCTTGGTGAAGATGCCTTTTTTTCATAAGTATTCCTTGGCTCAAAGGGATATCACATTGATTCCTTGATGATGATGACAACGTTTTTTCCTGCATTTCTTCCTTCAAGATAGCGCTAGTTAAAGTTGTTTCATAACCTCAGATTTCAGCACTTCTTCAGAATTTCGGCTTGATGTAATAGTCCTATAATTTTGGCCTTTTTTTGCAATAACACATGTGGCTAGAATATGGAAATTTTTTCCTCCATTCAACTCCGCTTGACTTGAATTCTTTTTCTTGTTATTTCAGCTTGCAAAGTAGACCTTTCTTAGCAAAAAACTTGATCCTTGATGGTGGTTGCAATTCGATACTTGATACTATAGAAGGATGTTTTAATACTTTGCAGGTGTGGAGAATATAGCCAAAAATAAGACCCAAAATTTCTTCGCTCTTCCTTCCTTGTGATAATGATTGTAGAATGTGTGAGTTTCCCAAGAACGCTTCAAGTGTGGAACCCTTCTTTGGATGAGTTAGTGTGCTCTTAATTATTCCCTTTCAATATGATGAGAGGGTTAGTCCTTGTTTATGATTGATGCTCTTGATGTTTCCAAGATGATCTCTATATGCTTTTGCCCTAGAGTATCCTTCTGCATGTTTCCCTTCCTTGATGTAGTCACTAGGTCCAAAACCTCTCCAACTGAGAGGAAAACCCACCAGAATCCTTCTCTTCTTATATAACTTCAATTGGCGAATTCCAAGACTTATGACCCTTGATCAAGACCCTCCAAGACCAAGTCATCCTTCCTTCTTGATGAGATTTCCTTACACAGCTTCCAGCATCAAAATTCGACCTCCCAGCAACTTCTCTAGCAACTTCAACCCCGACAATAATTTTTGCAACTTTGACATAGAAACTTCAACAACTTTGACCTAGCAGCTTCAAAAACTTCAAACATGATGTAAATTCAGTAGTTTCGACTTAGCAGCTTCACAACTTTGATCTAGAGGCAACTTCACAGCTTCGATCTAGAGGTAGCTTCACAACTTCGATCTAGAGGCAGCTTCATAGCTTTGATCTTGCAACTTCACAGTTTCAACTTTGCAGCCTTCACAACTTTGATCTTGCAGCGTCATATCTTTGACCTTACCACTTCACAACTTCAATGTAGCTTCAAAATTTTGTCTAGCCAAGAAACTATAGAAACCCTAATGAAATGGAGAGAGAGAGAGAGTCCTCAAGATTTCTTGAGTGAGTGCACAAATGAGGTCAAATTCCTTCTTATTTATAGGCTTGTGAGAGGTACAAATTTCTATATTGAGGCCGACGTTTCCATTTATGTAGGTTGACTTGATCTTTGTGCCATGATGAGGTCTTGGAGGGTCTTTTGACTCTATTTTGACTCAATAAAATTTTATTTACAATATGTAACATGCCAATGGGCCTTCAATACATGACAATGACTCAATTGATGGGCCTTCAATACATGACAATGACTCAATTGACCAAGACCCTCCAAGACCAAGTCATCCTTCCTTCTTGATGAGATTTCCTTACACAGCTTCCATCATCAAAATTCGACCTCCCAGCAACTTCTCTGGCAACTTCAACCCAGACAATAATTTTTGCAACTTTGACATAGAAACTTCAACAACTTTGACCTAGCAGCTTCAAAAACTTCAAACATGATGTAACTTCAGTATTTTTGACTTAGCAGCGTCACAACTTCGATCTAGAGGCAACTTCACAGCTTCGATCTAGAGGTAGCTTCACAACTTCGATCTAGAGGCAGCTTCATAGCTTTGATCTTGCAACTTCACAGTTTCAACTTTGCAGCCTTCACAACTTTGATCTTGCAGCGTCATAACTTTGACCTTACCACTTCACAACTTCAATGTAGCTTGTCTAGCCAAGAAACTATAGAAACCCTAATGAAATGGAGAGAGAGAGAGAGAGAGAGAGAGAGAGAGAGAGAGAGAGACTTCGACCTTTTCCAGCTTCTATCTTGAGGAGATCAAGATTTCTTGAGTGAGTGCACAAATGAGGTCAAATTCCTTCTTATTTATAGGCTTGTGAGAGGTACAAATTTCTATATTGAGGCCGACGTTTCCATTTGTGTAGGTTGACTTGATCTTTGTGCCATGATGAGGTCTTGGAGGGTCTTTTCACTCTATTTTGACTCAATAAAATTTTATTTACAATATGTAACATGCCAATGGGCCTTCAATACATGACAATGACTCAATTGACTTTATGACAAACCTAGAAGCACTCAATGGGTGCTTGACCTAAAAATAAATTTCCCTTGAGCATGAAACCCATGCCTCAAGAACACAAATAATAAATTTATTTGTCCATTTTCATTAAATACATAAAATCACGATTACATATGTCATTATGAAGATTGAACCTAGTTACATATTTCAACATGTTAGAACATCCTAGCTTGTTAGGTTGAGTCAGAAATTTCTTTATGGATGGTTAAATCAACTTATTGGCTGCAATCATCCCTCAAACTTAATTTTACCCAAATTCATCATCTAGTTAACCTCATCCTTATACCCACAAATATTCTATGTGATGAACTTGCTTGGTGAAAACATTTTGTAAGTGTCTGCCTTGTTAATTCGACAAGCCATTTATTTTCCCCAATCTGATAACTACATTGTATTTTCGATGAAACCCTTTTGTCTGTCTACTAGAGTCCATCCACAAAGGATAGAAGTAAATAGTATAGGTTTGTTTTGCCTCTAAATGTAGTTCTTCCACCATAATCAACACAATTTCCAATATTTTGTTTTTAGGAAAGTGTCATGCCAGTTTTGTTTATAATTATGGTAATCTAGGGAAGAGATAAGACCTTAGTAGTTGATTGTCAAGTTTTAGGGATTTTTTATTTGGTGATGCAACCTTTCATTGTGTTGGACATTCCCACTTTTTGGAAACACTCCATTAATCTACATCTCCTCAATTTCAATGTTTTTGGGTGCTTTAGGTTCCCTTCCTTAATGGTATACCTCTTCTTGTATGTTCATGTTGACCAATTCATGGATTTGGGTCTGAGTGTTATGGATATAAATAAGTAGAAGTAAACAATTGTAAATTGGAATGATATAGTTAGGTGAAAAAAAAATAATGAAGGTTTCTCTTATTATATTGCCCATTTCATGTCAATTGTATATAGAATTATCAATAATTTTTCTCCTCCAAGAATTTTTCCAAAGGATCAATCTCTTTTACAATTGAGCAAAGATTTTAAAATTGGATATTGGTTCTTGTTGAGGAATATGTAGAAATCATATTATGTGGAGCAGAGATCCCACCATATAGACTTCCTTCTTTTGTGCCCATGAGAATATTTGCATTGGAGTTTATCAAAAAAACATTTTAGTGTGGACCAAGTACACTTTGTCCCAGTTAGGAAAAGTTTTTTGTTTAAATTATCCAAGACTATTTGCCCTTTCATAGTAAATTATAGACAGGCTACATAAGAGACTGAGAAAATTCTGCAAGCAATCAACTTTCAATAGGGGGAAAGTGGCACTATGACCCACATTAGGTCATTTGAAAAAGGAGGATAAAGATATCTTGTGCCCCTTATATCCATGAACCAAAGCCAGAACTTGAGAAATTGGAAATTGAGGCTCGGTAGAGACACAAGTAGAAATCCATCTCCCTACTGAAAATGGGTTGAAAAGAAGTGTTGTTGATGTAATAGATCTTGATGGAGAAAATTCTCACAACAGTAAGAAAGAAAGAACCAAAGGAGGTGTGACAAAGTTTGAACTATTCATGTAATGACCTTCAAGTGAGTCTAGATTTCAATTGCAGTTGGGAAGGATGAAGTATGCGCCATCATCTCCAATTCCAAAAGAATAATAAAACAGTTCCTTGAATGTTTCTAAAGATATTTATCAGCAAATTGAAGAGAGGAACATGAAAATAAAATCAAATTCTATGGCCTAATTGGAAGCTCAATCCATTTTTGGTTATCAAAGCATAATTCTTTTAGCTATGGATTTGGAAAGAAACCAGTTAAGATTTTATTTCACTCACCCTGTGGCGTAGTCAATTTCCTTTGGTGTAGATTTAGAATAATTAATTTATCTATGAAAACTAAATACATTCCATTACTAGATAAAATAAACCTGCACAGAAAAATAAGGGAGTTAATATATAATGATCTCATCAAAACATCACTGGAAACAAAAAAAGAGAGGCTTTATTAGGAAGGGTGATATATAAATTAAAGCTAGAGAGGGCCAATTCCCGAGCTCTTGATACTCAAAATGAAGAGCTTAATAAGTTGATAATAAAGTTTAGTGTGATCTAGAGGACAAAGAAGTTGTTTAAGCCTCGATCCAGAGTGCAGAGTTTGAGACCCAGTCTTTAAGAAGGAAATTGAAGTATCCTGCCACAAAACATGTTCAAGATCTAAAGTTAGACCATATTGAAAAAGAAAAAGAAATATTGACCGATGAATTACTGGAAAGAAATAAGGAAGTAGAAGTCCTTAAGGAACTTAATGAAAATTTTCAACAAAGGATAGAAACACATGTCTGCACAATTGTAGTGCATCTAGATTTAGAGGACCCAACTGAAAATATTACCAAAGATATGACAGAGTTAAATATATCAGAAGATGAATTGAAAAATTTACAAAAGAATCTAGATGATGCAAAGGAGCAATTGAAGCATAAGGAGAGTCAACTAAACATGGCAAGAGAGAATGCAACTCAACATCATAATAAATACCAATCATCATGTGATGAAATCAAACAATTGAAAGAAAATTTAAAGGGAAATATGTCTCTGATTTAGGCGAGAGAGATCATCTAGAATGATATTATTCAATAAATCAATGTAGTCTGGGATCATATGGTGCTCATGGCTGAAGAAAAGGCAATCGTTAGGGCCTCTGAAACCATTATTTACACCAATAATAACTAATCATAAGAAAGTGCATAGTTGGCCAAAAGGATCATTGACTATCTAAATGCTAAATCTTCTCAGGAATTAAGGGCGTTAGATATTGTAGATAGAACAACTTGTTGAAAATAACAACAAGAAATTATAAAAATAGAATCCAGAATATTCCAATTTTAATTTGTCCTTGAATTAAAATTGTGAATTAAATTTGAATTTAGTCTCACCAGCTGCTTAAAAAATAATTTTTTAATTCATTATGGATTAATTAGTTGGAGAAATTCAAGTTAGAAGTCTTTCTAAAGTCATGCAACAATTATTCCTTAAATTGAGGAGATTATCCCTTAATTAAGGAGATAAGATTGAGTTATATTTGAGTTGTAATTAGTTAGCTCAGTTTACTGAGTTAAGTTTAGTTAAATTAGTTCCAAACTGTTTGAGGAACTAATTGTGAGTTATCAGTCAGTTGATGCATGCATGCACTCAACCAGTGTACTCCAGATAACTAAATATTCCCTCATCAAAAACTCATGCATGTCTATTCAGAGAAATACCCAGTTGAGATTAGAGTCAAGGACAGTGTATTATCAGTTGCATGTGTTTTCCTATAAATGAAACCAATGCATGGAGTCAAGATAAGGTTCCTTGAGGACTGTGCAGTTTTACAGGGTGTGAGATTAGTGTGAGTGATTAGTGTTACACTTGGTAACAGGAGGATCACACAAAGAAACAACGCAAGGAAATAGGAGGCTTGGAAGGCAAAGGAGAAGGTTTGTGAGAATCCTTGATTGCCTATGAGCATCCAGGAGGATTGTACTAAGAGCTGGCTAGCTGTGAGAGATAAGGCTTTGTATAACTCTGATGTATTTCCACTTTGTATAATAATATAGATAGTCTGGTTTTTAGCTGAGGATTTCCCCTGAGTATTTTCTGTGTTTCATGTGCATTGATTCTTCTTCTTTTGGTTATATGTGTTCAACATGATCTTGCTCAATCCTTAAGCTTCCACAAATTGATAGTAGAAGTAGATTATAGTATTTTTCTTTGGTATATTTCATTATCAGGTTAATCAACAATAAGATTTTCTACAAGGTCTTAGAGGTAGATTTGTAGAGAATTTGCAGGAAATTCTACATGGTATCGGAGCTGTGAACAACATACGGAGAAGAGAATTCGAAGTTTGAAGTTTGGGGTTGCAGGTGAAAATCAAATTCATATCATACTTCAATTGAGATGGGACATTATGTGACTAATTGCCCATCGAAGAAGTCCAAGAAGGGATCCTCGGAAGGATCGGAAGGTGAGGCATTAGCCTCTCAGTTCGAAATGGAATTTACCCTCATCGCATGCATGGTGTCATCGATGATGGGTTGTGTTTGGTATCTTGATAGTGGAGCCTCATTCCACATGACCGACGATAAAAGTTTATTCAGTGCCTTGGAGGAGAAAGACCTCAAGATGCACATAGAGATGGGTGACGACGAAAGGTATAGTGTTTCAGGAGTGGGTACGATTGCTTTTCAGAGGGATCATGGAGCTCCTATCACCCTGACAGATGTGAAGTATGTACCTGGACTGAGGAAGAACTTGGTATCGGTCGTGATGTTGGAGGACAAAGGCTACGATGATGTCTTCATTAAATGAAAGGCGTTCCTTAGACACATCACCACGAGACAAGTGAAACAGATCGGTTCACGAGTCAAGAACCTGTATGCTCTTGAGGTTCAAGATGCATGCAAAGCCTTGAGGAGAAAGGAAAATGTTAGAGACTTGGTGGTTGAGAGGGAGAGTAAATTACCTCTCAACATGTAGTCTCAGAAGAAGTCTGAGACAATTGTGGAGGAGCCACAATTTTAGAAGTGGGGAGAGGGATCACATGCAGCCATACCTCCAGGTGTGAGGTGGGGCAATGTGAAGTGATAGTCTCAAGAAGGCTGAAATTGGATAGGGTCCATTGAGAGGTTTTATCTCATGGATTGTACCTTGCTACGGGAGCCCAAAGTACATAATAGTAGGAGGAATCAGTGGGATTGATGCAGCTAGAGATCAAAGTGACAGAGGTTAGAGTAGTCAGATATTGAAGAGCGTAGAGAAGGATTGACAAAAGTGCAGAAAGGATGAGTTAGTAGAAGCACAGAGTTTTCAGTCGATAGAGGCAATAGTAGTTAGAGACTTTGATGACAGAGGTATCATTCTGATTCAGGTTGGATGTTTCTTTGGTTCTGGAGATTTCTGGAGCAACAACACTAGAGAGAAGTGTTGCATGCATAACATTCCAAAGGTTCATGATCAGGATTGAGTTGAATTCCTTTCTTGTTGAGAGGGAGTGTTGAAAATAGAAACAAGAAATGATAAAAATAGAATGCAGAATATTCCAATTTTAATTTGTCCTTGAATTAAAATTGTGAATTAAATTCGAATTTAGTCTCACCAGCTGCTTAAAAAATAATTAATTAATTAATTATGGATTAATTTGTTGGAAAAATTCAAGTTAGAAGTATTTCTAAAGTCATGCAACAATTATCCCTTAAATTAAGGAGATTATCCCTTAATTAAGGAGATAAGATTGAGTTATATTTGAGTTGTAATTAGTTAGCTCAGTTTACTGAGTTAAGTCCAGTTAAATTAGTTCCAAACTATTTGAGGAACTAATTGTGAGTTATCAATCAGTTGATGGATGCATGCACTCAACCAATGTACTCCAGATAACTAAAGATTGCTTCATCAAAAACTCATGCATGTCTATCCAGAGAAAGACCCGGTTGAGATTAAAGTCAAGGACAATGTACTATCAGTTGCATGTGTTTTCCTATAAAGGAAACCAATGCATGCAGTAAAGATAAGGTTCCTTGAGGATTGTGCAGTTTTACAAGGTGTGAGATCAGTGTTAGACTTGGTAACAGGAGGATCACCCAGAGAAACAACACAAGGAAATATGAGGCTTGGAGGGCAGAGGAGAAGGTTTGTGAGAAGCCTTGATTTCCTGTGAGCATCTAGGAGGATTGTACTGAGAGCTGGCTAGCTGTGAGAGCTAAGGCTTTGTATAATTCTGATGTATTTCCACCTTGTATGATAATACAGATAATGGGGTTTTTAGCTGAGGTTTTCCCCTGAGTATTTTCTATGTTTCATGTGCATTGATTCTTCTTCTTCTGGTTATATGTGTTTAGCTCGATCTTGCTCAATCTTTAAGCTTCTGCAAATTGATAGTAGAAGTAGATTATAGTATTTTGCTTTGGTATATTGCATTATCAGGTTAATCTACAGTCATATTTTCTACATGGTATTAGAGGTATATTTGTAGAGAATTTGCAGAATTTCTACAAAACTATGGTATCAAAGATAACCAAAATGGTGCAAAAAATCATGTATAGGAAGCATGCCAAAATTCAGTTGCTATAAGTCAAGGAGTCAGTGGAAGCTTTTAATTCCAGCTTCAAAAATAGAGTCAGAGCAGGGTTACCATCATTTTGGGATCAACAAGGAAACCTCCTCTCTTGGGAACAATATGAAACATTTTTGGTGGTGGAAAAGAGTAAAATAAATTCCTCTCATGAGAAAACAACAATTTTGAAAGGAGCCGGAATTGTAAACTACTTGTAGAGATATTTTCAATTGCTATGGTTGATCAAGGTTTTTTTAACTAACAAACCTACATACACCAAGGTGTTAATTTTTCTTAGGGATATATTGTTCTTTGCTTTGATAATTGTATTTATTCATTAACACATTAATTTCACCCCAAAAAATCATAACATTATTCATATTTACATCATTATTCAACAACATATGCAAGTACGTAGAAAGAACATTATCATCATCATTAATGCAATAGAACTTAAAGGAACAATAGAAGAAAATCATTCACACATAGAGACACTAGGATTGGTCAGAGACTAGGGAAAAACCCACTATGGGGAAAGCCCTTTCAAATTATACTTCTTATTAGGTAATCATCAAATTATTCAGTAAAAGAGATTACAATGATCCGTATCTTCATCTATGCAACTATTCAATAAAAAAATACAACATCCATGGAATGAACCCAACAATGCTTATACTAAAAAGTATGATTCTGGAGTCTATAATGAACTATTACTATCTATGATCAATCGTCGAACATTGCGGTCACTGAGAATAATATTCAGATAACTAATATTATATCATTTAGTTCCCAATCACATGAAGGAGGAGTTATGTGAGCGACTACAGTAGCCCAGTCGTGCCCTTAAGGATGGTATGTGAGTGATTGGGGTCAGATATGGATTGTGGAAACCCTAACTCCTAGTCGCATGAATGGAGAGGTGTCCATGTGACTGGAAGGCTTTGGTCACATGGATGAGGCCCAAAACCCTAAATCAGAGATGTGATCTTCAGACCTTGCAATTTTACCTAAGAGCGAACCTGATCCTCTGCAAACAAGCCTTAGACCTCTGCAAGCCAAAAACCAAGATAGAAGAGTATCATGATTGTGTCAAAATGAGATAGAGGTCACTTGTATTTATAGCCTTCTAAGGGTGTCCACTTTGCTTTAGGGTCGACCTTGAAAAATGTGCACATGTGGGCTTTTCTTCATAAGTACACTTTCCCTTATCCAATCTAAGTGATAGTTAGGTTGATTTTGGTCCTCTCGAAAAGAGTAATTCAATGGAATCATTATCTCCATCCATAAATTAAGATTTCCAAAGTGGAATTTGACCGCAGTTGTATATTTTTAACACTCCCTCTCAACTAGGGAGAATTCCACCTACATCGTGTCACATGTATAATGTCATCAAATCATATCCAATCTCAAATATCTCATCATCCCAATTCATCGCTTGCTCATTCCTGCTTGACTCTTGATTTTCCTTGCTCATATGTTGAATATTTTTGAATCTAAAAGAAGAATAATTTGTCATTGGAGGGGAGCTTAAGTTACCACCCTCTAATCATCGAGCTACTACTCAGAATCTATGTTAGCGAGATACTACCCAGAATCTCTTCCAGTGGGGTACTATCTGGGAATATCGACGGGGAGTCACATCTACGACCGAAATCATTATCAGAGAGCATATCGTTAGGGAGGATATCTCAAATTGGAATCAAATTGGGAAGCATATCTCGACGTGAAATATCATGGGGGAGCTACTACTATGACGCCATATCTAACAATAGGTGATATAGGGGAGATAATACTCAACCCATCCTATTGCCTACTGATATTCCTAACAATGACCATCAAAAGTCATGTGCTAGAACACTTGCATCATAATCCGAGCTTGGATGAGATACCTGACTTACCATGAGGTAAGGATCACAAGCCTCCATGCCTCCTCAACCCATTGGAAAGACAGGGAGGGAAAATCCAAACAAGCCCTACTTGTGGGTATGATTCCAACTGGGGTATACTTTACAAAGTCCAAGATAGGGTGAGTTACTACTCCAACCCTATGGGTGACAGATAGGGGTGATACCTTATTTTCGAGAGTTCCCTCAACCCCAGGAGCCCTTTATGTCAATTCCACACCCTGTTAGTTCAAACAGGGAAGGAAGAGTTGGCTCAGTGTCCTCAATCAATCCTGCTCTCTATAGATCAGAAACATATCATCGTGCTCATAACTAGTAATCATCATGTCTCAATAGAAGTTGTCTCCTGTTCATATAGGACACCAAATCAGATATTATATTAGAACAAATATATATACATATATCATGGAAAGGATACCATATTCATCCTCCCTCTCAAGGAGGTGCCAACCACAAGCATCAACACTGTCTCAATATATGAAGGTATCCCAGTCCCAACTATATGTGAGATTCTCTACCAATTGGTTTCTGCTCTTTTTCATCATAATATATCCATGCCATATCTAGATCTTTCTCAGACGAATCTCAAAGGAGCTTCTTCATCCCGCGACATAGCTAGCCATGCTAGCAACATTGTATTCAACCTTGATCATACTATAAACCTCTCATCAAGATATCATGGAAGATCTCATACTAAGGCAAAATCCAAATGTGCTCATCAATAATAATCCCAAACATCATGAATACATCCATGCAGTCACATATCATAGAATTAATATCACATATCAAAATTGATTGTCCCATGCAATTATCTCGAAGGGTGCTCGGTGGAAACTCTATGTGTATGAAGCAGCTCAATCATGAATAGAATCAAGCTATATATACAACATATATAAATATGAATGAATGTTTAAACAGAACATTAATGCTTCAATCCACTGTTGGTTACTATGTCAAGTTAAACAATATCTCTTTGCAACTTCTTGAGATTCAATCAGAGTGTCCAAGGATTTGCATTTCCACTTTCTAACAATTCTTCAATAACTTCACAATTTAGATTTTCTTTTCCAACTTTAGAAATCAATACATCATGCCATGATTCAGCGTTTCGAGCTTTAAAATCCATCTCCCTCTTACGTAGATCATCATAAGCTCATTACCTGTCAAAAGTAGACCATCAACATATAAAACCAAATTCAAAGTCATACCTTGGACCCTTTTGAAGTAGAGGTTTTGATCAACACATCTTCTTGGATTCACCAGCAATGTGGACATATATGGATTGGGGAGCTTTCTTTACACAAATATTTTTGAAAACATAACACTTAACCAAAGCAATATTCTTAGCCTTACATAAATCAATATTGTGCAATCAAATCAACTAAGTCAACTTATCAAATTTTATAACCAATATCAAATTCTTTAGACTAGGTGACAAGTAGAGCTCTCATCAAGTCATGACTTCATCTATTATCATGCCAACAAGTTTTCATAAGAAATATCAATCCAAATTTCATCAATTCATCCTCATGATCATAATATAAGTCACTAGATGAAAATGCATACACCAAGGATAAGTCATGCAGGTTCCAACCATTCATGGAGATAGCTTCATACTGAATCACAATTGTCAATACTTCAACCAATGTGTTAAGAATGAGGAGGCCAATACAAAACCATTATCGAATACCAATATTAGTCATTGGAAGTTCATATATCATTCTCATCAAGGAAAATCATCAATTGTCAAATCAAATCATTAGTCATTAGGTCAAATCCCAAATTTTCTATCATAGAGAGATCTATAGTCCAGAACATATCTCAACATCAAGTCAAAGTTCTAAGTCATTATCAAGCATCATGTCAAAACTCCAAACATTGCTCATCTATATCAATCAACCAAATCATGTCAAACTCTTGTAGCACAAAATTTAAACATAATGACATATCTATATGCATGTCCTGGTCACCTACAAACATAAGTTCAGTCTATATATTCATATTATAGTAAACATTCAAACTTTCCTACTCATAGATCTTTTTGTTGTCTACTCCACATCTATAGGACTGACATCCTTCAGGTGAACATCTAATTTCATGCACAAAACTTCATTTTTGTGTCCAATAGGCATAGTCGCACCCATAGGTATTCCTACTATGGTTGCACCCTTGATCTTAATTTTGTGCGGGCTAAAAGGCTACAATCGCACCTACAACCCTGCTTCCATGTGACTAAGTCTTAGAATAAGGGAAAACTCTCTCTTCTCAGATTAGAACTTTGCTAGAGATAAAAAATGTCAAATATTTGTCTGTTTATCCCTATAAATCATACTTCAACAGTAAATAATATACATAAAATGCCAATGGTAATAGGAGTAAGGATCTTATGGAGAGATTCTCCCTTTTAATGGGAATCTACTTCAATCATCTTCAATCAAGTCATCAACATGTCAATAATATTATCATGCATTGGTAGATCTGTTAGATCATAAAGTTAGACTATATCCACATATTCATCATGGTCATATATGTTAGCATCAACTACTTTATAGTGATATCATGACATCAATATTTCATCAAGCGTTAGACTTGTCAAATAGATAATAGGAGCCTAATTTAAGAAATATGATCACATCATTACTTCTTTGTAACTCAATCCATCAAGTCAGGGCATTCAACTTTACCATATGGCATAATTATTGAATATCAATTTCATCGTTACACTTCTATCATCATGGCCACCATGCTCAATATCAATAGTATGAAGTTATCATCTATTAGAATAAAGGTGTTACCCCTCTTCATGGGATCAAGATATAAAAAATGATAGATGTTAGCCAAACAAAAAGTATAACAATATATCAGAAATCAATATTTCCAGGTAGCTTCATAGAATCAAGAAATTCATTATGTAAGATACTTTTTCAACATTAAGTGCACCATTTCATCATGAGAACCATGAACCCAAATCACTTTCATATGCATGCATGAACCATTTGAGAAGGATACATTCTCATAATAAATTAGGGCTTACCTTGCCATCCAATATTACACTTGTAACATAACATTGAAAGAATATACCATGCATACCTTGTAGTGTTCAACTACCCATGCATCTTTTCATTTGACATAGGTAGCTTGTAGCACTTTTTCATCTTTCATTAGGTGCCTCTTTACCTTTTCTAGCTCTCGATTTTCTTTCCTGCATCTCAAATGATCCTCAAGGAGGATCCTCTTATTGCATCTCATCAAGGAGGCTAGAAAAATCCAAATACTCAAATATACATGCAGGAAGTATAAGTAATGATCAAAACAATAATCAGATCAATAATTCTAAACGAAAGTAAGGATATAGAGAAGCATCATAAATTGGAAATAACTTATCTTCAATGAGAGGTGATCCTCTCCCTCTTGAACCAACCTTCAAGAGACATCATTGTCTATTTTCCATATGACAACGTTGCCTTAACTATTTCAATCAAATTTGTTAACAAACAAGCCTACTAGGGACTATCCCATATAGGGCTCCATCAAATCTATCACAAGTGCTTGAGGATCTTCATATTGACTATGTTAGGTTTCATATCTCAAATCTTTGCCATAAACCAGGGTTTCTCTCAAAACGTAACCTCAGAATATCAATCAAACCCTAATACACAAATTACATAAGGTTTTCTTCAAGCCCTAGAATTATTATAGGTCTCCTCCATATTCTCTTACTTCCATCAAAGGTCTATTCATGGGGGTGATCTCTATGACTTTTCTTTAGCCCATCTTTGATACCATGTTAATTTTTTTTAGGGATATGTCATTCTTTTCTTTGATAATTCATTTCTTCATTAACACATTAAGTTCACTCGATAACATCACAAAAGTATTCAGATTTACATCATTATTCAACAACATATGCAACTATGTATAAATAAAAATACCATCATCATGAACGCAGTGGAACATAAAGGAACAATAGAGGAAAATAATTCACACATAGAGACACCAGGATTGGTTGGAGACCAGGGAAAAACCAAATATGGGAAAAACACTTTTAGATTCTTCTTCTTATTAGATCATCCTCAAATGATTCAGAAAAATAGAGTACAATGATCCATGTCTTCATCTATGTATCTATTCAACAAAACAACTACAACATGGAATGAACCCAACAATGCTTATATTAAAAAATTGATTATGAAGTATATAATGAACTATCATTGTCTGTGATAAACTTCCAAACACCGCTGTAACTAAGAAAAATATTCACATAACTGAGATTCTATCATTTAGGTCTAAGTTGCATTGAAGAGGAGTCATGCGAGTGACTATAGCATCCCATTCACACCTTTAAGCTTGGTATGTAAGCGATTGGGATCAGATTGGATTGTGGAAACCCTAACTCCCAGGCGTATGGATGGAGAGTTGTCTGTGCAACTAGAAGGCTTCAGTCACATGGATGAGCTTCTATGCAAGATAATGCTGTCGAATCCTTCCTATGTTGTGCCTGTGACTGAGGCCCAAAACCCTAAATCAGAGATGCGAGCTTTGGACCCTACAATTTCACCTCAGAGTGAACCTAATCCTTCGTGGACGAGCCTCAGACCTGTGCGAGCCAAAAGCCAATATAGAAGAGTGTCTCATGATTGTGTCCAACTGAGGTAGAGGTCACTTGTATTTATAGCCTTCCAAGGGTGTCCACTTTGGTTTAGGGTCGACCTTGAAAAATGTGCACATATGGGATTTTCTTCATAAGTACAATTTCCCTTGTCTAATTTGAGTGATCATTAGGTCAATTTTGGGCCTCTATAAAAGAGGAATTCAATGCAATCATTATCTCCATCAAGTAAGCTTTCGAAAGTAGAATTTGGAAATGGTTATATATTTTTAACATAAGGTAACCAACTTAAGAATGGCATACAATGCCCAGTTCCTGACTTGACCTTGTGGAAGAAGTGTCAGAGTCTATTTTCACCAGTGAAGGTTCAAGTTTTGGAACCTGGAGTTTCATCAAGTGAGCCTGAAGCTGCACAAGAGTCTCAAGTTCTCGAATAATCATATTTTAAATATTTTCAAATATTTGGAAAATGTCTCATTTTGTAATTTTAAGAGTTAGAAATAGTTTAGTTTTTAATGTTTTACGAGGACCAAATAGTTAGAAAGTAGTTGTGACAATTGACAGTTTTGATAACTGCTTCCATGTAATAATTTCTTTGAAATAACATCAAGGGACCAGTTTTGGGGTTCCAAATTTTTGCCTCAGAGACATTATTTTGCTGTGTAATGTACACGATTTTATTGGAGAAGTAATGAAATTTCAAGATGATTCCAGCTGTGTGTTTATTATGACATGTTTCATCCCTCTTTCTGTAAGTCATTTATGTTTTGTCTTCTTTAGAAAATGTGTAAGAAAGTTGTTGGTTCTTTTTAATAAAACAAAATACTTCTGCTTTAAATAGTTGGTAGTACCTCTATATATTTATCAAAAGTAGCCTTAAAATGTGCTCCACCTTTTCCATTATTTCACTTCTTCATTCTTCCATGATTTCGACTACGATTTGGTGTAAATGGTTATGTTCTTGTAGCCTTATACATTGAATCTTCCTCTTTATTCTCTTTCTAGCCACACTACAACTTCAGTAAGTCATTTTCATAGATAGCTTGGCCATATTAGGAGGGTTTTTCCTTTTCTATAATAGTTACAGATACAATACATTTTCAAGAAATATATTTCAGAACACATGTATAAAATGAGAAATGAAGGTACTTTTACTTTTTCTAAATAGATGTGCTAGGCATTAGACTCCTTTCAACCATATGTTGTCCCTAGGGTTACAACACTCCTAAGACTAACTTCTTCTAGAATATATTACATCAACTACTTTTTCATCTGTTGTCACGTACCATAGCTTCATGACCCCAACCATAATTCAAATTCTAATGTACATGTTCTTATATGGTGGAATAATCATTGGGGCTTCAACTATTCTGATGTTGCTTTAGATTATCACAATATCCAAATACATCTCTACATAAGCTTCCTTCTTCAATTTATTTGGAAGCACCAAACTTAGGAGATACACACACTTTATTTATCCTCCCTTTGAGCTAGAGAGATATACACTTTCTTTATCCAAGCTTCTTTTTTACTATGGGACACATTCATCAACTTTAGCTACATGAGTTCTTTCTTTCGCATCATTACATCATCAGAGAATTTCAACCTTCCGGAAAATCATTTCTTCTATCCTTACTTAGCAACAAGGTCATCAACAATCATACATTTTAATGTTACAAAGATTCTTACAAACCCCTCTTTCTATTATGCTAATATTTTCATCATTTTTTCATATGAGGTAGGCTTACCTCTTTACAAACTTGGAAATTATGTACCTGCTCATATGATGGAGACCTTCTATAAACATTATAACCTCAAACATACCTTGAGTTTTTTTTCTACATTCTTTGATAGGGATCCCTCTCACCATGACAATATTAACATCTTCATGGTTCATATTTATATGAGTCTACTTTTATTAGAGTGCCCAAGGATCCAATTTGATTACCAAGTTATCATTCCCTCCATTCACCATGCTCATTATTTCCAAGGAGACATCATCAAGTGCAATAGTTTATTTGCTTCTTCTTCCTTTTCATCTTGCTCTTACATGAAATTATTTATTAGCAAATACAACCAAGCCAAGAATACAAGTACAAGTGCATGAAAACATGGTTGTCACTCTATAGTTTTCAATAACTCTTAAAGTGTGAGGAATTTAAGGTTTTAGATTCAAACCCTAAATTTCATGATATTTTATTTTTAAACATCAATCGTAGGGTTTGAGTCTAAAATCCAATTCTACTCTTTCTAGGATTTTGCATTTACCCTAGACTACCCACAAACCCTAAAAACCAAAAGCTATGGTTTCTTATGAGGGAGAAAATATTTTACGCTTAGGGTTTCTCTCTTGAGTATGGTTTCTAAGTATCAACAAGGGTTTTTTGACAAAAAATATTGATGTTTATGAAGACTACAAACACTTATAAGTCAAGAGCAAGGTTTTATATCAAATAGGGTTAGGGTTTTCTTACTTGATAAAGGTTTTCTACTTCAAACATGATCTAGGGTTTTGTAATCACTACATTCCAAATATGATGTCTACAAACCTTATGATCAAAACATCCATAAAAAAATCCCAACACAATAAAAAAAACAAACATTTCAACTATGCAATTGCACATACCCTATGACTACATACCTTAGTCAACCATGATTGCTGAAATCTTGCCTTATTTAACTTCCATAGTTGCTGTAGTCTTTCCACTATTTCCAAAAACATCAAAAATAACATCTTTTTATGAGGCCTTATTCACTATTCAAGGTATTTATTCTTCCATTGATGTCATGGCCTTCTTTCTTCTTTGATAAAATGGATCATTCCATCATTTACCTTTGATGACTCTCACTTAAGCTAATGTGACTAACAAGAGACACATCAATCACAATCATAAACATACCATTAAGATATGGCATAAACACAAACACATAAGTAGAATATGTCTCCATCATATTAGTATAATGATTGATATTACATAGGTCATGTGCAATGCTCATGACAAAGCACCTACCTCAATATTCTCCTCATTATATCAACTACAACCAACAAACCAACCAACTAACTTCTTTCAACACACACACACACACACACACACACACACACACACAGATATATATATATATATATATATATATATATATATATATATATATATATATATATATATATATATATATATCTATATTGGAGAGGTTATAGAAGATTGAAAAATATACTAGGGGATATATATATATATATCTATATTGGAGAGGTTATAGAAGATTCAAAAATATACTAGGGGAATCTCCTAATTGTAACCCACTCATGTAATATATTCTAAGCCTTTAGATACATGAGCATAGGATTGGGGAAATTAGTCTAGAGGATGTATAGGATGACTCCTTAGCCTATATGTGCTTAGGCTTCTACATTCTTATAGTTCTTGTAGATTCATCTTCTACTAAACTATCATTTGTAGCAATATTTAGTCAAAATTGGTCCATAGAAATTTCCTAACCACATATTCATATGTGTCCTTAAGTTGATATATACCTCTTGTTACTACAAAATGGCTCCAAATGTAGAATATCTCTTATAGTAGAATGTATAAACATAATTAATTAAAAACATTTTTCCGACTCTTGCTTGCACCCTAGATTTTTTTGTGCATACCCCACTACTAATAATTTTTTCGATACTTTAATACTGAGTATTACCCTCATTAATGTCTCATGCTTGGTGTTTGCTTTTTACATAATCTTTTAGGTCATTGTGAACTAGGATTGCACTTTCGTCATGAGTTCTCTTATCAAATTTTGTAACTTATTCTCGTCCTCTATATCATTTTGTATAATTGATATGTGATGAGATTTTTCTATATTGACATTTGGAGCATATGGAATTATGGACTCAGTGTACACCTTCTCACATTGAGAAGTTTCTTGATCTCCTACTTGATTTTATATTTTGGTTCTATCGGGATATCCTCCTGTTTTTAAAATTTCATCCATAAACTCCAACATTTCAAATGCAGTAACTCTAACTTCTCTATTTGTTCTTTAGTTTAAATGATCATAGGATCAATAATCAAATTTTTTATTCTCATATGAACCTTTCTCTAAACAACTTCCACTCTTGCTAGTTCTTCATTCTTATCCTTTTCTATCAAGTATTTCTTGTTTTATATGATATGATATAGTGTCATTGTTGGTTTCTACATTGGTTTCTTGTTGAGTGATCCTAAGAGCCTCTAGCAAGTGTGTGAGCACTTCCAAAAAATAATGATTTCTCCCCATTCAGTTGACATTGCTTTTAGAGCTTCTATTTCATGCTTCCATGCATTAACAATTTATCTACATAAATTTTAAGTGGGACAAAAGTTCTTTTTTTGCTTAGTTAACATTGTGGTGGCCTCTTCTACTTGTTTCTACTAATTTTTTAAGTGGGAAAAAGTTCCTTTTTTTCTTAGTTAACATTGTGGTGGCCTCTTCTACTTGTTTCTACTAATTTCTTTCATTCCATAATAAGCTATGTCTTCCTTTGGAGTGCATGTTTTTATGTTTCCCAATAGTCTATTTTTTCCTTGAATTATAGGTTTTGAAGTTGTAGCTATCTCATAAAATCATCCTTTTCTATGTACTAGTAGTTAACACTATGGTATATTCTATTGTGATTTGTGAGAGTGAGGGTAGGTGAATATTTTTTAAGTTAGTGATAGACTACATTTGGACCCTATCTCCTTCTCTAACTTATTTCATCATTAGGGACACTTTTCATATATTAAATGACTCTAATTTTCCATTTCCCTTTTTTAAAGACTCCATTGAAAAATCCTTTTTTCTAGTCTAAACCTACCTTTTTTCTAGGGTAGAATCTACCATACAGAGTAAACACATTTTGAGCTAGATAATCTTCCTTTACTTTTGCAGTCTCAAGAACAATTTTATCAGTTTATACTAATGTATCCTTTCCAATAAGTTGGAAAATTTCATTCAGATCAAGAGCTTTGGTCCTAATAGAAATAAAATATGAGTCAAAATTTATCATAGATAGATTCATGTATACAGATTCAATACTATCATAGATGGGTTGGAAGCTTGTGCCTTTGTGGTTTTGAGATTATGCATATTTATACCTAGATGTATTGCTACACAAAATGTTGGGCTTGTTAAGAGAACTATGGGTGTTTTTTTCTTTCAAAGCATCCCAACAAATAGTGTTATTTGGTTAACACATCATAGATTCTTAATATTCATACTTTTAGCATCAACGATTTAAAATTGGTTGGTGAAATGGTTTAGTTTGTTAAGAGAACCATGGTGGTGATTTTCATTATGTACCATTGCACAAAACAATGTTGCTTCACTATTACATCATATATTATCATTTGAGCCTTATGACATTCAATATTAAAAGATTTACAAATGTTACATAATCCAAAGAAAGTTAGTTTGAGATTGATGCATGATATGTAATCACAATGATGACTTGGAAAAGGAAAATTTTAGTTATCCTTGGATTCAAGGATCAAATATTGTCTTATGTTTGTGAAATTTTAGGCATGCTTTCAAGAACACAAAGATTGTAGCATGAAGAATAGTCTTTAATTATAAACTTCTCTATTTTGGTTTACCTACCTAGGTAACTCTCTATTTTTTCACCTCACTTGAGTTTTAGCTATTACATGATGTGCTTATTGCATACTCAAATATTTTTTTCAGCTTCCCTAATTTATATTCCCCACACACCAGTCATAGAAGCGTTGTGCAACACGTGTGTACATAGCCCAATTTTCCTTTAGAAGGACTCATGGAATGATCAAGTATAAATATTTTCCAAATGGATTTCACCAATAATAATATTGGAATATAGTTGTGCAATGACATCCACTTAAGGGCTCCTCCAAGGGATTAATTTTTATTATGATTCTTCATTGTTTCCATACTAAGTTATTTGTGCTAAAGTTAAACACCATAGAAACTATCATTTCCATCACCACTAATAAAAAATCAAGAGTAATTATCATTTTGATGATCTATAGTAGATCGTCCCAAATATGCACCCACCATAACTATTATATACCTAAGGGGGATAATATGGGGTACCAAGGGAGGTACCCAAGGTAATAATGTAATAATGGGATGGGCAATAGTAATAAATAAGGTGGTTAACCCATGTCATGTAAGGGACCACAAGTAGTTAATAATAATGTAATGGGCCCATGGTATTAGTTGATGGTATGAGGAAACCATGGTAATGATGCATGGTATTGTATGTATGAGGCCTATATAGAGGCTAGAGACTCCACATGGAGAGATAGGAAGAGAAGTATTATTGTATGAACAACCATATGGCTTGTGGAGTGCTCTCCTTCCTTAAGGAGTGAATGTATGGTGTTGCCCTACCATAAGGGTTTTGATAATAAAGAAGTATTTATATATATTTCTATCTTATTATTCTTGGGTATATTTATATTTTGGTATCAGAGCTATAACAAGTGGTATCAGAACTACAACAATTGGTATCAGAGCTACAACAAGATTGAGTGTTCTAGATAAAATTATATATTTTTTTAATGTGCAGAAGGCCGTCGAATATTCGAAAGTACGTGGAAACCATCGAATATCTGAATCTTAACCAACGAGACAAACCGTTGTATATTTGGCATTGTACCGATGAAACTAAGCATTGGAGATATAACACTCACATTGCACAAACTTATTATAACATCGGTTATCTGATGCTCAACTGTCAGAATGAAGCATCGGGTCCCATCGGACTAGACTAATAATTTATCAAATATCTGACATCAAAGCGTCACAATTTTTGGCATCTAGGGTGGTGGAGCTATAACACTTCCATCACACAAACTTATTATAACATTGATTATCTAATAATCAACCGTTGGCTATCTGATTCCATACGACGGAATGAACCATCAAGTCCCATCGTACTAGACTAATAAGGCATCCAATGTTAAAGTGTCGCCATTTTTTCCATCTAGGGTGGCAGATATTCGATGTTTACCTCGTCGCTCCAACAAAAGTGGGTGTCACAACTGACATTTTATCTGTCACATATTTGACAAATGTGGGCCTTGCAAATATGACCTCAAACTTTTAGATGTTTAAATACATTTTTGGCCATATTTGGTGTCAGATATGTGACTTCTTCCCATCGAATATCTGACGTTTTAAAAAGGGTTGACTATTCCACACAGTCCCATCGACAAGGAGCTCAACTCCAATGTGTCGGATAACCAAAAATAATAAGGAAAATATACATTATATTTTAGCCCCATTTGTACTAGTGTTCTTATATTCCCTAGACCCTCGGATCTACGGATCCAATATCTCATGTGAAGGTCATCCTACCCAATGATCATCCAGGCCCCCATAGGGGTGTTCACCCTTTTTCACCCCTGAATATCATATACTTAGATCCAATTGAGGAGTGAATGCAATCCAACTTGATTCCCATCCATGCCTTTTGACCATTTGACAAATATTCCCACTTTTGAAGCCTAGATCCCTGAATCTCCATCATCGCTTGAAGGTAATTTGGCACTAGTTGCATTTAGCCTACCATAGATGTAAGTGCCCCTTCCACACCTTGGATGCACATATACAAGATGTTGGTTCATTGAAAAAGAGAAATATGGCTTGAAAGGGATCTAACCTGCACTCATAGGTGATGGACCACGATACCACCTACTTCCTGTATCAACATATTTCTGTAGAATTGCTGAAGAAAAAGATGAACAAGGGGAATTTGGGGAAATTTCTTAAGGTAGAGAGCACTTCCTGAACACCCAATTTTAGAAGGTGAGGACTAAGGTATGAATATAGATTCTTAACAACACTGAGTGCCATTCATAATAAGGTAAAGGGGCACTAGTAAAGAAAAGATATACCAAACCCAGAGCAAGAGAAAGACATGGCTCCAAATGCCAATTCCCTAAATTCAACACTAAATTTCTACTTATATTGCAGATTAGTTAATTTCTTTAACGAGAGAGAGTTCATTCATTTTCAAGGAGACATTTAGGTTTGTATGATTACAAAAGAGGTCTATAGACCATGTTTTTAAACAACATAAATCTTAGGATATCAAGCCATTTATAGATCTCAATCAAAACATTAATATGAATATGAACAAACCGCATATGTATCTCATCATTCCTTAATTATGTAATCATTAGCATTAACTAAAGTTTCATTTAAATCACAACATATAAAATAACTTGCAAATCCTAATTTTGGTAGCATATTTAACAACACAAAACATTCAATATAATCATAGACATATTAAGTACTTGTCGACCATGTATATACAATTATTTCAAGCTATATTTCATGAGTAATATAGAACCATACTTCAATTAGTAACATATCTCAAAATCCATATTTAAATTTGCATAAACCATTATACTTATCTAAGTGTGTTTAACTAATTGGAAATTGGAGGGACTTCCACTCTCCACCCAACCCTAAGTTAGTTACATCGCAATCTCTCTTGTAGATGACCACCCTTGATCTAGATCCAGATTTTGAGTAAATGGTCACAGAACACCACAATGACCCACTTACTTCTCTAAATAAATCATAGGGATTTTCCCTAGGGTCCGTATGGGGATAATTCTTATTCCAAGAGGTTAAATCCACTATCCCAGTGATCTCACAACTATAATTTCATAGCAAGCACTATGGGGGTCTGTAGAGCTATAAAAAGGGTCTTTTTCACCTCTAATTACCTCACATTAATATGTCAATCCAGGAGCGTTTTGTTATTTCAAAGAGTGTCTCAGTCTAAGGCTATCATTTGTCAGAGTAATGCTAGTAGTACAGCATTCAAAAAATACAAGAGTAAATGGATGCTTGTCTACAACTAAGTTACTTCAAAAGAATAATTCACATACTCAGAAAACTAGGCAACTTATCAGTCAAGGGTTCGGCAGCGATAACCCATCCCTTTAGAAACTGATGGAAGGAAATTAGACAACAGACCACGGGTCTGGGAGCCAGACAGTAAATTTCGAGGCTCACTACAACCTTAGATCGTCTCCCACACTAAATCAACAAATGCTAGTAAATGGAACAGCAGATAAGAAAATGGAACAACAAATAAGAAATCGAACAGCAAATCTGGAATGGAACAACAATTCTGAGATGGAACAACAATTCTTAAAAGGAACAACAACTAAACAACTAAGTCTTGTGAGCAGTAATCACACTTAATCTACTAACTCAAATGCATTAATCGTAATCAAACAACAATCTTTCACTCTTAAGGCAGATCAAGCAGCACACACTAATGGAACATCACTGATTAAGGATAAGTTATGGAACAACGCTTGGAAACCATATATGCACAAAACACGCTTGAATAGTAATCTGATCTAGGCATCAATCTCAATTAAAAGGAATACAACTGCATGTCAAAAGAGAACATCATTACTTCTGAATCCAACAATCGTAAAGAACACAACTTTCAAGATGAATCCTGTAACATGAATGTACAACACAAAAGCTCTGTAACAAAATAGTAACAATATTCGGCTAAGACTAATAATATTCAATCAACTCTGAAAGGAACAGTAATATGGTGCAGAGCCAATACAACAGTTCTGTCTATAGAAATCTTAATGAATTAATCTTAACAGAGCCTGTGATGTAAACTTATAAAGCATATCAGATTACCAAATAACGACGCTAAGCAAATCACTCAGAAATCAAATCGTAATAATACAGAAGCAAGTGTCCTCCGGGGCCGGGCCCTTAGCCTCCAAGGGTACACCGCTTTAGGTTAATCCATATGTAGGGATGAAATAATCACCAAGTTTGTATTAATGCATGAAACAAAAAGTACAATGAACCCGTTCTTATCGAGACTCGATGATCAAAGTTTTGATCTTAACAGAAATTACATAAAAACATAATCATGTCTATCTCAAAGCTAACAGTGCTGTCCCTTTATATAAGGGTGACGACGGAAATGTCTAAGTAACAAGATATATAAAGCAGCGATCCCTCAGGATCAAGGATCATGAGGGATTCGCCAAACCATTAATCCTTAATCATCTCTTTTCCCTCCTACGCCGAGCTGGTGTCTTTTCCTCATTTTTAGGGCCGATTTTCTTTGATCTGCTTAGCCTTGTTTGCACTCGGTCTCCCGTCAAAGGGATAGCGGTTACCTTGTCCTTGTCTTTTTATTTGGAACATCAACTCCTCGTTTTCACCCCTTCCTGCATGAGAGAATGACAATTGTTAGCGGTTAAGTCTTGCATATTAATCTCACATGTTTTGTTATAATTCTTTATTGTTTTCCAAGTTCATGATGCAAAAAGGTTTACAAGTTCTACTGAAAAGCCACTGAAATGATCATCAAAAACATACCTTTTTTAGTACTCCACACACCCCCCTGCTTACCCTGTTTCATGCCCTCATGAAAACGTTGTAGTTGACATGCAAGGCAGTGAGAGAATAGGTTGGAGAAGGAATTTCATGCGGATGCCTACAGCCATGATGAGTAACTAGGTAGTCAAAGAAATGGCCTGTTTGACCCTCAGGCATCTCATACAGGGCTTGGTATCCGGGTGCAGGGTGCCACATAATTGGACTACGGAACCTATATCCTAACCAGGATGGCCATGCTCTCAAAATGCTTTCGCCATAAAGGTGCAAATGGTTGGCAGCTAATTTAAAATTCTCATACTTAAACGGTTCCCTGAGCTGGATATTCGGATTAGAGATTTGATACCGAAATTTAGCTGCATCAATGGCAAGGTCTTTGATAGAAAGAAAGTATTCTAATCCTTATCGAATGAGTGCCTCATGCATGGGTCCTAATGTTTCAATGACACCTGGAGTCTTCATGAGGTTTCTATGTGCTTTCCACAGCTGTACTGGGTTCCTAGGCTCAGCCCTTACCCACAAATCTAGGCCATTTTCTTGCCTCTGGAAAGTATTATAGGCTTTGAGCCATTTAATCTGATTAACCCCGAATGAGATGAATGCTTGCAATTGGATGTCTCCAAAAAAAGGGCCAGGGTTCATCTCAGTCTCCTGGTCTAGTACAAGGTTATGCAAATAGAATTCGCACAGCAGTCTCTGGACCTTCACCCCGTAGTGTTTACAACAGTCTATAAAGTCATTGACAGTGTTAATTTGTATGGGGGCACCTGCTTTAACAGCTTTTATTTTTAATTGCAAATACCGTTCCAGTAAAAACAGGGCATAATTTTTGGCAGGGGTCCTACATGCTAAGACGTCATTGTATAAAGAACACAAGGTATCCATATGCTTGATAATAGTATCTAGCCTACGAATTACCTTTGCAACTTTCTCTTGTTCCTTCCGCCAACCTTCAAAGACTTGGCTTTCGGATTGATTGACGTTCCTAAGTTGCTGCTGTAGTTCTTCATACTTCTCGTGAGGGACCATTTGCTCTCTAAGCTTTTCTGCCTCTTGCTGAGCTTGTTTCAACCCCTTGCGCAAGGTTACTGTTTTTGGATCTCTTCTCCATGCAGCAGTGGAGGCCGAGATTTTTACCTGAACTTTCTTATTGCGTTGCTTTGAGTTCATAACCCTTATCACCCCTAAGGGTGGTGCGTCCGTCTGAATTTTCTTGTCACAACTCATCATATCATCCATTTCTATTTTAACATGAATATCAGTTTGTTGCTGTTCCTTTTCAAATGGAACAACAGTCTGTTCTTCAGCATCATTTGGAACAACAGCTGGATTTTCCACAGGGTTTTGAACAGCAGGATGAATTTTGGTCCTCCGCCTTTTTGCCTTGCGGAGTTTTACTAGAGTGGTCACCTTTTTCTTCCCTGCAGTCTTTCTTACCCTCTGCCTTGCTTTCAGGATCCTGATCTGCTGGTGGAGTTGGGCTATTATGCTCAATAATCTCTGCTGTTCCTTTCGCAATTCTTTAATTTCCAAAATTTCATTAGAACGAACAACAGGCTGTCTGCTGCGACTTGGGCCATGACTAGTCCATGGATCTTCCTCCTAGGGTGTTTCTGCATTGTTCTGCTCCGGCTATTCTGTGGTAGGAACCTTAGCTGGTTCTGTCAATTCCTGGGCAACTTCTTTTTCTGCCCCTACTTCCTCCGGAATTTCTTCTGGTGCCTTAGGAATGGGTTGTTCCTGTTCAGTATCTCTTATTTCTTCTTCATCATGAACATGCAGATTTCCTTCTTCTGCCTCTTTTGCATGTGGTTTTTTTGGATGCATTTTCCTCTTGGGGTTTGTCATGGAGGTCCGATGGACTGAAAGGTTGGCCATATTCACCCATATTGGCCAAGACTGCGGCTAATTTGTCTTCTCCCACTGGGTCCTGTGGTGGGCTACCTTCCTGTTGTCCCATTTCCCCCTCCTGCTTGGATTGTTCAGCTTCTGCCTCAGAATGCTCAGCTTTTGTTTCAGAATGCTCAGCTTCTGTTTCAGAATGCTCAGCTTCTTCCTCATTTTCTTCTTCGGATTGCTCGGCCTCCTCTTTCTCTTCTCCTTCAGATTGCTCTGCTTCTTCTTCTGGCTGTGAGGATTGCTCGTCCTCAATTTCTACTGGCTGGCTGGTTCTTTCTTGGATCTTTTCCAGCCTTCCTCGTATCTGAGCTAACCGGACCGATTTCCTGCGTTTCTCTGGCTGTTCGGGTGTACCGGTGGCATGCTTATGCTTTGCCGATTCCTGGCGTGTTTCTGGACGTTCGGATGTACTAGTGACATGTTTTTGTTTTACTAATTCTCTGTGTTTTTCTGGATGTTCTGGTGTGCTGGTAGTATGCTTACGTTTTGGGGATGGTGCTGTCAACCCTCCCTCAATCATTGCAATTAGCTCTTCCCAGTTGCTCTGCTGCTGGGTGAGGCTATGACTAACAATTAATCGAATTAACCCATGGTGACTGACAACTGACTCTACATGCTGTGCCTTTTTTAAGCTTCGTGCAACGTCATGAAGTAACGAATTCAAAAGTGCAGGCAGATTTACAGATCATTTCTGCTTTAAAACAACTAAGAGTTTAAGATGTCATGGTCTTACCACGTCTTTTCTACCCTCGCAGGTGATGTAACTTTTCACGGTTCTTGCCAATTCTGCCCAGGGCTCTCCTAGCGTTGCTGGCAAAACTCCCTTCCCTTTAATCGTCAAGCTCTGGCCTTCGTCCTGGAATATTTCTATAATCTTCTGTAGTCTCTCCTTTTTTAACATCCATACAGGTCCGGTGGCTGGTAGTCCTGAGACTTCTGCGATTATATCATCGGTGGCTGCTATCTGTCTCCCCCTTACTGTGGAGTAATCCTCCTGTAAATTCTGCAGGAATTCAATCGCCACTGTTTCGTTAGATTCCTGCAAGCAGTTGAGATAAGTCAGCCACCCTGCTCTTTCCAGGATTTCCCGGGTAGCAGCGGAGACTGTCAACACCTGCGGTTCCCTTCGAATCGCTCTTCCTCCCATGGTTTCACTGGGGATTCTCAATGGAACTGCAACTATTTGTGTTGTTTGAAACACAGAGAGGGTAATAGATGCAATACATGTTTGAAAAAAATAGAGTATGCAACAGAAATGGCTTATAAACAGCAACTTGTGTAACGAAAATATAAATATCATGCCGTTAATCCATGCCATACCCTAGTACACAACTTTTCCCGAATAGTGAGCTGACACGTAATCCAGGGAATACTGAGGTTAACCTCCCCGCCCGCCAAATAAAGGAGTAGCACCCAATCTGCAACAGAGTCATAAAGGAACAACGTATGAAAATATGTCATGGTTAGAAAAACAACAAATTACAGAAATAAAGGCGTAAAGTTGGATCGCGGATTACGTAAGAGGCTACTGTGATATGATGCGAGGCTGGGGGGATAAGACGTCTGTCGTACTTGCCAAATCTCATGTGGTCATTGTCACTTACTTTGCCATGATTGGTGGTAATAAATTTTCATGCGATATATAAGTCGAGAAATGATATATGATTAGTTCCTAGGATATAAGAAACAAAAGAGTATTAGTATCTTACCTATTGGTGTAACCAATGTGACTTCAATACCATTAACAATGCTCTGCTGCCGACAGGTGTCCATAACCTTGGCAGAGTTGTTTATTTCACCCCTGGAACTATGATCCTTTGTGTATGTTAGGGAGTGTAATGTCAAAGTGTAGGCCATTATGCTGGATTGGTAACCAGTTAGCCATAATGCCATTCACAAGGAAGGAGCGAAAAGTGGGCAGGCCGACTCGTGATGAGACCTCCTGTTCCAAGGTTTGTTTATTTGGTATACCTTTTGGACCATATCCCTGTGTGGTGGCCATAGTGGGAATGCCAATTCACTTCCATCCTCATGATCATGGTAGGATGGCTCTTGATGAGACCCCCTATCCTGCATTTGACAACTTATAATTCATGTTTACTTTTTTCTTTTTCATAAAGTAATTTTCCTTATTTATACACAAAGGGTGGTTCAACACTCCTTAAGAGTAGGAATGGTGGAAGAAGTCTTATCATCTCAATAGGAAGATATAAACCCTTTGCTCTTATTCCTAAACAATAATCAAAGAGGATTAAAGGGATCGTCATGATAAAGATAACCAATCAGAGCAAAATTAGTAAAACAATGACAGCAAAAGATGATAAATAAGTGTGTCCTTCCTTTTGTCCTCTTACCAATACAGAACCTTATAAAGATAGTGATTTATGATTTGCATATTTCAGTATGTTGTGATTTTGTATTCATTGCATAAGTGCATAGCTGTATCTTAAAGACTTGAAAGAACAGGAGCAAGAAGCATCCTCAATTTAGATCAGCAAAAGGAATAAGCTGTTTCACAAGGAGAGCAAAAGCATGCTAGTGGTGTTCCTTTTGGAAAAAGGAACAACAAAAGACCATAGATCGCAAAAATGCAAATGTTGTTCCCTTGAAAAAGGAACAACAGAAAACGCCAATGCCGTTCCTTTGAAAAAGGAACAGCAAAAATAAAAATGCTATGAAAAACACTTGAAATGCCGTTCCTTTGAAAAAGGAACAACATCAACCAAAAATGCTGTTCCTTTGAAAAATGAACAACAAAAGATGCAAAAAATGTCGTTCCTTTGGAAAAGGAACAACAGAAATAAAAAATATGTTGTTCCTTTGGAAAAGGGACAACAAACACACAGCAATGCCGTTCCTTTTGAAAAAGGAACAGCAAAAATCGAAATGCTGTTCCTTTAGAAAAGGAACAACAGAACAAGCAAATGCCGTTCCTTTGAAAAAGGAAAAGCACAAAATCAAAAATGCTGTTCCTTTCGAAAAGGAACAACAGAAAATCAAAGATGTTGTTCCTTTGGAAAAGGAACAACATAAAATCAAGAATGTTGTTCCTTTAGAAAAGGAACAACATAGACGCACAAATGCCATCCTTTTGGAAAAGGAACGACAAAAATCAAAATGCTGTTCTTTTGAAAAAAAAGGAACAACAAAAATGAGAGGGAAACATTAGTTCAAACATATGTACAAGAAAAAACGCCTCAAAGAAAAGAACTTATATAGAAATTGTAAAAAGAAATGAATTCCTTAATGAATTACAGGTGAGGAAGACTTCTCTTCCTCTCCCAAAATCTCCATATCAGTGTCTCGGCGTAGCTGCTGGCAGAAGGACTCCCGAGTGAGTGGTTTGCGATAGAGACGAACTCGGTGGCCATTTACTTTGAAGGCATATCCAGAACTGTCAATAGTGATTAGAGTAAGGGTTCCATTGTCATGTACCTTCTGGATTTCATATGGTCCCAACCAATGAGTCTGGAGTTTCCCAGGGAAGTCCTGAAACCTGGAGTCGTATAACAGAGCCCAGTCTCCCTCGTGGAAGACTTTGTTTTTAATGAGAGCATCATGCCATTTAGCTCGCTGCTGTTGAATCAGGGCTGTATTTTGAAGTGCAGAGAGCCTAATTTCGTCCAACTCATTGATCTGCTGTAGTCGATTAATCTGTGCCTCGCTTAGATCTAAGCCAACTTCCTGTGCTATTTGTAATGTTTGGATTTCGAATTCTATGGGGAAAATGGGTTGTTTTCCAAACACTAATTGATAAGGTGAGTAACCAGTGGTGCTTCTCCATGTTGTTCTATAGGCTGAGAGTGATTCAGGTAGTCTGGCATTCCAATCACGCCTGTGTGATGCAATGGTTTTCGTAAGGATTGATTCTATTACCTTATTGCTGCTTTCTACCTGTCCATTCGCCTGTGGGTGGTATGGAGTAGTGATTTTATGCTGGATGTGATAATTGTTGAGTGTTGCATCTAATCTATTCCCAGCAAATTGTGGTCCTTCGTCTGTAATTATTTCCCTTGGAAGGCCATAACGTACAAATAGATGGAACGGGAATTGTATGACAGAGTCCTCTGTGGCTCTTGGCAATGCTTTTGCTTCAACCCATTTGGTGACATATTCTGTTGCCACCAAAATATATGTTTTCTGATTTGATGATGGGTTGATAGGTCCAACGAAATCAAGAGCCCATCGCTCAAATGGTTCAATGACTAACTGCGGTTTCAGAGGCATCTCATCAGATTGACCAGGACATCCTGCTCGCTAGCAGTTGTCACAGGCTTGGAAAAATTTCTTTGCATCTCTGAAAATCGTGGGCCAATAGTACCCTGTCTGCAGCACTTTATGTCCAGTTCTGCGCCCAACGAAGTGTCCACCACATGGTCCATCATGACAGGCTTTTAGGATGTCAAAGATTTCGTCTTCTCGAACACATATCCTGATATGCATGTCTGCCCCTGTGTGAAACAAATAGCCCCCAATCCACGAGAATCGAGCACTCTTCTGAACAATCTGTTTGTGCTCATTAGGGGTTAGGTGTTTTGGTAGTTTACCTACTGTGAGGTAATTGGCAACATCAGCATACCATGGTGTTTGAATAGCAACAACAAACAGATGTTCGTCCGGAAATTGATCTTCCACTGCTGCTGCATCGATTGGCTTTGGCATTCTTGAGAGAAAATCGGCTACAGGGTTTTCTTTTCCAGGTCGATCCTTGATTGTGATATCGAATTCCTGCAATAAAATCAACCATCTAGTTATTCTGGCATTTGTGAGAGGCTTATTTGCTAAATATTTTATGGCGGAATGATCTATATACAAGATAACAGGGTATCCCGTAATATAATGTCTAAACTTATTGACAAAATGTATTACAGCTAGGAATTCTTTTTCAGTAACAGTGTACTTTAATTCAGCAGGGGATAAATTTTCGCTGATGTAATAGATAGCATATGGTTTTTTATCCTCTTCCTACCCAAGGACTGCGCCAATGGCTGTATCTGAGGCATCAGATGATATCTGGAATGGCAAATCCCAGTTTGGTCCTCGAAGGACTGGGGCTGTGGATATGAGCTTCTTTAAATCCTTGAAAGCACACTCACATTTTTCTGTCCAAAGAAAATCAACGTTACCAGTTAGTGCATATAAAGGTGCAGCAATGTGCGAATAATGTTCTATAAATCGTCTATAATAACCAGAAAATCCAAGAAAGTTGCGTACCTCTGTTTGAGTAGTAGGAGTGGGAATAAGCAAAAGTATTTGGATTTTGGCCGGGTCTACCTGAATGTCGGCTGCTGAAACATAGTGTCCTAGGATAAGTCCTTCAGTCATCATCATATAACATTTTTCGTGGCTTAAGCAAAGCCTGGTAGCGATGCAGCGTTGTAGGACTTTTTCTAGGGTGTCTAATGCTGGATCAAAATCATCTCCATATGGTGTAAATTCATCCATGTATACTTCAAGTCCATCATTTATTAAATCTGCAAAAATACTAAGGATAGCCCTTTGGAATGTGGTAGGAGCATTGCATAAGCCAAAAGGTAAAAATCGATAGGCAAATGTTCCCCAAGGACAAGTAAAAGTATTTTTGTCTTGGTCTTCAGGGGAAATCTGAATTTGATTGTATCCACTGAAGCCATCCAGGAAAGAAAAGAATTTCTTTCCTGCTAAAGTATCTAATACTTGGTCTATGAATGGGAGAGGAAAGTGGTCTTTTTGTGTTGCTTTATTTAGTTCCCTGTAATCCACACAAATTCTCCATTTCCCATTCTTTTTTGGTACCACCACAAGCGGAGAGACCCATTTACTATCAGAGATAGGATAGATAAAATTGACATCTAAAAGTTTCTGAAGTTCCGCTTTTACCACATCTTTTAAATGAGGATTAAGTCTCCTTTGAGGTTGACGAACAGGTCTAGCATCCTTTTCTATATAAATGTGGTGTGTACATAATTGGGGGTCAATTCCTTTCATATCAGGGTAATCCCATGCGAATGCTTCTTGATATTTTCTTAACAAATGGATGAGCTTTGTTTCTTGTTCAGGTGTGAGGTTGGCATTAATGTTTAAGGTTTTTCCTGGTTCAGTTTCCACAATTTTACTATTTGCAACAGAAGTAACGGGTATTGTTTGATCATGTGTATCTTTCAGCGGATCTTCTTCTAATTCATTATCAAATGTTGTTTCTATCATGTGACACTGTGTGCAGGATCCGGATTCAGTTTGACTAATGAAGTTATTAATGGCATCATCTTCTGTTTGGTCTTTAAAATCAAGTGCCTCTTGTATAATTAATGGAGATCTAATGTTATCGGTAAGGTATGATACAGGGTGCTTGTTAGTTTTAATTATTGTGACACTTGGCTGCGCTGGAGGATATAGAACTAAATTCTTGATATTTGGTCCTTTTGTTATGGTCATATTTCCTTGCCGGCATCCAATGTAAGCATCGGCAGTGGCAAGCCAAGGTCTACCTAAAATCAGCGGGTGTCCATCAAGTCGGGTTTTTGGATTAATTATCAGGAAATCGGTTGGATATTCCCAGGAATCTACAGAGACCATGACATCATGTAGAGTACCCTCTGGCCTAACCACAGATTGGTCAGCCAATTCTAGCAAAGTAGAGGTGGGTTCTACAGATGTAATGCCGAGCTTTTGGCAAGTAGTGGTTGTTAAAATATTAATTGCAGCTCCTAGGTCAACTAAGGCATTAGACAGGGTCTGACCATAGATTTGAATAGTTACAATTGGATTTCTTGGGTCTTCATATTTAAGGGGTGTTTCTTTCCCTGATAGTAAATCAGATAAAGTGCCGACTACTTGGACTCTTGGATTATTTGTTATATTCCTCCTTGGTTTCTTTATGCACAATTCTTTGATAGTTTTTGCGTATATAGGAATGTCTTGAATGGCTTGGAGGAATGGAATTTTTATGTACAAATTTTGTAATTCTCCCAGAATGTCAATATCAGGATATTGTAAAGGTCGAGGTATGACTAATCATTCTGGGAACGGAGGAGAGGATGTGGTTGCTTGATTATGAATCTGCTACTTATTCACATCGTCTTGTTGTAACAGATGTTATCTTGGTAACTGATCTTCAATATGAACTGTTTTATCTCCCTCAGTTTCAATAATAAGTACAGATCTTAACTGAAGATCATTACACTCCCTCAGGTCGGGTCCTATTTCTGGTGATTCTATAATTTGGAGAGATTGGACCGGTCTGTTATTTGGATTGGGATTGGGTTGGGCTGGGAGTTGTGGTCTCAAATTAGACTGGAGATTTTGTTGTAAGGCTGGCAGTGTAGGTTGAGGGAGCAGAATAGTTCCTACTGGCTGATGCATCGGTCTCTGCCAGTTTGTCTACTAGGCTGAACTTTGTGAAGTAGTGGGAGTCCATTGTGGAGAATATGGGCTACTTTGCCAATATGGTGGAGTGTAAGGGAAATTCGGCCAACCAGATTGGCTTGCCTGATTCAGCCACGGGTTTGAAGAAGGAAACGACTGTGATGACCAGTTTGAAAATCGGGGTTGGGGTTGACTTTGCCACATACTATATTGTTGAGCATTATACTGTGGAGGCTGAAAAGAAGAATTTGGGTCTGGAAACATACCAGATTGTCTCGGTTGCCACTGACGGCGCTGGTTGATCAAGTACACTGATTCTGGTTCCTCTTCCGCTTCCTTATATACTGCTTTCAATCCAGGAAGTGAGGGGCAGCTCTCCGTAAGGTGATCCTTTGTACAGATGGTGCATGTTTGGACTGTATCCAGTGGACATTCCTTGTGACTATGCTTTTTCCTGCATCGGGGATAGAAGATCGCCAAATTCTGTTCTGCCTCCATTTGCTTCTGTTTAGCCTGCATAATATCAAGTTGTGTAGTTAGTGTCCCCAGAATATCAGTTTTAAAATTTTCCAATAAATTTCCAACTTCTACACGTGTTATTCCTTCTGTTGAAATTTTGTTATCTCTTACAAACCGATCATGTTTTGCCGGTTTTATTCTTGTGCCACCTCTCAAACTCCTGATACATAAATCAATGATGTCAGCAAAATTCTCTTGATAAATATCCCCTTTTCCCATGATGTTTAATGTTTCAATCCATTATTCCTTCATGCCCCTTATTAATGCAGTTTTTAACACATTATCAGGTAAAGGTAGTGATGCATAAGGAGATCTTTGCAGATTATACTGAAAACGTTCCACATACTCCTCTAATGTTTCATTCGGTCTAGCTGTCATTTGGAATATTTCATCCTTTAATTCTCTAGACCTGCAATAATCCTGATATTTTTTTAAGAAAGATTCTTTCATTTGATCCCAGTTGTTTATAACCCCACCACCTAATCCCATAAACCATCTTAAAGCAGCCCCTTTTAATGTAGAGGGAAATAATTTCAGTTTCTGGGGGTCGGTGGTGTAATCATATCCCTTGCACAACACATCAAATTCAAATAAAAATGCATCCAGATCTTCTGATGTGAGACCGTGAAATGTAGGGATATGTTGAAGAGGGATTGCTTTCATGGGTGCATTTGTTGCAGAATCCACTATAGGGTATTGTAATGTAGAGGTTTGAGTGTTTGGCTGATTCTGAGCCATGGGGTCGAATATATGCCAATAATCTTCCGGGATATCTAGGAGGGTATTCCTAGGTTGAGAGGGAATGGCTTTGATAGGGATAGTTTTAATAGCACTCCCTCTATCTGGGATAATGAGAATGCCTGATGTCTGAGGAGATTGGGTTCCTTCAACAATGATTTTTGCAGCACTTCCCTTATCTGGGCTATTTAACGGCTGATTTGTTCCAATAGGAGATCTTAGTTCCTCAGTTTCTCCTGTTTCTCCTTCTCCTTCACAAAGATTGCTGAAATTCCCTTCTTGCAATAGTTCTGGAGTAGAATTTTCAATTTCTTGAAAGTCCCGCTCTTCAGTTTGACTATGCACCTCAGCAAAGGCTACACATGGTGATCCTGTGGCCTGAAGGGAACTAGTAGGCTGTTTAGAAATTATTTTCCTGGGTCCTACTGATGGTTGAGATTTTGTTTTCTTATAGATTTCGTCTATGAAGGTCGTTCGGCCAAGGGTCACCGGCCCCTTAGCTTTTTCAGGTTTGGGTGGAGGTTTGATATTTTTTTCTGGTTTTTTTCTGCTTAGTCATGCACTCAAATGAACTACTAAATTCTATTCAAACAAAGCAACAACAAATCTGTTAGGAAAGCAGATAGGGGAGCAGGGCTTTTACATGCTCTGTACGCAGGTTCTTACCTTTCGTTTTTAAAATCCAACTCTTCCCTAGTAGGTTCGTAGACTACTCTGAAAAAAAGACAAATGGCTACACTCTTTCCCCGGCAACAGTGCCAAAATGTAGAGCTATAAAAAGGGTCTCTTTCACCTCTAATTACCTCACATTAATATGTCAATCCGGGAGCGTTTTGTTATTTCAAAGAGTGTCTCAGTCTAAGGCTATCATTTGTCAGAGTAATGCTAGTAGTACAGCGTTCAAAAAATACAAGAGTAAACAGATGCTTGTCTACAACTAAGTTACTTCAAAAGAATAAATCACATACTCAGAAAACTAGGCAAATTATCAGTCAAGGGTTCAACAACGATAACCCATCCCTTTGGAAACTGATGGAAAGGAAATTAGAGAACATACCACGGGTCTGGGAGCCAGACAGTAAATGTCGAGGCTCAGTATAGCCTTAGATCGTCTCCCACACCAAATCAACAAATGCTAGTAAAAAGAACAACAGATAAGAAAATGAAACAACAAATAAGAAATCGAACAACAAATCTGGAATGGAACAACAATTCTGAGATGGAACAACAATTCTTAAAAGGAATAGCAGCTAAACAAATAAGTCTCGCGAGCAGTAATCACACTTAATCTACTAACTCAAATGCATTAATCGTAATCAAACAAAAATCTTTCACTCTTAAGGCAGATCAAGCAGCACACGCTAATGGAACAACATTGATTACGGATAAGTTATGGAACAACGCTTGGAAACCATATACGCACACAACAGGCTTGAATAGTAATCTGATCTAGTGATCAATCTCAATTAAAAGGAATACAATTGCATGTCAAAAGAGAACAACATTACTTCTGAATCCAACAATCGTAAAGAACACAACTTTCAAGATGAATCCTGTAACATGAATGTACAACACAAAAGCTCTGTAACAAAATAGTAACAATATTCGGTTAAGACTAATAATATTCAATCAACTCTAGAAGGAACAGTAATATGGTGCAGAGTCAATACAATAGTTCTGTCTGTAGAAATCTTAATGAATTAATCTAAATAGAGCATGTGATGTAAACTTATAAAGCATATCAGATTACAAAATAACGACGCTAAGCAAATCACGCAGAAATCAAATTGTAATAATACAGAAGCAAGTGTCCTCCGAGGCCAGGCCCTTAGTCTCCAAGGGTACACCGCTTTAGGTTAATCTAGATGCAGGGATGAAATAATCACCAAGTTTGTATTAATGCTTGAAACAAAAGTACAATGAGCCAGTTCTTATAGAGACTCGATGATCAAAGTTTTGAGCTTAATAGAAATTACATAAAAACATAATCATGCCTATCTCAAAGCTAACAGTGATGTCCCTTTATATAAGAGGATGGCGGAGATGTCTAAGTAACAAGATAGATAAAGCAACGATCCCTCAGGATCAAGGATCCTGAGGGATTTGCCAAACCATTAATCCTTAATCATCTCTTTTCCCTCCTGCGCCGAGCTGGTGTCTTTTCCTCCTTTTCAGGGCCGATTTGCTTTGATCTGCTTAGCCTTGTTTGCACTTGGTCTCCCGTCAAAGGGACATCGGTTACCTTGTCCTTGTCTTTTTCTTTGGAACAACAACTCCTCGTTTTCACCCCTTCCTGCACGAGAGAATGACAATTGTTAGCGGTTAAGTCTTGCATATTAATTTCACATGTTTTGTTATAATTCTTTATTGTTTTCCAAGTTCATGATGCAAAAATGTTTACAAGTTCAACTGAAAAGCCATTGAAATGATCATAAAAAACATACCTTTTTTAGTACTCCACAGGGTCTATAGTCCATTGTCCAGGTGATGGGCTTGTAAATTAGACATAAATTAAGGCCCGTGCCTCTAAATTAAAACATAAACTAAGACCTATGAGCATCCTTCAGCACATTAAACCTCTCTTTCTACATTAGATAATTTATTTTTAACGTTAATATATTCATTAGGAAGGTTTATGAATAACTGGATATTTGTGCATAATATTATTTATTTTTGTGGAATATTATGAGAATATTGGGCAGATTATGAAGATTTGGAGGAGGATATCATTTAGGGACTTGTTCCCTACTACAAGAGGATTAATAATAAATAATAAATCAACAAGATATTATGGAATTATGGCACAGATTGTGGAACTCCAATGATTGAGAAAATCTAGGAATGTGTTCCACTAATCAAGGGACTAGATCCACTAATCAAGGGATTTTGGTGGGGAAAGCTTCCTCCATTCATGGGGAATGATTACTAATCATTTTTTATAAGTACCAAGTCGAATTTGCCTCTAGGGAATGATTGAGGAAATCTAGGAATGTGTTCCCTACCATTTAATTAAGATTCCTATTATTGGGGACTAGATCCACTAATCAAGGGATTTTGGTGGGAAAACTTCCTCCATTCATGGGGAATTATTCCTAATCATTTTTAATAAGTACCAAGTCAAATTTTCCTCTAGGGAGAGATTTTAATTAGATTTCTTGTGAGAGAACTCGTATTTTTGCAGCTCCATTGTATTTCCTTGCAAGGATGTAATTCTATTGATGAAAATAATGAAGGTTGGTGTCATGTTCAACTTCTAAATCTTTTCTCCTCCATAGGTCTCTGAGTTTCCTTGGGCGTGGCCATCCCAGGAACCTCAGAGCCCTTTTGTATCATTTTCTTTCCTTCTTTTCAGTACTTATTCACATGCATCTATTGTTTTTATTTCTTTCTATTTCTACATTTAGTATTAATGATTTCTTGTTGTAGGACTGAGTTAAATGGTTCATTTAAGTTATTTTTTAGGATCACAAACATTATTTCATCCTTGGAAAATCTTTCGAAGTTCATAGTAATCATTGAGTTGCTTGGATTAGTCTTCTTATTCCCAAATCTAGATTGATGAACATCCTTTTTAGCAAAGAATAATAAAATTCTACTATTTTTTAGAGCATGATAAAAAGATTCAATCGAGTTGGTTCCACTTGCACTAGATCACAAAAAATTACAGTTCATAAAAGAAATTACCCAGTTGCGTTTGAAGTTGATTTGGTTAGGAATTTTTTTAGATTTACTAGCTCACTAGTTCTCGAATTTCTAGATTTTCAACTAGTAATTGTTATCGGGAAATCTAGTGTCTATGCAGAGCTGCTAGTCCCACTAAGGCTGGTAGCTACCTTAGAAACAAACAAACTAAAATCACTTTCGTTTTCCTTTATGAGAAGTAGATAAGAGAGGAAAAAAGGAGACCAACCTCTGTCTTGCGCTTGGTTCCTTGCTTGATTCCTCTCCCTTCTGATAGGTCTTTGGTATTCACTTCCTCGTCTACCCAGCTTTAAAGAGCACCTGTGGAATCAAAGCAGCATAACACTATCCAAGAACAGATATCTACAATCATAAACAATATAGGACCAGATATATATTGACCACACAAATGCATATATCATCAATCATACAAGAATGTGGAGGAAAACATGAATAGCTTTATTAATAATCAAGAATAGCAAAGAGGATTACAACCAATTGTTCTGACCCAACGTCATCCTCTCAGCAAGAAAGCCCTTCTTCACCTAATGAAAAGCTTAGATCACCCAACACTATGATGTTACACCAAGAAACCAGCAGCAGATTCCTTACAAGATACAAAATTCCAGCCTCTGGATCTCTGGGATGAGGGATCCATATATAGATGTTTGCAAGGGGGATGAGTCAGCTTTTGAGATTTGATTAGTGTCGTTAATCTTTTGATGTCGGGTGAAATGCTTTATCATGAGGATTCGAAGTTTTTTCAAGCTAGAAGGTGACCTGTAATAAGATACAATACAATACATTATCTTCATAATATTTTCATGATCTAGTTGAGGCAGGCATTCCCATGCTCAGCTTTATAAATTCATTTTCATGTACATAAGACAGACAATCGTCTAAGTGCAGACTGATGATTCTGGTAGAGCCATCATCCCTTGGATTGGATGATTATCTGTGCAGCAATGATGTACATTTGATGTCTTTATTTTCCTGAATATATATCGCAGCCCGGATGGATGAAACTAGATCCGGGGTCTTCAATCTCATTCGATCTTCACTAAAAGTACAAGTTGATCCATGTGAGAGATGTTCTGGAGTCGAACATGGAAATACATCGCCTGATTACCAGCCAATGATGTAAGCTGTTAACAGGCGTGAGAGGAATCACCGATAATGATGATGACCCTCAAGGTACTACAGTACAATTCACGTGGTGTGAATAAGGGACTTGGCATCGAACACCACGCAAAATCTTTCGGTTGAAGGCCATTGATGTAAACCTGTCGCCGGAAGTGAGAAACTTGCCATTAAGGCATGCAAGGTTCAAAGTACCGAAAGGGTTGTTCCTAGATCGACTTCCTGGATAATGAGCTGATGTCGACAAGACGTGATTCGTCATAGGAGGGCCTTAGTGAATCCCACATCAATGACACGGAACGGAGCAAATGATTTTAATGGAGGTGAAAACGATCTGATGATATAAGGTTCAGGGTGGCGATCATGAAAGAATGGAGCGTAAATGTATTGCAGTGGATGAGACACAGGTGAATTCTTTGAGCGACTTCTCTTGAACATATCGGCGACACTGACATGATGGATTGGTAGCGTTAACCCAAAATATGGATGGTGTGACGGACCAATGGTGATATGACCAGTGAACGGAACAACCCAACTCGACTCGGATGCGGAGTGAAAGTGTCATGTTCAAGAGTGACTTGCTACCAATAAAGTTTCTTCAAGTTTTCTTCCCAATTTTTCCCCAGTCATTGCTGACCAGTACCTCTTTATTTTTTTCAAGCTTGAGGAGGATAAATTATGCTTGTTCTATAATTTTCCCTTCGGGCAAACCCATCGCTATGTTTTAACGAGCCTAGCGATAGTGAAACTCGTTCTTGTCTGTATGGACAAGTTTGTTGCTATTCGGTTTTAACGAGTTTAACGACAAAGATAACTCGGTCCTTTTCAATTTTAGAGACTCTAAAAAGGGATGTAAAGAAAACTCCAATAATCCTTTTTCGTCATATAATCCCTTAAGTTCGAAAAAGTATAAAATAATACAAAAGGGATGGATTTTCGGTAATTTTAACGAGCCGAACAAAACAAGCGCTCGATCTTTTTGTGTAATAATCCCTTAGGTCCAAAAAGATTAAAATCTAAAGGAGGGATGGCACTTTCGGTCACTTTAACGAGCTGGAGAGGTCAATTACTTGGCAATCTTTTCATATTTTACGAGTCAGATGAAAAGAGCTTAAAGGAGACTCATTTTTCGAGGAACGAGTGATAAATTCGGGTAGCAACTAATTCCAGGTAAGGTTTGGAATTTTCCAATCACGACAGTGTCACAAGGATGGATAATAGGATCACTCTTCGCAGCTATTCCTCAAAAGGGTAAAAAATCAAATGGAGGTGAATGATTGGCCAATACAGAGTGGAGGTGATGATGAGAACACGACCAAGGCTTAAAATGCTGATGATAATACATTCACAATGGCTATTTACCGGAAATTGGTTCATTTTTAATGAGCTTAAACTCTGGGGGAACGTTTGCTCATTTCTTATGTTTATTATTTAATGAGCTTGAATTCCGCGTTAAAACTGCTCGATCCAGTCGTATAATAAGGATGTCTAATTTAAAATGGCATTTTTTCAAAGCTTTGCCTCGCATCCTTTCTTTATGCAAGTTAGGAAACGACCAATCCTATGAGTTTAAAGGGTTAGAGGACCTAAAAATTTAAAAAATAAATGGTCGCTCTTCGCTTGCACGCCAAAAGGTTTGCATGCCCTCAAGTATAGCGAAAAATTTCAAAGTTACCAAATATTGTTCTATCTGCACTGCGGACAAAACACTTCCTCGGTGATGTCTACCGAAATAAACAAAGGTGAGTGGCGCAACTGGCTCCACCCACATAACTTTGACGAAGTAATCTTATTCAAGTCTAATCTCATAAACTAGTCATATATCCTTCATGGAAACCTACCCTATACCCAAGGTTTTCCTGTCGAAATAGACCAGGGTGCATGCCCCCTGGGTTTCAGTCATGTCCTCCGAATCACTCGCACTCATCAGGTGGATGAACTGGGGGTTGATGAGACATTCCTTGCGTGAAAAGACCATTCAGGGATGGTATTTGACTATTTGCTATGTATGAACCAGAGAATGAAAGCTGGTCTATGAGCTTGACCACTCTTCCTTCATGCGGAAAACACATTACTCTAAAGAGTGAGGAGACGATGGCTCCCATGCAATAAATATAGTCGCATCCAAGGAGTAGATTATAATACAGGGGTCCTTGGGCTACCTTTACGTTCATGTGAACGATTTTCCTTCTAAATGTTATCGACACATTGGGAAGGATCCCTAACGGTCGACTGGTTCGTTTGTCAAAGCCTGTTAGATTTCTCATTTCAGGCAAAAGCGATGGCGAACCAAGCACTTTCCAAGCAGTTGAGGAAAGGATACTCACACAAGCCCCTTCATCTATGATGGTATCGGCCATGACCATTCTATATATTTGAGCAATGATTCGAAATGGTACACTGGCCGGTAAACGGGGTCTGCCTAGTAGATTCCAATCAAAGGAAACAACTAGGTTGCTTGGAGGTGGGACCGAATAGATGGCCGGATATGACTCTGACGAACTTCCTTCCTACGGTAAAGGAATGGGTAGACTGCCCCCATGTTCATCAGAGTCTGTGCTTACGAAGAGAATTTGAACGGTGTCGTTCTTGTTCTCTCCGGTGACTGTATCATCTGAAGATGGACCTTCTGAAGGCAAGACCAGGTCAACTGCCACCTCGACCTTTTGACTTTCATCTGGTGTGGATTCAGAGGGTTCATCTTCAATGATAGACGCTTCAGATGACCATAATGGCGTGTCAACCGGATTTTCAACTAGTGACAGACTCGACAAGAGTTTCTTATATCCAGGAGGAAGCCGTAACGGTGAAACCGGACGGTCGTCCAAAACTCTTTTAGCCTCATCTAAGAAGGGATAACGGTGGATGGCGTGATCACCTTCACACACTTTACAAGGAAATTTACATTTTCCTTTTTGTCCAGGGGCTTCACTTTCACTAGTTTACGGTGTATTCTTAACATGATCGTTAGAGGTTGTTGACACCAGATTGTGCAAACGAGGAGACCAGTCCCTTAGGATCCGAGGGATGCAAGGACAATCTCGATGATAGTGGTCTTCTTTGCAAATGACACATGGCAATTTAGGCCTGGACGGTGCAGTGTGTGGATTTTTGCTAGACGACGCCTGGTTGCCCCTTTTCGCCTTTGGCTCCTTCTTCTTCTTCTCTTTCTTCTTTTTCTCCTTCTTCTTCTCAGTTACTTAATTTTTGGCTTTACAAGCTTCATCAAGTGAAGAGGAAGGAGGAGAGGGAGAATTGGATGAAGCAGAAGGTTGGGGGGTAACCCTGGTATCATTTAGTTGCTGACTTGATTGTTCAGGAATCACGGTGTTCTGAACGACAGAGGTCGAGAAGAGCCATACGGGCAAGCCGATTGTCAATCCTGGAAGCGACAATGTGGCCATATGGGGTGCACCAGCATCTCCCCAAGAGGAGAAAGGACAAGGATTTCCTCCAAGGGAAAATCCTTGGTTGGTGGACTCCATTTTTCTCAACCTAAGACCAACGTTGGAAAGGTGATGTTTATTCCGATTAAAATAAATTTTAGATGCTTTGACACAACTTGTTTTTTCAATTTTTAAGAGTTGAGAAAAAACAAAAGATGACTCTAGTCGCCTTCGATTTTTAATGAGCTCGAAGTGGCAAGTGCTCAGATGGACCTTTTCCTTTAAGGGGTCTGAAAAGGAATGAAAGAGACTACTTTGGAAATCTAGACAGAGGGATTACCAAACCAATCGCAAAACTACAGAATACTTTTTATGGTACGACAGTCAATCTTCTCGAATGCTGTGTACAGTGCATTGCGATCGATAGGGCGACAGACACGACTTCCTATGGATAAAGGATAAAGCCTATTGTGGTCTCGCAATATATACTCAACGATACGTGGGAGCACAAGTTCGTACTGGCACTTGTCATCTCAAAGTGGAGGAATCACCCAACCAGCAATGAAAACAACAGTTACCAGGCTTTACGACCCCAGAATACGTCTCTAGCCTAGACTTCTAAATGTTTTGCGTTAGGTTCCAAAACGTTTTTAGATTCATTAAATTTATTTTACAGTTGATATTGCTTAACAAATTTTCCTTTCAGGTTCACCGCGTGATGTAGATATACAATTCCTAAAATGCAATCTAAGATGATAAACAATTGTTTAATCTTCTTTTTGCAATGAAAATCCTAGCTACTAAAGAAAGAGAGATGATATTATTTCAACATAGAGTAGAGAGCACACACTATATGCACTGTCCTAAATCAAACCAACAGACAGTCTAAATGCAAATGCACATGCATGTATTTGTTTTCAGCCTTCTTAATGTGTGAATGATAAAAATAAAGCTAAGCGCAAATCTGAATTATTTTTCAAAGCGACATTACTAACAAGTTTCTTTTCAAGACAAAATGAAGATAATGACGACACTTTGTTATTTGGAATTGAAAACTTGCTTTCGACACTTGAAAAACTACTAATTCAAATCAAATACAAGAGTAACAGTGTAATCGACTATCAAGAACAATCGAATTCTCTTCTATGACTGAAAACGACACTTGCGACACTTCCAAATCAAGAAATGATAGTTCAATTACACTACTTCTTTGTAAAAGAGAACTGTAAATGGCTCACAATACACAAAAAAATTTAAAGTTCTTTGCACAATGGAGGCGGAATAATGGCAAGGAAGGGGGTTTCCAACAGAGGTATACTGATTACAAACAACAAAACTCCTGAAAAGAGCTGAAAAGAGTGAAAAAACCAAAGTCTGAAGGAAAAATTAGCCCTTTCTGATCAGCGCACCTGTTACACAGGGATTCGAGTATGCATCCCACCTATAGCACATGGGAAGTGCGATGCATACTGATATCCTTGAAGAGAGGGTGCGATGGTACAGTGCGATACTTTTGATCCAGTTCTTGATCATAGTTTGCAGCACAGTTCAGGGATTTTGGCCGAGCAAGTGGTAATCAGTAAATAAATCACAGGGGTAGATCTAAGGAGGTTACTAGAGCCACCACAAGGGCAATTAGAGAGCTTGTAAATTGATTGTTCAGTTTATAAACAAAACCCGGAGATAGACTGAAGCAGCATTGATCTACTTTGCACTTGCATAGCAAATGCAGTTCGAAGGCTAGATGGCTTGACTTCAGGCTTTGTCTGCAAGTTTATAAAGCAAACAAATATAGACAAACAAACAATCTATTCGCTCCCCAGCGGAGTCGCCATTTTGTTATCGGGAAATCTAGTGTCTATGCAGAGCTGCTAGTCCCACTAAGGCTGGTAGCTACCTTAGAAACAAACAAACTAAAACCACTTTCGTTTTCCTTTATGAGAAGTAGATAAGAAGGGAAAAAAGAGACCAACCTATGTCTTGCGCTTGGTTCCTTGCTTGATTCCTCTCCCTTCTGATAGGTCTTTGCCACTCGCTTCCTTGTCTACCCAGCTTCAAAGAGCACCTGTGGAATCAAAGCAGCATAACACTATCCAAGAACAAAGATCTACAATCATAAACAATATAGGACCAGATATATATTGACCACACAAATACATATATCATCAATCATACAAGAATGTGGAGGAAAACTTGAATAACTTTATTAATAATCAAGAATAGCAAAGAGGATTACAACCAATTATTCTGACCCAACGTCATCCTCTTAGCAAGAAAGCCCTTCTTCACCTCATGAAAAGCTTAGATCACCCAACACTATGATGTTACACCAAGAAACCAGCAACACTTCTTTACAAGATACAAAATTCCAGCCTCTGGATCTCTGGGATGAGGGATCCATATATAGATGTTTGCAAGGGGGGTGAGTTAGCTTTTGAGATTTGATTAGTGTCCTCTTTCTGATAGTTCTTGATTCCACTTGGAGATTGATGATCTCTTACTCATCCCTGGGTGAATGCAGAGAGGCAAGTGTCACAAGAGAAGTTTCTGGAAGATTCCATGATCCTCCACCTCATAGATTGACCCTACCATTTGTCCACTCTCACCCATCGCACCCCATAGAAGGGCTTTTCGGTATGCATCGCACCTCCCGTGTGCATTCAGGTGGGATGCAGCGCACTTTGACCATGGAGCAGGTGAGATGGTCCAGTTTTGACCAGTTCTGAGTAGTTTTTCATGGAGAAATTCTGGGAGATGCTGTAATCAGTTGACCTTGTTCTTTTAGGGGTTGGAACAACACTTTTAGGGACTTAGGAGCCCTTGGTTTATGGACATTTATGATTGGGGTTGAAGTGCCCAAAAATGTCTATAACAGTAATGTTTTTTATTTATTTTTGCATGGGTTAACAAAGGTCTTTTTGAGTGATTCCACTTGGAATGGGGACCTAAGGCATCCTAGTCAACACCAAAATTTGTCCCATCCAATTTGGATTTGATTTTCTTGGTCATTTGATGAATTATAATAAATTTGTACATCCTATAGGAAATCAGGGGATCTTGTACGAAATCATTGTAGCATCCTGTAGGAAAGCCTATTTTGAGGCCAAATTGAGGGAAAATCCTCTAGGAAGCTAGAAAAGGGTCCCTACTTATATCCCAATCCTTCGGACCATTCACCATCATCTCCAAGCCACCTACCACATCACCAAAAGAGATTAGCTTTCACACTCTCAAATGGAAAAAGACAAAAAGAAAAAAAAAATTATTTTATTCATTTACATGCACAATAGTAGAAGGTTTGATGGTTTGAATTTGCATGCTCAGGACAGTAGGATTGCATACATGTTAACTTAGCATTTTTTTGAAGCAAAACCTCTTAGGAATTAGTTAGAAAATGGTGTGTTTTAACATTTGATTTCATTCTCTTTCCTTGTACTTTATTTCTTGCAAAAGTTTAAAGTTCCATTTCAAACATTTCATTTTCTGCAACTAGTTTAGGATTTGACTTCAGTACATGCACTCCATTACATCATGACAAAAAAGGAAGGACACATTGTATGCTGCACATATAGTGCTAATACCTCTTAAGTTTGTACGAACCCCGGGTTGATAATTAAAGTCAGTAGCCTTGGGAGTTGCAACATTCTTGTTGTAATACTAAGGCTCATCACCAGGTGGTTAAAAAATCTGTAGAAGCACCACAGTGACTAACATTTCCCCATCCAAGTGGTTAACAACAATAAAAAAATATCATAGTGATATGGTCATCCATTGAGCCTCCCAATGAACACTCAGTCTTAGATAACATAGTCTAGTGGCCTAGAACACATTATATGGATTAACTCCTAAGGCCATGGAGCATAAGATTAAGGTCATAGAGCACAAGCTCAAGGTCAGCTCTAGTGTTGTTAGGTCATCTAGGTCATACTTCATAACTCCAAATTGTCCCAAAACAACCTTGAAGCCTATTGTACTCTAGGAGCTAAGAATTCTCATGCACCATAATTAGAATGAAAGGGAAAATTCCAATCCCCATACTCGTCTAATCATCATCCCTAAGAAATGATATTAGAATAGAGAGAACACAAGGCAACCAAATGCCAACATGAATAATTGAGAGGAAACAACATCCATCTCAAGACTAACCAGTAAGAGTTTAACAAAAATATATTAAGGAATTGAATTCCAACCAGCAAACAAACAACCAACCATGTTTCTCTTATATTATGAGTATATGTAGAAATTCTTATACATCTCCTAGTACATCTGAGAGATCACCAACATGGCTCTCCTTTGTGTAATTTATTGAAGGGGCCATTCCATCTATATCTTAAAATGTGCATCTTCTACATTTTAAAAGGTAATTCAGTTGCCTCCTCAATATACAAAGGGAAAAGGGTGAATGCACATCACCCTAATATCCCTCTCTTCTAATTATGATTTTCAAAAATCTTTTCCAACCAAAACATAGTTCACCTCCAATAATATCACATAAAAAACTATCAGGTAATGTATTTTCTTAGTTCAAAGTGGCTTCTGTATTTAATTCGGTTAGGTGTTTTTTTTCAAAATATGCAAGCAAGTGTGCAACTTCCCTCAAACTCATGATCTGTAGGTTATCCTTTCCTTCAACTGGTTTAATAAATTTTTAAACAATAAGTATCAAATGTTTAATTCAAAGTTGTTTAGTCAATTTAGTATGTCCTAAATTGCTACATGAATTATCAATCCGGGAGTCGTAAACTGATGAAGTGTGGCGCACCATATGTGCAAGAGAACCTCTTTCTTACTTTTTATTGTTTTCAATTTTATTTTGTTTTTGGGGTTTTTATCTTGGTTTGTCTCCTAATGCTAATGGAAACCCTATTCCTAAGTTTTAATAATACTTTAGAAGGCAAGTATGGAGATAGATTTTAAGGCAATTATGTCCTTTATGATGACTTCCAGAACTTAACACTTCAGAGGATCTCAAAACATGCTAGTGATGAAATTAGTACTTGAACAAGAATGTAAATGTGCAGCTATTCAAATCAAACAAATGATAAACTACTGATCATGAAATCACTATCTCTGCTTCTCATCTAAATACAGAAATAAAAGTTAAGCTATTGCACTCAAAGAAATAAAAAACTGCAAACTAATAAAAGTAAAACCAATTCACTTCACTTATAGTCCGATAGCTCGCCAAGTAGCTTTTCGGGGTTAAGCCATGGCTCTAGAGATAACGTCAATAACATGAGGAATTGATATCTAAATTATCTACTTGCAAATGAAAATAAAATCAAGTCATTTCACTTATAGTCTGATAGCTTGCCAAGTAGCTTTTTCGGGTTAAGCCATGGCTCTGGAGATAACGTCAATAACATGAAGAACCTGATATCTAATTGCAGAAATGAAAGTAAAATCAAATCACCTCACTCATAATCCGATAGCTCACCAAGTAGATTTTCGGGGTTAAGCCATGGCTCTAGAGATAACGTTAAATGACATGAAGAATTTGATATCTAAACTAACTATCAACAACAAATGAATAAGACTGAAATCAAAGCATAACTGAAATTGAAAGCTAAGAAAAACAAAGTCAGCAGAGAGGCCAATCTCATGTCACTATTTTATTGCAAAAATTGTATGAAAATGCCTGGGCCTAGCCTATCCTAAAACACACTGATTAGTGTTAGCAAAAATATACAATGCTTGGAAAATCATGTATAGGAAGGTAACATTAACACCATAACTAAAATATGAAATATACACAGGTGAACAAACTACGAAATATCTACAATGGAAATAAGACAATAACATATGAAAACTTTACAGAAATAAAGAACAAAACCTTAGCTAGCAGGGGCCCTCTGCACGGCCTTGGTTAACACGCTATCAGTCCGAAATTACGCTCACATAGTCATATAAAACAGAGTCTTGTTATATTGCAAAACAGAGGAATGATCCTCTCGTTACAACAGTAGGACCAATGTCATGGCATAGTACATGAACTAACAGCAAGATTACATCAAAAAAACTAGTTACATGCGTTTGCAAACACGTTATTTATAAAGGAAATTACATAACTGTTTTTCCTATGGAACACCTTCAACAGAGGACACGTAAAAAGGCAGCTCCCGTGAGCTTAGCGTGTTGGTTGCCATGATCATTCAATCTACCAAAAGGTGGTTGTTGGATTTGCGTCATGGAGGCAGTCTACAGATGTCAAAATGAATCCATGGATCTAGGAATGGTCTCGGACCCTTTACGTGTTGAAACAAAGACATGTTTGCCGCAGAACTCCTCCTCGTTTGACCACCGTTTGACCAAGGCTTTCCTCTACAAATCTGGCTAAATGAATAGGACCTAGTCCATGTCCAGATCATTCCTGAACTGCCCACGTGCCTTGTTTTGCTTGCTAACACCTGCAACCTAGAGATCAACAAAAACAACTGCGGAATCTTAAGTCAGTTGCGGAAAGTGGCTGCATTCCGCAGCTGATGAGAAAAATCTAAGTCAAATAGCAAACACAAAAACATAGTTAGAAAACCACTTAAATGCACTCTCAGAATTAATATGTAATGATCTTTGATAGCTTATGAGGCACTGGTGAGGGGAAAAAGTCTAGAAAAGTGTGTAGAAGAGATGTAGTTTCAGGGCTCAACAAGAGTTTCAACCAAACATTTAACCACATACTCGTGTTACAGTCACGATTAATATTACAAAAATTAGGAGCCAAAACAAGGGTTGTTACAAACCCAACCCCTTTAAAGGAAAAATTCCCTAATGTTCTATAAACTAAAGCAAAAACAAAACTAAGATTTATAGCCATATCTCTTTACATTTAATTACACATTAAAAAAAATAGGTACAATACCTTCATTTGATCTACATATTCACAGGTTGTGTTAGCTGGTCCAAAGTGCTTCGATTGCACCTTCACCTACTTTATTACTCAATTGTGGTGCATGGTATGCCTTCGGTCCAAGATGCACAGTGGTTCTGGTTGGAATTCTCCCTCATATTTCACTTGTATAATAGGCTAATTAATCACGTGGATAGCTTCACGTACATACTTAAGAAAAAAAATGTGGAATATGTCATGTTCCTTCATGATGTGTGGTAAGGCAAGTTTATAAGCCATTGGTCCCACTCTTTCCAAAATCTTAAATGGTCCACAAAATTTGGTTGCTAGCTTGGCATAAGATCCCACCTTCAATAAAGTTTTCCTTGGACTAATGTGGAGATATGTATGATCTCCCACTTAGAATTTTTTGTTTAAATATATACTAATATACATAGCTCTTGTTCTTGTCTTGGGTTGCTTTTATTTTTTTCTTGATACTAATTACTTCCTGCTCCATTTTTTTTAGCATATCAGGTCCAAGAACCACTATGTTCATTGGATCATCTCAGCTAATGATAGTGTGACATTTTATGTCATACAAAGCATTAAAATGTCTCATCTTTAGTGTTTATTGTTAATCATTTTATTCAAATTAAACTAATAGAAGGAACTCTTCACACCTCCTTGATTGATGCATAGCATACATCCTTAACATGTATTCTAAAATTTTGTTCACCATTCCAATTTTTCCATCAATATGAGGGTGATTAGCTGTGCTAAATGCTAAATGAGTCTCAAAGCTAACAAACAATGTTTTCATTTTTTTTTTTTTTAATGTGAACTTGGAATCTTAATATAATATGATATTCTTGGGTATGCTATGCAATATGAATGTCTCCTTCATGAAAATAATAGTTATGTTAATGGTTTTGTGGGTGGAATTGATAGGTATGAAGTGAGCTTCCTTCCTCAATTTTTCCATTGCCTCCATAATGCCATCATGTTGTTTAGGTGTCTTTCACAATCTCATGATGCAGTTCATGGATATGACTTCCCACTTTCACTTAGGGATTGGAATTGGTTGCAAAAATCCTATTGGATTCCTGCATTTCACTTTAGACTATTGAAATTCTAGACACCAATGTAGTCAACAACTTCCTTCTTCATGTGTGGCCAGTAACACATTATTTTCATGGTTATGTTGAGACCTCAACACCTCTCCATAACTTTCCATGAAAACAAAGGCCCCCCCCCCATATAAAAGTTTGGAAATATTTCCTTCGATTTCTTTTGGTTTCCTATTTTTAGTGATATTTGGGTTCCATAATTTGTCCTTTTTGATAATCCCATAAGCTTCATGTTGTTAATACCTTTCAGGTGATATAAAAATTGCCTCATTTCAACTCTCAGATCAAAATTTATGGTTGTTTGAAGTTTTTCATATATTCCACTTGTTTTATGAGGTGGCATGACATGTGGAAGCCTATGTGGCATGATTATGTGGTAGTGTTGACCAACCATAGTTGACATGGAAAAAAAATACATGTGGCACTTCCATGTCATTGACACATGTTAGTGTGTCCTAGCCACATCAACATCTATGCACACTTTACCATGTGCCACATGGTACCTCCATGTAGGTAACACATCAACATTATTTCTCACATGACTACCACATGGCACCTCTAAGAAGATGCCATATCAGTAGGTGGAATCCGCTACTAGGTTTATGCCAGTTTTTGTTTTATCCACCTCCAAATATGGGTGCGATGACAAAAGATGGTTGATGTTGATGGGAAACTTTTATGTCTCAAGATGACAAATTTTCACAACTATTTCCCTATTCTGAAACATAACTTTTCTTTATGAAACTAGGAATTTTTTCCATCCCGAGATCCATCAATTGACAGGCCCAAGAGATGTCAAATATTCCATATCGAGATGATAATTTTCCCGTCTCATCATTGTGCTCTTGTCATGGGCTCTTGATGCAATGGTAGGATGCAACTAGGTGTAGTCCATAGTTTGGGGAGGTGCTGAAGGGCATCAATCATATATGATGGTTTATATGGTTTACATATAATTTATTTTAATATTCACTTTAAACCTCCACCTCATCACCCTTCATGTGAAATCCATCCACTTCACCTTAATTATGGTTTATTATCACATTACACCATACTACATCTTAACCATAGTTCATCATAACCACACCATGCTCTGACTAGGGTTTAGCGACAAGGTTAGTGCCAACAAAAATTTTCGGTTCATGTTGGGTTTCGCGTGACTAGGGAGTGCATGGTGCTAAGATATTTATTATCATATTTTTAATTTCATATTATTCCACCGAAGCTGACATCTAAGCTCACGTTTACCTCCACTTGAGTTGGCACTTAAGACCTTAGATTATTACCTTAGCTCCTTACATATTAATTTATTGGAAATTATGGTTCAACACTTAAGACCTTAGCTTATTAGCTATCCATCTATTGGAAACTTAGGTTTGACACTTAAGACCTTAGCATATTACCTTATCTCAAACTTAGGTTTGAAATAACACACATTTAATATATTTTATTACCTTGGGTTAGGACAAAAGTTCACCACACACTCACCTAACCATGATTCCCTCACAACTCACAAACTATAGTGCAAGCATAAAACAATATAAATCCCTTGAAACTCGTTTCATGAGAGCAAATTTCAGCCTAAAAGTGGTCTCCTAAGGAAAAATAATAAAATAATGGGAAAATAATAAAATAAGAGTTATGCATTTTGGAGGGAAAATAATAAACTATTTTTTTTAATGTATTTTTGGCTTATATTCTTATAGTTTTACTCAAATTTCAAGCATAGACACTCATTGGATGCAAAATTAAATTCTACATCCAACGAGTATCCATTATGCATACTTTTGAGAATAACCACTTTGATAAAAATCGAAGATACATTAAAAAAGTGTGTTGAACACACTTTTTTAATGTATCTTTAATTTTTTTTATCAATGTGAGTCTTATCAAAAGTATGTATAATGGGTAGATAATTTAATTCCACATCCAATGAGTGCTTACACTTGAAATTTGAGTTAACCAATAAGGAGATAAGCCAAAAATACATTTAAAAAAGTTGTTGTTGTTGTTGTTGTTGTTTTTTTTTTTTTTTTTTCCCTCAAAAAATATTTACATGTACCTCTTTTTGAATTTAAAGGATTTTGTTCGGTTTACATATTATGTACGTGAAATATTCATGGGCACTTTTAGGCCAAAATTTCTTCTAATTCCCCCATGCATGTGGCATAAATATTATTTATTTTAACCATTCGAAGAAACACACCAACCAAGGCTACAAAACATACTTGAGCTATTACAGGACCCTATCTTCTGGAGGCCATATCTTGGGATACGACGTACAAAATCACGCCCATGATACCTTCTTAGAAAGATTAAATCGAGGAGAAAAAATTGGGATGTTTTATTTTGAAGAAAAAAATACAATCTAAACACTCGAAAAATTTAGCAAAAAAGAGGTAATGAAACTATAAAAAAACAAGATCATTGTGTGACTTTTTTAGAAAAAGTCTCCTCATTGCCAAAAAAATTGTTGATTGTACAACATTACAATATGGCCTATTGGTGAAAATGCAACAACAAAAAATGATGTGGGCTCATATTTAGGTTTTAGTTTCAAATGAATTGAGTTATTCTTAGAAGGATTAGTTTCAAATGTTTTTAGATCTTGGTTTTTCTTTGAGTTTTAATATGTTTTTAATGATGATTTTATTTATATTTTTGCAAAGGTTTTGAAGGAAATCACTAGATGGAATATTAGGATTAGTGAGATGAAATATATGAGCTAAAATTGGATCTCCCAGCTCCAAAAAAAAAAAATAAAAAAATCTTCATGAACTATCTTGAAACAACTCTTTGTTTTGAATAAACTGTATGATTATATAATATAGGACTGTAGAAGAGAGGGGGGTTCCAATTTTCTAAAAAGGAGGAATTTGCACTACTGTAGAGAGGTTTCTTGGACAAAATTGGCTACCTGTTGGACAAGATCAAAGGAAATACATTATACCTTGAATAAGTTCATGCTATCATGGGCTTTCTTTAAATATTTTGTACTTTGAAAAGCTCATGAACAAAACTTTGAATTTTGTACATTGTTTTCTGAGTTGATGGTTGATTGATGGCATTTAATTATATTTAGTCAATATTTTTTCCAGATAAGTGTATGATGCATGGTTTTGCACTTTTTTTAATTCCATATAATTATATGTGTATTTTAACTAATGGAAAGATGCCTTTTCATGGTGGACCTGATTGAAATCAAAATTGAATAATGAATTCAAGTAGATATGTATGTTATCACGGATAACTATTTAACAACTTGCTTACATGCTTGTCTTTGTTTTAATTATGGTTGCATTATGAAAAATGTTTCTATGATGTAATGGTACAAATAACTTTGAATTCATTTATTAGTATTTGAATCTAAGTATGTACTTGTGAGGCTCTAATAAATATTTATTAGATAACCAAATATAAACATTTTCCTTAACTGTTGCAATTTATATGAACTATTTTGTGATTTGTTGGCTCATTATAGCTTTAGATTCAATTTTGGTCCATTATTTGCATCTTGTTTTTGGTTGAGAGTGAGACTATTCCTTCTCTTAATCAATATAGAATATATTTCTTTTTGTTATCTGCATATTAGCTTAGATTGCATTTTCATTTAGGATATCATATTACAAAGTCTCCTCATGAGGATAAATTCACTCAGTGGTAACTGGGTCCACATACCAGTTGAAATCACCATTCCAAATGGAAAAGGGTCTGATTAGGGATCTGACCAAGGGATTTCTCAAAGGTTGATATGGTCATCTTTTCCCATCCACAAGTTATTATCATTTTCTGATAACCAGGATGACCAAAGTAAGATCTTTTATGGAACTAATCCATTATGGGCTTCATCAAGTCAACTATACAAGCTATATACCATATATCCTTAAACAACAACATATCATTACCAATGAACTTTTTGTCTTTGTTGAGTGTTCATTCTGGTTCTTACGGTAATTATTCCTTCACATGTTGAAAATGTTCATCATGTTGTAATGATTCTTTGATGCTTTCTTTAATGCCAAATTCATAGGTGCTCATAATGATCCAAACTTATGTAGGAGCATAACAAAATACACATATACAAATAAACACAGAGATGCAGCAAAAATAAAACCTCATTTCATTAATATCAAAGAACTAAAATATGCTTACATACATAAATGGAAATAAACTAGGTCGAGTGATGGTAGCTTATCTCTGAGAAGAGATATGGCGGCTACATGCCTATGAACTATGTTACAATGAGGCTCAAAGGCTTATTTATTATTGAGCAACAATGGAAAACCCTAAACATCCAAAAACCTAACACTAGGAGATGAAGTGCCAAAATTGTGGGCCCTGTTGGGATAAATTGGTACATCAACTTCCTGGGGTCGTAACTTTGACATACGATCTCTGTTTGGCCATCATAATATCTTGTTTCAAAGATATCAAAGAGAAGAGGAGGCATAAAAAAGAGATAGAATGTTTTGGGTCTTCTCCAGTCTCTCGTTTCCCCTAAAAACGTATTTTTAGTCCCTCAAAATGGCTCTAGATGTTTAGGACCTTAAAAATGGCTAAAAATAGTAATTTGTATTACAATTAAGGAAACAAAAAAGAAACAACAATGGGGCTCCAAGTGGAATAGGTGGGTGGCCACCTATATCCACTTGTATCAACCCTCGCCGCTTAGGAAGCAGTAGTCCCCATTGCGTTGAGTGCCTCCATGAGATGGGGAAACTTCTGTTGAACTTGGTCCCTAGTGAGCTACTTGCCTTGGTGCAAGAGTTGGTCAATTTTGACAACCCGATACAGTTGGATCTTCTGCTGGCAAGTCTTCTTGATCTTTATGTCCATGATTTGATCAGTTGTGTGTTGTTCCATGCAGTCTGGGTTTAACTCTGTTAGTGTGAGTTGTTTTTCAATGTATCATGTGTCCAAATGGTGGAAAGTACGGTTGAAGGTGGTCCACATTGAACACTAGGTGCAGGCCAAGGAATGGTGGAATATTGAGCTCGAAGCATCATCCCCTATAGCCTTAGTGATGGTGTAAGGCCCATATTAGAGTGTTGGCTTAAAGGGGCCTGACCTAGGTTCCAAGTTGTTCGTGCCAACCAACAAAACCCTAACTATTGGCCCTTTCAACAACTACCTGCATAACGCAGGCTGTAGTCTCACCTGAAGTAGTATTGGGGGATGCTAGAACCATATTTCTGCATCTAGGGATATATGATAAATGTTTCTTAGGCTCTGGTAGCTCAGATTTTCCTTCACGTAGATCCATAGTCTTCTAGGAATTCCTTATTGTAACTAAGTCAAAAAGGCTTCTAGACCTTCACGAAGGTCCATGATTCATCTTTGCAGACCTTAAACAAACGATCTACCTACTTTCGCGCATCAATAAACCACACTAGACCTAAGTTTGCACAGATCTACTTAAGTATTTAGAAAACATAAAAGAAATAGCTTTTAACTTCACAAAAGTAGATAAACATTCATAACATGCATCATTAAGATAGATTTAGTGACTTCACAACATTCATTCATTATTTCATAAAACATATTATTAATCGACATAATATAACATAAACAGATTCAATAGAAAGACATAGTAATTCTTCAAACGCTGTCTTTATTGATCTTCAACGTTCAGATTATAGACTCTTATACCCTACACACTTAGCTACAGGGGTCCGCGCACTCAGCTGCAGACTCTACCCAAGCCTCCTGCGCACTTAGCTATAGGAGCCTTCCCTTCTTCACCTAAGCATAGGAAGTAGAGCCTTCCTGCCTTAGTACTTGCCCAAGACAACAAAAAACTTTCAACGTACCCATTTCTCTCTCAAAATTTATCTCTAAGACTCGCTGTGACTCAACTATTTATAGCTTTCCTTCATACAATACCATGATTCGCGGAATATGGAAGAATTTTAAAACTGACAAATAACAAAGGCTAAGACCCTTTTGACTCCTATCTGTCTGTGCACTTCGCATTCACATATTGTGGAGACTTTACATTCTTTTTTACAATTCTTTTACAAAATTGGGTTAACTCTACCCCAAAACTAACCCTAGGGACCCTATCCCAATAGGCCCCCAACACAAAGATTGTGACTTGCCCTTGAGTCATTCAATTGGCACTGTGATCTTGCTGCGAAGACCACCCAGCTCAACCTGGATCAATGCAACGTTTGCGGCGCTTTGTGACGCTGCCTCCTGTACCTCTTCAACCAATTTCTCAGTTGTTGGCCCCTTCACTGCAAGGCGCATTATCCTTTGCATCTATTGTAATCCTTTGAGCTTCTCCTGAAGTGACATAGTAAGATGACAAGCTTCCTCTAGCCACGGCTGCAACCTGGCCCTCAGCAAGGCATCCTTGCTTTGCAAGTCCTCCTTGCTCTGCAAGTCCTCCACTTGTGTGAGCCAATATTTTCCCTCCTTTAGCTTCACAAGGTGTTGCGCTACCGCCAAAGTGTGCATCGTCACTCAGACCTCATCATACTGTCGCTGCATTTCTCAAACATCTATGTTGAGCTGTTGTAGGTTCGGGTCCTCTTGCAGATTCGTCCATAACTTCATCTCTACATCAAACATTGAGGAGAAATCATCGACTGTGGTGTCTAGTGTATTCATGCCATACTTTATTGCTGCTCTGCACTGCTCCTGGACCTCTAGCGGAGTCGTCGACTGCAACTTCAACTACAACTTTTCTATTTTCATCTGGAAATCAAAAGTCACTCTACCGACTTCCTCTTTTGATGCACGTACTGCAGCAACCAACTTCTGCACTTTTGCTGAGGCCTCTGTATCCTCTGGTATATTCAGTTTAGGCACTGACTTGCAGTCCTTCTCAACCGTCATCTCTAGGTTCTGACTTTGAGTCTTAAATGCTTCCTTTTCCTTTAGCGCCTAAGTTTGCTTTGCGAACAACTATTTGTTGTTGACCTTGAACTCACTGACAATGGTGAGAGAGCGATGTTCTCTAATCCTCAATTCTCCTAACACCCCCTAATGTAGCGCACGGAGGGTCTGGAGTGACAACGCAACCAAATTCAGCCCCATGTCCTTCACTGTATTAATCACAACACGATCCTCTTTTGATTCTACATGAATAGAACCCTTTTGCAATGGAATGACTCTGAGGTCCAGAGTCTGTTCAATGTCTGTCACTGTGCCACTTTCCTGCATCAAGATTGCTTGCACCCTGCTCTCTTGCCCAACACCCACCTAAATCCTATTTGTTTGGATCTGCAGCTAGCGCAGATCCTTTTGGACGCTCCCCAATGTCTGCATGTATTGCTTCTTAAATTGTTGTATCACCTTCGTTGATGTGTCCTTGCTGGGGCCTTCATTTTGATTTTAAAATATTTTGTAAGATTTTGAAGATATAAAGAAGAGGAAATGAGTGGCAGTAGCAATGGTTAGGTTGTAGAAAGGACAACTGGGGTGGAAGAAAGGATTAGGCAGTTGTGGGATAGCTTTGGCAAGGTGTCAGCAGAAGGCAGGGGCAGCCGAGTGGAGAACATGGATGAGAGACAACCAAATAAAGGAACAGCTGAGCGAGAATTGGTAATGCAAGCGGTAGAAGGAATACAAAAGGACAAAGCCGTAAGGAGAAAGGGGTTGGTTGCAATTTGATGGATTGGTAGTAGCGTCTAGTCACGGATGAGCAGAGAGGAAGATGCAACTATTCAGAAAATCTAGATTGAAGACCGAACCAGTAGTTGAGAAGCAAGATGAGTCTGTCATAGGCAGTTAGATCCTGCAATCATGTATTTCATGTAGTTACTTCTGGCTAAGGCCAATGTATTATGTATTTCTCTCTTGTTGACTTAAGATGAATAAATATCTGGACTGGTTTCTTGGAATGATGTATGTATTTGCTTATGATCTATGGACCTACTAAAATTGCAAATGTACTGCAAGTCTATGTATGTGGTAGATTCATTGTATTGAATGATATACTATTATCCTGAGTATATGTATAATGCTGCTTACGTACTGATGGTTGATATAACCTTGACCCCATGTTGAACCCTTCTTATTTCTGGTCACAGCACTCCTCGGGTGAGAATCCTTACCCATTGGGTAAGGTGAAAATGTCGATGTTGTCCTAAACTACAATGAGCCATTGTTGTCCCTCTGCGCCTGAACTCAGGGTCTTTCCCTGATGTTACTTTTGTGCCAACAAATGGTTCTGTTGCCAGATCCGAAGTTACAAGAACTGGTTCGGAACATGGTGTCGAGGATATTCAATAAAGAGTTTAGAGATTGGTGGAATAACAAAGTAGATCAGTTTATAGCAGAACAATATACTCAAAGTGGTCAACCGATTGCTAAAGTTAGTAGGGATACTTTGTATGTTGAGGGTGCTAGTGACCAGTACAAGATCTTCTAGTGCAAGTTCCTAGAATACTTGTATAATTGGCTAAGAACGTTGAAAGTGTAGAATCGATAAGAGGGGACAACCTAAGCTCACCGGAACTAGACTCCTTTAGACCTTGTATTGCTTCGGTAGTTAGACAATGATCTGACAAGGACAGTTTAATTTTGGGTACAAACTATAATGGACGGGTACATAGTCAAGTTTTCCACAGAAAGTTATCAATTCTTTTCAAGGGCGGAAATGGTGTTCGAGTCCGGGTTAAGAGGAAGGTTGCTGAGGGAAGTGCTGTTGTGAATTAAGATGTTCATGGTAGAAGAAGGACTACTGTTCTCACCTACTGCGATGATGGTAGTGTAAAACCCCAATACTGGGGGAAGGACCTAAGGGGAGAATGCTATCGGTTGGGGAATAGAGATGTTGCTAAAGGAATGGATGTATAAGGATTGCGCAAATACAGAGACATTAGGGCGCAGAGGAGAGTGCTGTTAGCTAACAAGTGGCAGACAAGAGTGGTTCAAACTCTGAAGAAGAGAAAAATGGGACCCCACCATGTAGGAGCAGCATTGGGGAACTTAGAAGAGGAAGGGAGAGTAAAATAAGATGCAGGATAAGATAAGAATGGTGATAGGAAAGACAAGATCCAGAATAATAAAGAGGATCCTTCCTTACAGGTTGTGGGAAGGATAGTGGAGGAACAAATGCCGAGCAGTCGCAAAGAGGAAATGGGCAATGTCATGAGAAGGTTATTTACTAAAGGAGAAATATCCATAAGAGGTCAGCATCAATATCCCCATGGTACAAGTAGCATTCCTCCCTACCTTCCCCTGGCACCTTATTATAATCCAGAGAAATTTGTTATTAAATTAGCTAAATCAATATGAGTACACAATGTACACGAGAAATATAAGGCCAGTTTCAATACAATAAATAATAGGGGACTTAGTGGTATTAGTAATTTGGGACTGCAAGGATATCAGTAGCCTAGAACCAAGGGATTTGTGTTGTTGGTGCACACTCAAATAAATATGGCAGGATCTTTCACCAGATACCCAGAGTTTGTGGGTAGAGGAAATGAAGACGTAGAAAAACAATGGTATCTATACGAAGCTATATGGAGAGAACAACAGACACTAGACAATGCTAAATATGTTGAATTCCATACCATGCTGAGGGAGAGAGCTCTACGTTGGTTTATAAAATGGGCAAAATATAACTAGAATTCCATAGTAAATGAGATCAAGGGGGGGTTCGTGTAGGAATTTAAAGTACCTCAGACTGACTAGCAGGGGCTATTAGAGCTATGGGAAATCAAGCAGAAGGAAGGCGAAACTGCTTGGGAACTAATGCAAATATTTAAGGATGTTATTGCTAAGTTGAGTTACACCCTAGATCCTAATCACCAGAGAGACTGGTTCATCAAGGTGCTCTTGCCCCTTACAAGAATGTTGTTGACACAATAGAAGATCGGGACTCTCCAGGATGCTTTAGAGCAAGCATCATCGATAGAGGCTATGGATGGATACCCACATGAATACCGGGGTTGGGGGGGGGGGAGACGGGATTGCAGGATCCGTTGATTATGGGCCTTCAAAATTAGATTGCCACCTTAACGGAGAAATTGAAGGATCTATAACCAGTTTGGCCAGTTAGACCCAATGTATGGTGCACACACTGCATGGTGGAGGGACATGTCATGATAGAATTTCCAAGGTTACGGGGAATTAACCATTCAGGGGGGATTGTAGGATCATCAGGAACCCCACCAACAACAAGAGTTGTAGCAGTAGGAGCGCAAGGAGCTTTCCTCGGACGAAAAAATTAAGAATACTGTGAAATTTGTAGGATGTATGGACATCTACCACATATGTGCCCAATATTACAGAAGTACTCCAACATACCTAATAACATCTATTGTGAGCTTTTTGCATCTACAACGCATCACACTGACTAGTGCAGGGCATTGGATACTTTAGTAGAACGACTGGATAGGTTGACGTTCAAAATCAATGAGTCCAACAGGGGAGGATGAGGAGGAAATGGGAGAGGAGGAAGAGTGGGAGTGTTGTTGGGAAAAGTATCCAATACGGAATGACCCTATCCCACTCTAAGGGTGATAGTACCTCAGCAACAACTGAATGCAAAGCTATTCAAGATTACTTCTTTATGAGATGTAAGAGAGAGGAGAAAGAGATCCACTAACCGTTGTCTTCCGCTAATGATTGATCCAATCTTCTCTCGTTGCTGCTTGCTCCTAGCTCCTTGCTCTTTCACTGGCCCAGCTACACAAAGATCCTGCAAAAGGGCAAGAAAGGAAAACTACAAGCAACATACATTCATAACTGATTCAAGGATTAGAATAAATCAAATACACAAGTATAACAATTCACCATTGAGACACATGCATATAGAAGAACCTCAAATGCTTTATTAATGGAAGAAGTAAAGTTCTGAGAGTGTTACAAACATAAGAGGCCCAATCCAGCAACACCTCCCAACAGAAAGAAATCTCCTCTTCACCTCCTTCAAGCAAATCACCCAATAGTTCTATACTCAAACCAACAACACTTCCTTACATTCACAAGATTCCAGCCTCCCTAGACCTCATGAGAGAGCTCTATATATAGGAGTTTTGGAGAAAGGATGAGTCAGCTTGAGGCTGGCATGAAGCTGACTAGTGTCCTCTCCCACTTCAGTTATTCTTCAGTTCTTGAGTCCACTTGGAGTTTCTTGCTTCCACTTGGAGATCTAGATCCTCTTACTCATCACAAGGCGAATTCCCTGATCCAAGTGTCATTTTGGAAGCTTCCTGGGCATTTGACACCTTGAGGAATGACTGTGCCACTTGGCCAATCTCGCCCAGCGCAGGTAGCCTTCATTGCTTTTGACATTCAGCGTAGGTACAGAGTGGAGCAGTTGACATTCAGCGCAGATGCTCAGTGGAGCAATTGACATGATCCAGAATTAGCTTGTTTTTGAGTGTTTTTAGGTGGAGAACTGATATTCAGTGCTGTGGTTTGCTGACCTTGTTCCTCTAGGGGTAGGAACAACATGTTTAGGGACTTTGGATCCCTTAGATTATTGACATTTCATGCTTCATGCTATAAGGCACAAAAATGTCTATAACAGTTGCCCCCTAAAGTATGAGGTCGTTTATCGGGTGAAATGCTTTATCAGGAGGATCCGAAGTTCATTCAATCGCTGAGAGGTGACCTGTAATAAAATACAATACAATACATTATTTTTCATTCTGCTTTCATGATCTAGCTGAGGCGGGCATTCCCATGCTCAGCTTTATAAATTCATTTTGGTACATAGAACAGACGATCGTTTGATAGTAGACTGATAATTCTCTGCTGAAATTATCATCCTTTGAGTAGGATGATCATCTGCTGCAATGATGTACATGTCAAATGTCTTTATATTTCCTGAATATATATCGCAGCCTGGATGGATGAAACTAGATCCGGGGTCTTCAAACTCGTTCGATCTTCACTCTAAGTACAAGTCGATCCATGTGAGAATTACGCTGAAGTCGAACATGGAAAGACATCGCTTGATTACCAGTCATTAATGTAAACCGTTAACAAGCGCGAGAGGAATCACCGATAATGATGATGACCCTCAAGGTACTGCAGTACAATTCACGTGGTGTGAATATAGGACTTGGCGTCGAACACCACGCAAAATCTTCTGGTCGAAGGTCATTGATGTATACCTGTCGCCGGAAGTGAGAAACTTGCCATTGAGGCATGCAAGCTTCAAAGTACTGAGGGGGGTGTTCCTAGATCAACTTCCTGGATAATGAGCTGAAGTTGACAAGAAGCGATCCGTCAAAGGAGGGCCTTAATGAATCCCACATCAGTGACACGGAACAGAGCTAATGACTTTAGTGGAGGTGAAAACAATCTGTGAAATATGATTCAGGGTGGCGATCATGGGTGGATGAAGGATAATGTATGGCAGTGGATGGGACACGGTTGACTTTTTCTGAACAACATCTCTTGAACATACAACGACACTGATGTGATGGATCGGTAGCATTACCCCAAATGTGGATGGTTTGGCGAAGACCATGGTGATGAGACCGGTGAATGAAACAACCCAACCCGATGTGATACGGAGGACAAAGTGTCATGTTCAAGAGCGACTTGCTACCATTAAAGCTTTGAGGTTCTCCCAATTTTTCCCCAGTCATTTCTGACCAGTACCTCTTTATTTTTGTTAAGCTTGAGGAGGATAACATATGCTTGTTCTATAACTTGCCCTTCGGGCAAGCCCATCGCTATGTTTTAATGAGCCTAGCGATAGGGAAACTCGTTCTCGTCTAAAGACAAGTTTGTCGCTATTTAATCATTTTAACGAGTCTAACGACAAGGAAAACTCGGTCCTTTTCATTTTTAGAGAGTCTGAAAAGGTACAGAAAGTTAACTCCAAAATTCCTTTTTCGTCATCTAATCCCTTAAGTCCGAAAAAGTATAAAACAATACAGAAGGGATGAGTTTTCGATAACTTTAACGAGCCGAATAAAACAAGCGCTCGACCTTTTTGTGCAATAATCCCTCGGGTCCAAAAATATTAAAATCTACGGGAGGGATAGCTCTTCCGGTCACTTTAACGAGTTGGAAGGCCAAAACTCGGCAAACTTTTCATATTTTACGAGTCAGGAGAAAAGAGCTCAAAGAAGACTCGTCTTTTGAGGAACGAGTGATAAACAGGGATAGCAGCAGATTCCAGGTACAGGTTGGAATTTTCCAATCATGGTAGTGTCACAAGGATGGCTAAGTGAAATCACTCTTCGCAGCTGTTCCTCAAAATGGGTAAACAATCATATGGGGGTGAATGATCGGCCAAATGGAATGGAGGTGGCGGGTGCAAACACGACCAAGGCTTTTTATGGCTAATAATTTTACGATCACAAATGGTTATTTTCCGGTACTGGGTTCATTTTTTAAAGAGCTTGAATGCGCCAAAACAATGCTCAATCTTATGTTTATTTTTTAATGAGCATGAACTATGTGCTAAAACTGCTCGGTTTTATGGTCAAATTTTGATTCTTTACCATTACTAGCTTTTCTCTTTTCAAGTATAGTACTGCATTTTCAATTGCTGCAACAAACTTTGTTAGAAATGAATAATATTTGTATGAAAATGAGATTATAACCCTAATATTTCACTTTGAACTACGTAAAAAGCCATTAAAAGGTGTTTTTACCTCTCATTTACCATTTCATTTGCATTTGGTTTGTTGGAGCTCTGGAGGTGCCTCTTCCCACTTGATTTTCACCAGCTGATTCCGGGAGATTCTGTGGACGATTTTCGGTGCCGTCTGGACCGGGTAGGAGCTAAACCCTAGCTCTTTCTTTTCATGGTTTCATTTCTCTGTTTTAGGCCTGTTTCCCAGTATTTCTGAGCCCCAGGGGTTTTGCAAAATCACCCTAGTTCCAGCGCAGGTTCCCCTTTCGAAATCTGCGCTGAAGGTCAAGCTGCCTTAAGGCAGCCTGACCCTCAGCGCAGGTGGGAGACTCTCTGCCTGCGCTGGGCTCAAAAACTGAGTTTTTTGGTCATTTTTTGATGATTTTTTCGCCAGTTTTTCATCAAAATCAGGAACTTACTCCTTCTCTTGTTTGCTTTGCAGGGAACCTTGAACAAAATGTCCCTTACATGGCGAGAACGAGAACATGAAGAGGAGGACATGATTTCCCTCCATGATCCGGTCACGGTGAACGCGCTGCGGAACTGTCGCCTGCTGAAGTTCTTCCGTATCTCTAGCATGAGAGCACAGATTTCTTTGCTGCAGTACATGCTTGATGCTTGGGATCCTGTTAACCAAGTGTTCCAGATTATGGGAAAGGCCATCCCCTTGACCATAGAGGACATGTACTTCTTGACTGGACTGTCAAGACGAGGTGCCCCCATTTCCTTTTCAGGTATGGCCCGGGGGACTGATTCCACCAGAGATTATGTCCACCAGTATTGTAGGGAAGGTTCTCAGCCGAGAAGAGACGACAAGATTGTTATCCGTGAGATTACTGATCGGGCTCTCAGGTCCATTCTGTTCACTATTGGTAGGATGGCTGGCAGTGCAGCTCTACATGTTGCCAACAGGTCTTATATGCAGCACGCCTTGGAGTGTCTCCAACCGAAAGTATTCAACTGGTGTGATGCAGTACTTGTTCAGATGAAAAGTCAATTGACCAAGGTAAAGGACGGGAAGCTGAAGAAATTTGGATTTGGTTCTATTCTGACTGCCTTCGCCTTGGAGAAAATCCCACTGATGCAGCCTCAGTACATCATACTCGACTTGCCTTCTCCGACCAAGCCACACATGCAGAGGTGGGTCGACCACATGTCTAGGCATGCTGGTCAACCTCAGATTACTTTTACTGAGGCATTCTTTAGGTGGTTCGAGCGCCAGGAGATGGCGTTTTCCGAGTATCCATATGTGGGTATGGATTTCCGAGGTGATCCGGATTTGGTGCTACCGGATGGCGAGCAGTGGGGCGCCATTGGTAAACTCCTTGACCATATTACTGTTTACTGTTTTTATTCATAATGTTGCTGTGCTTTATTCTATCAAGACTTTTAATTGTACTCTTGGGTGCATGCAGATATTGGTCCTGTTCGTCCAGCAGTTCGTCCGAGATCGCCAGCTGCTGCCCCGGCAGTGGAGCCTGCTAGGAGAGTTGTTATTCGCGATCTTGACGATACTGAGACCCTTACAGCTGTGCAGGAGCAGGTTGAGAGCCTCACTCGCGGTCTTCCGGATGTACAGATTGACGAGTTACCTTTACAGCTATAGCGGCATACTATCGGCGTGCCTAGACGATGGACTCGTCTCTTGCGCATGATTGCGCAGGCCGTGACGTACTATCATGAGCACCACTAGGCTAGGGTGCCCCCTAGCATCTTTTTGAGTTTTTAGGTCATATGACCAATTTTGTCTTGGTTACAGAACATTATGTATGAACTATATAAACAGCTTATATGTATTTTGATTTTCGAGTTTTATTCTGGTTGATTTATGTGATCCATATGTACAACCTTTGATGATGTGTCCTTTTTATAAATGTTGCAAATGTCTATCTAACACATAGTTTGCTAATGAGTCAGTTAATGTGTTTAAGTTTCTTGAAATATGTTGATATTGAATTGAATCAAATCGTCTTTCCAAGATCTTAACCCTTAGGAACATGCGATAAATAGCTGGATTGCGAACAGAATATATACCATCGAGTTGTAGTATTACGAGCTGTGAGTCTAGCCTGGCGATTAGTCGGCGTATGCCACGTGTGATGGCATCAGAGAGTAGTTCTATCAACGCGCTATACTCAGCGATGTTATTCGTTGATTGCCCAATACATACACCTCTGAAACTTACTAACTCGCCGCTTGGATAAAAATTGGCCCAGGCTGCGGAGGATAGGTTCCGTGAACTACGACTCGCTCCGTCGGCATATCCAACACATGTCTCCAGAAGGTTCGACATCTGCAACAAATGTAAAAGGTGGATCACTCGACCAGAACAAATACTTTAGCGAAAACAAAATACAACAAAAGCATGTAGGTTACTATTTAAGCATAGTAACGCTTGAGGTACAGCCCGTTACAGGGCTGCGCCAGTGGATTTCCATCGTAATCCATTAACTCGTAGGCTCCTTTTGCTAACACCCTTTTAACAATATAGGGGCCCATCCATAAGGACTTGAATTTACCTGCTCCCAATTTATCGGATTCTTGGTCATAAAGCAAGACCAAATCACCTTCTGAGAAGACACGGGGTTTGACATTTTTGTCGAACTGAGCCTTGACTCGTTTCTTATGAGCTTCGTTAGCCAAAGCGGCATCACGACGGGTTTCATCCAATTGGATTAGTTCCAAGAAACGAGCCTCTTCTTCTGAAGTTCCGGGGAGAAGATCGATTGCGAGTTTAAGCGACGAAATTTCGCACTGGATTGGCAAGACTGCTTCCAGGCCATACACCAATTGAAAAGGTGTGAACCCGGTTGCGTTCTTTACCGACGTTCGGTAAGCCCATAAGGCTGAGTATAGGATTAGGTGCCACCTTCTTTTATGAACCCCGATCATCCTTTGCAACATACGCTTCAGGACCTTGTTGATTGCTTCAACTTGTCCGTTGGCTTGCGGATAATACGAGGTAGAGCTGTCGTGAGATAGCCCTAGCTTGGCAGCTAATTCGACCATCATGTGATTGCGAAAATGCGACCCATGATCTGTCACTATAGCCTGTGGTACGCCGAACCTGGCGACTACATGATTGAAAAAGAAAAGGGCAGCTATTTCACCAGTGTTATCCAATGTAGGCATCGCCTCGGCCCATTTGGTAAAATAGTCAACAACGACTATAATATCCCCATGCCCCCCGGTCGAGGTGGGGTTACATTGCATGAAATCGATGCCCCACTTGGCGAAGGGCCCAACAGCAACTATCAGCTGCAAAGGTGCGGGTGGTTGTCTGGTTTTGCTATCAAAAATTTGACAAGCATGGCAACTTCTGACTGCGGTTATGCAATCTTTGAACATGGTTGGCCAGAAGTATCCTGCTCGTAAGATTCTTTGTGCTGTTGCATATCCAGACTGATGCCCCCCACACGCGCCTGAATGACAATCATTCAGGGCTTTTTCAGCCTCCTCATGGGTAAGGCACCTCCTCAGAACTGTATCGACACCACGACGGTAAAGTGTATCACCGACGATCATGTAGTCTTTTGATTGGTATCGTATACGCTTTTGTTCGGAGCGAGAGGTGTTAGGCCTGAACTTTTGGGTTTGGAGATAAACTATGATATCTCCATACCACTCATCGCTTACAGATATCAGAAACAAACTTTCGTCCACGATTGACTCTTCCGATGTTTCATCGTTGGACGACGATGGGAGATCACACAATAATTCTGCGAAAACTAGAGCTTTCTTTGATTTGGATTTTACAAATTCCAGATCAAACTCTTGAAGGATTGCTATCCATTTTGAATATTTGCCCCCCAGCAACTGTCGCGACAGTATATAAGTCATGGGGTTGCAATCTGACAAGATGGTAGTTTTCCGAAAGAGGACATAATGTCGAAACCTTTGAATCGCTTGAAAAGCTGCAAGCGCTAGTTTTTCAACATAAGAATATTTGCTTTCTGTATCGTTTAAGTTTTTACTTAAATAATAGATAGGATGTTCAATTCTATCGACCTCTTGAACTAAAACCATTGCAATGGTCGTATCCTCTACAGCCAGATACAGGTTAAAATCTCTTTGATAGTCTGGGGCGTACATTAATGATGCTTTTACTAGACAATCTTTCAGAGCATCAAAAGAAGCTTGCGCTACCTGGTCCCAGACAAAAGGTACATCCTTTTTCAAAAGACGAGTATAACCCTTAGCAAGTTCTGCGTAATTTGGAATGAACCTCCTTAGAAAGTTTGCTTTCCCTTGGAGTTTCTGAATCTGAAGCAAATTTGAAGGTGGAGGCAAATTAATGATTGCCTGAACCTTACAGGGGTTGAGACGAATCCCATCCTTAGAGACTACAAAGCCAAGTAAACGACCAGAACCGACGCAAAACACACATTTGTGCAGATTGAGTCTTATTTTGTAGTGTCGGCAACGTAGAAATATCGCTCGTAAATGCTGCGGATGATCAGTCCGCTTTCGCGAATGAGCCAGAAGATCGTCGAGATAAGGTTGAACAATGTTCTTGATGTCATGGAAGGCATAATTCATTGCCCTCTGAAATGTCACCCCTGCGTTCTTTAAACCAAAGGGTAATTTTCGATAAGCGAATGTGCCCCACGGACAAATAAATGCAGTCTTTGACTGGTCCTGTGGGCGGATATTTATTTGATTATACCCGGAAAATCCATCCATAAATGAAAATATTTCACATCCGGCGCATTCATCAATTATTTGGTCGATGAAGGGTGTAGGGTAGTTGTCCTTCGGACAAGCTTGGTTTACATCCCTATAATCAACACACACTCTAATCGTCCCTTGTTTTTTCATAACAGGGACAATATTCGATACCCAATCGGTTAGAGGAACCGGGTAGATGAATCCAGCATGGAGAAGTTTTTCAACTTCTGCCTTAATGGCAGCGGCTTTCTTCGGGTGCACTTGCCGAAGCCGTTGTCTTACTGGTTTGACATCAGGATACATTTTAATTTCATGTTCAACGATACTCGAGTCAATGCCTGGCATTTCATCATATGACCAAGCAAAGACATCTCTAAATTCGCGAAAAAGAGCGTTATATATTTCCAGCTCTGAAGGGGAACAACCTTTGCCGACATAAATATTCTCTACAACATCTGTTTTAGTCGAGATATTTATGGCTATAGTCTCTTCAATATTGGATAGGTTTCACTCGGAATCCACCGTATTTACAGTATTTGTTAGGAATTCAAATACTGAAGGGTGATAAAGGTCACTTTGAGTATCTTCTTCATATTCCGGAAGAAGGGAACGATGGTGGTGATCATTCCATGGTGTCCCCTCAATCATCATTGATTGTAAGATTCCTTCGTCAGTCACATGTACTTTCGACCAAGGATCTAATGGGGTTCTACCCAAACGCTTGACGAGCGTTGATTTGGGCTCGCCTCCCATGCTTGAAACATTGATTGCTACAATATTTCTAAAGGGCTTGGGGGCAAAACCATTGAATGATCCATGTTGACCTTCATGGAAGATATCATGTTGCAGGTTGCTACAAATGGTACATTTCCTATATAAATAGGAGGTGGTAGCGCGAAAGTTCCCATCAATGTGGGGTCTTTCAATAATCCTACTCCGATATCTTGAATTGAATGGTTGCTTTCATGGATCATGGGAATGCTTCCTGTAACTTGTGAACCATTAGGGAGGAAATTCTGTTGGTCGACGATCATAATCCCTCCTTCAAATGGGAACGCGATCTTCCTAAAATAAGTCGACACGACAGCTGCCATGGCATAAATCCATGGTCTACCCAGTAGGATGTTATAGTCAAGATTTCCATCGATGACTTCAACATCAATTTCTACTGTTTTTCCTCCTAGTTCAACTTTCAAGTTATTAAGGATACCGTAAGGGGTATAAGTTCTTTCGTCGAAAGCTTTTAATGTCGTCGATGATCGAGACAAGGTTGGAGATCCCAAAGTTTTCCAGCAGCTCATCGACATAATACATGTCGAGGCTCCCTCATCAATAATTGTTCTGTGAACAGTTTTGTTGAGGGCTTTCACTTGAATAAGGAAAGCTAATTGAGCTGGCAACTGAGGATCATATCCTTTGTGATCAAAGGATACAAGATTGGAGTCCTTAGGGTCAACCCCACCAATAGCTGATAACAATGCCTGCCTTTGGGATGGACAATTTTGTAATACTTCAAGAGTCGACATAGCGGATGGCGATTGGGCCAAATCTTCCACTATATTATAATGCTGTGCCGCTCTGGCACGAGGATTAAATGTCGACTTGTGTACTACACCCTTTGGCGGTTTTATTGTTAATTCAGGGATGGTGGGCGTTACAACTTCTATCTAAGTTGTTGTCGAACTACTTGGTTGATCTTTACCTTTTTCGTCCGACAGCTGAGGATTCCCATAATCTTTGTTCCTTGTCGAAATCAAAGCATCATTCTGCTGTTTTGAAACCGACAACATAAGGACTTGCGACGGGGAAGCATTTCCACTATCAACCAGATTTTGACCTGGGTTGGGAAATGGATCAGTTAACACAGCTGATGTTTGGGGACTTTTAAAGAACCTCTTTAACTCAGCTTTGAATGGGCAATTCTTTGTGCCATGATCCTTGTCATCACATATTAGACATGGATAATTTTGTTTCCCTTTGCCAGGAGGGTTTGAAGAATTCTTTCCAGGGGATGACTCACCTTGTTTCTTCTTCTTCCCTTTGTTTTGCTTCTTCTTGCTTCCTGGTTGATTGGTTTCTTTGCCCTTATCTTCCGATACGGCATTTACTTCCGAAGCAAGAATTTCTTCTTTTGCATTTTGATCCGAATTCTTACGGGCTTTCTTTGATGAAGCCTTTATCGATTTCGTGTTTGCTGTGTCAATCACGCCATCACCGGCATGAGAGTCACTATTTGATTTAGGATCCCCAGAGATTCTGGGTTCGATCCCCAGCGGAGTCGCCAATTTGTTGTTGGGAAAAGTATCCAATACAGAATGACCCTATCCCACTCTAAGGGTGATAGTACCTCAGCAACAACTGAATGCAAAGCTATTCAAGATTACTTCTTTATGAGATGTAAGAGAGAGGAGAAAGAGATCCACTAACCGTTGTCTTCTGCTAATGATTGATCCAATCTTCTCTCGTTGCTGCTTGCTCCTAGCTCCTTGCTCTTTCACTGGCCCAGCTACACAAAGATCCTGCAAAAGGGCAAGAAAGGAAAACTACAAGCAACATACATTCATAACTGATTCAAGGATTAGAATAAATCAAATACACAAGTATAACAATTCACCATTGAGACACATGCATATAGAAGAACCTCAAATGCTTTATTAATGGAAGAAGTAAAGTTCTGAGAGTGTTACAACCATAAGAGGCCCAATCCAGCAACACCTCCCAACAGAAAGAAATCTCCTCTTCACCTCCTTCAAGAAAATCACCCAATAGTTCTATACTCAAACCAACAGCACCTCCTTACATTCACAAGATTCCAGCCTCCCTAGACCTCATGAGAGAGCTCTATATATAGGAGTTTTGGAGAAAGGATGAGTCAGCTTGAGGCTGGCATGAAGCTGACTAGTGTCCTCTCCCACTTCAGTTATTCTTCAGTTCTTGAGTCCACTTGGAGTTTCTTGCTTCCACTTGGAGATCTAGATCCTCTTACTCATCACAAGGCGAATTCCCTGATCCAAGTGTCATTTTGGAAGCTTCCTGGGCATTTGACACCTTGAGGAATGACTGTGCCACTTGGCCAATCTCGCCCAGCGCAGGTAGCCTTCATTGCTTTTGACATTCAGCGCAGGTACAGAGTGGAGCAGTTGACATTCAGCGCAGATGCTCAGTGGAGCAATTGACATGATCCAGAATTAGCTTGTTTTTGAGTGTTTTCAGGTGGAGAACTGATATTCAGTGCTGTGGTTTTCTGACCTTGTTCCTCTAGGGGTAGGAACAACATGTTTAGGGACTTTGGATCCCTTAGATTATTGACATTTCATGCTTCATGCTGTAAGGCACAAAAATGTCTATAACAGGGAGGAAGAGGTCCTGTAAGGTGCTACAACTATGACCAAGAGGGGCACATCACCAGGGAATGTCTGCTCCTTAAGAGATCGTGGTGTTCACAATGTAGAATCAATACGCATGCCATAGAGGATTACCCAGAACTCATCGCTAAGTGGGAAGAAATGACTAGACAGAGAGGGGATAACCTGGTTAGTGTTGGACCTCATACAGACGATGCTCTTCCCATAAATAATATAAATATAGTTACAAGATGGGGAAGAAGACAGGGGAAGATCGATGTGCGGTGGACCCAACCTCGTTCATTAAGGAAACATCCCCATAGAAATCCTACAAGCATGTGAAACAAAACCAATATTATCACGAGGCGACTAAATTGTTTGAAGGGATGACTGAGATAAAGGAATAACATAAAAAAATAACCACGCGCTCAACAATTCTCATCTGATAGAAGAATGGGTTAAGTTATTTCTGCGGGTCATTGAGGATGAGAACATGTTGAAAGAATTGCACAAATGTTTAAAAGAAGCATTTCCAGAGGAGGAAGAGGAAGTAGAACAACCATCTGCGAACTTACCAGAAAGGCATACAAGAAGAGTGCAGTGGAATACAAAGAGAAGCGAAAAGGAATTTCGAATGAATGCTCAGGTTGTAATATTCCAAATCAAGGACATGATGCTGGAGCTAGGGTCGGATGTAAACATCCTTCCCAAGAAAACATGGGAGGCGATGGGGAAGCCATAGCTGAAATATTCACCGTTACAATTAAGAATGGCAAATCAGTACTATATCCTACGCATTGGAAGGTTGGAAAACGTAGAGGTGGATATGGCAGGAGTAAGGACGTACACTGAATTTGAAGTAATTGACATAATGGGTGATAAGCACCCATATCCAACACTCCATGGGATCGACTGGAAATATGAAAACTATGTTGTCATTGACCTGAAGAAAGAATTAATGGTCTTTGAAGTAGAAGGAATGAGGGTGATACAACCCTTGGACCCATATCACGGATTGAGGTTCACGGAACCTGTAGATGATAGGGAGGAGCCGGGAGTGCTAGACCAGCTATACACACTAACAAAAAGTAAGAGAGAGTATTACATAAGTCCTATAGCAGGGGGATATGTCAGATGGAGGAGTATTCAAAGCTCGGAAGCTAGTTCGGAAGCCGCGTGGGATGCATGGAAGAAAGGCGGAAATGAACTTGATACCAAGTGCTACGCAAAGATAGGCATGATAAATTGGATAGGAGCGGAGGTAAGTGACTATCCCAAATTATATGGCATTGAACTAGTGGACATTTTCTTAAACAAAGTAGACAGGGAAGTAAGGGAAGATTACAAGGTTCTATTGCTAGATATCACGCTACTTGCCACACTGGCGAGGTGGTGGAGGACACACCACAACATGTTGAGAGAATGGGGAGCTAAAAAGAAATCCATGAGGGAGAGGTTCAGGCAAGAAGAAGACTGCCCACAAGATAGAATGAAATACATAGGTAATTCAGATCCTACGAAGCACTTAGAGGCCTGCATAGGAAGTTGGGAAAGAGAAAGGATTCTGAAAGAAATTTGGGTACATGTATTCATACATACCCTAGGTACCATTCCCCAAGCTTGGTACGTGCAAGAAGAACTCCGTAAACAAACGATGGATTGGAATTCCATGGCAGCTAAGTTCATTAGAATCTTCTCATTCAGGGATGATGATATACACATGAATGAGACATTACATGCAATTAAAAGAACCATGTTCACCCTAAAGCAGTTATTTGAAGGTTGCAATGATGAAAACTTCTTACAATATCTTTATGACATATATTCTCTAGAATATATGGCCTGCAACAAGGTGGATGCAAAACCAGATGAATACGGGTTAGAAGGATTGAGACATCTGAACTTTGAGGAAACACCGCACACCTACTACCAATGAAATTGAGGAAGAAAAATAGGAATGGAAGATAAACCCAAGATGGTGTATGTGGGGGATTATTGGGATGAACAAATGACAAAAGAGATTTTTGACCTGTTGTAGGAATACCAAGACTTGTTCCCAGCGTCGGTAGAGGAGCTAAAAGGAATAAAAGGAGACATAGGGGAGATGAAGATTGTTCTGAAGCCAGATGCCCATCCAGTGAAGCACAGGCCGTATAGGTTGAACCCCAGGGTGAAAGAAAAGGTTAAGAGGGAGATCGACAAAATGTTAGAAGCGGGGATTATATTTCCGGTAGATGAAGTGGAATGGATAAGACCGATTGTCATATATAAAAATAAAGACAAGATAGAAATCAGAGTAAGCATTGATTATCGAATTCTAAACAATGTATGTGTGCATGATCCCTTTCCGACACCCTTCAGTGATGAAGTCCTGGACAATGTAGCGGGAAATGAAGCATATTCATTCACGGATGGATTCTCGGGCTACCATCAGGTCCGAATAGCCGAAGAGGAAAAAAGGAAGACAATGTTCACCACTGAATGGGGGTCATATGCTTACCATGTAATTCCTTTTAGGTTGAATAATGCACCTACAGTCTTCTCGAGGATTATTATAGCTGCATTTTGAGACTACATTCACAGGTTCCTAGAAGTGTACATGGATGACTGGACAATATATAGTCTGTTGAAGAAACACACAAGCTTACTAAGGGTCATGTTTGAAAGGTGCCGACAGTTGCAAATTTCCTTAAACCTAAAGAAGTGCATTTTTGCGGTTCCATTTGGAACACTACTAGGCCACATTGTCTGCAAAGACAGAGTGTGTGTAGATCCAACAAAGGTTGCAGTAATTGTCAACATGGAACCACCACACAATGTAAAGAAACTGCGGTCCACTCTGGGCCATACAGGGTATTACCGGTGGTTCATTAGGAATTATGCATCAATCACAGCCCCGATGGAGAGGTTACTGAAGAGGACAAAAGTATTCACTTGGACGGAGGACTGTCAAGCAGCATTGGATAAATTGAAAGAGAAACTGGTAAGCGCTTTGATCCTTGTCTATCTAGTTTGGAACAAAACATTTCAAGTATATATTGATGAATCAGGGACCGCACTAGGAGAATTCCTAGCACAACCAGGCGAAAGAAATATGGATCATCCGGTGTACTATGCCAGCAGGAAGTTGTCAACTGTAGAAAGGAACTATACGACAACATAGAGGGAGGAACTGACCATGGTCTACTCTCTATAGAAAGTCAGGCATTTCTTGTTGGGAGCACCATTCAAATTTTTCACAGATCATTCAACACTAAAGTATTTAGTAAACAAAACAGTGTTAGAAGGCAAGATATGCCGATGGTTATTACTCTTCCAAGAATTCTCTTTCGAGGTAGTCATCAAACCCAGAAGACTGAATGTGGGGTCGGATCATCTGTCATGACTAGATACTGGAGAGAATGAAGGGGAATTACATGATCAACTACTTGATGTTGAATTATTCAGAATAGAAGTAGTCTTGGACTACCTAGAAGAAATTACTGGGCTATTAAGAACAAGGCACTTCTTGGAGGGGTATACACCAACGCAAAATAGACATCTAATAGTAAGGGAAACAGACTACTAACTAATTGTAGGACATCTCTATAATATGGGCCTTGATAAATTCCTGAGACACTGCATATTTTAGAACGAAAGAGAAGATGTGCTATGGGAATGTCACGCTGGGGTCGCGGGAGGCCATGTAGGAGGAAAAGCCACCGCAAGGAAGATACTACATGTAGGATTATGGTGGCCAACCCTCCACAAAGATTCTAAAGAATATGATAAGAATTTTGATGTTTGTTAGAGGGTTTGAAAGCCTTCCTGATGGTACAAACTCCCCTTAAAACCCATTCATACAGTGCAAATATTCGAGAAGTGGGCAATAGATTTCATCGGACCCATAACACCACCAACGAGACATTCACATGCAAGATACATAATAACAGCCACTGAATATCTCACCAGATGGGCAGAGGTAGCACTAGTCAAAGACTATATGGCCGACACTGCTGCAAGGTTCATTTTTGAGAATATAATTTCAAGATTTGGATGCCCAAAAAGCTTGACAAGTGATCAAGGAACACATTTTATAAATGAAATCATTGAGTCTCTTCTCAAGAACTTTATGATTCAACATCATAAAAGTAGTCCATACCATCCACAGGCCAACAGGACTGTTGAGGTATTCAATAAAATACTGGAAAAAGGACTCATGAAAACTATATCAGCTAACAGGTATGACTGGGACAAACATGTATTAGCAACTCTATGGGCATAAAGAACAATAGTCAAAAGACTTCATGGGCATAAAGAACAATAGTCAAAAGACTTCATGGTATGACTGGGCCCGTTCATAGTTGCCGAAATTAGAGATTTTGGAGGGGTAAGGTTAGCGCAACTGCATGGAGAAATGCTACAAGGTTGGGTAAATGATGCACGCTTGAAGCCCTTCCACATCCCAACAAATACACTATCAAGTTAAGGGTTCTTGAAAACGAGCCTGCAAGTAGGTAGTAGTCAATAAAAGTTAGCCAAATAATTTCAATATTCATTTGATGTTTGTGTCTTTTATCATCCTATTAGCAAGAATAAGAAAAAGCATCAATAAGGTTGTGGAAATTTTTTCATAATACCGCAACCCATTTGTGGTTGAGGGGAATAGGTAGATTTAACAATCACTCGTAGGCACACGCGTTCCTAGTTCTTAAGTTACACGTAGGTAGACACTTTTCTCAGTCATAATAGTCACACACTTTGTCTGTCCTTTCTGCTGTACGAGTAATCATTTCCATAATAAGTAACTAATAATGCAACTGTCAAGTGGAAGCCATAAAATATTTTCCCATTAGGAACAAATTTAGCTAATAAATACCCTCCATTATGAAAAAGTTAATAAGCCATGCGGCCCACTCTGTCCTTTCCCAGTCCACGTCAGAAATGTTAGGTCTAGGTCAGCCGACGGCGACAAAGCACGGTTAGGATACATGGGGAAGTTGTCATAGTAATTAGTTTCCAAATTCCATTTAGGAAACGTCATGTCAAGCCCAACTACTTAATTTGCATGATAATGAAGGAAGCTACAGAATTTCAAGTGTAGGTAGCAGAAAAAATCCAATTCTGCTCTAAAGAATAGCAACAGAAGCGCAAAAGTTTGAAACCTCAAGTGATGATTGTCTATCAGAGACACAAAGAAATGGAAAAGGGAATTATCTCAGTGCCAAAGGATAAGCTAGATGAGAAAATTGTGCTGCTGGAAAATCTATATGGAAAATATGACAAATCTACCTTAGTTGACAATGACCTTACTGATTATTTCTAGTTTCCAACGCTAAAAAGGGAGGTCTATACAGAAGAAATTCAGAAGGAAGATGTCACCAAAAAAACTAGAGTCAAGGAAGGTTTTAGAGGATTACAGAGGTCCATGCTGATCAATTTGAGAAGTTACCAGTCTTTGGCACTCAGCAGGATGCAATGTAGTGTACCAAATTACTAGTCAGTAGAATACATGGGGGTCACTATGGCTCGACAAGGAGTACCCAATTCACGTAGACGATATCCATCGTCTCACAGGGCTGTCAGCCGGAGGAAATGCAGTGAACACAACGTTCCAAGCAGGTGTGAAAAGAGAAAAGAAGCAGGGAGAAGATGATTATTATGCAAAATATGGAACGAAGCGCGGTGGAAGGGGAGCCAAAATTGACATGATCAACAAAATTGAGATAAGGTTCGCCTACTACATCATAGCAGGCAAGACCATGAGACACTTCGCAAGAAATGAATGCACTCTAGATGCAATTTTGGTTGCAGAGCACTGCTGCAATGGAGAAGTGCTCAACTGGTCTGCTTTCGTACTAAATGAGCTCTTTGAAGCATGTGAAGATATCTACAAGCAGAGTACCAATTTCCTGTTTGGATACATACTGATGTCTCTGGCGATGTGGAAATGGTGGCCACCAAGGGGGAGGGAGATGATGCAGATCACTGAAGGATAATCATTAGCACTCTAGTATGAGCCATGGAGAGCTTCAGGGGACCCGAGCAGTAAAGAAATTAATGAGGTAGCTTTCATTGAATGGTATGAGCTATTGCTGATTGCAATTAGGTTGATGGAGAGGATACCCAAACCACTGCTGGATGAGTTCTCCAAGGAAATTTGGTTTGGAGCCTCACATGGGCACACTTACCTTCGACCACAGTGTGTCCATCCTGACACTTTCAAGATGAGGCCACAAAAAATTGTTTTGATTGAAGAGACACTCCATAGCAAGATTGGATCATGGCTGGGGGTCGCCTGCGAAATTACAGAGGGGAAGTACTGATATTTTTTTGGAGGATTAAAGCCACAGTTGCAAGTGGGAGAAGTAGGAGAAAGTGGTAGAAAGAGGCCAGCTGAAGATGATATATATCCAATGTCGCTGCAAATGGAACATAAAATTTTTGCGATAAGGAAGATGATCGCAAGCTTCAACGAGCACTCAGGTGAGGCTAACCAACCCATAAAATTTCAAGGTTCTAATATGTTTTCACCAAGAATTACAACTCCGTTGGCTATGGAAATCCCCATTGGGGACACCTGAACCCCATCCTAGCCAACAAACCCGAAACCCAAAAAGAAAAGGGTAGTTAGGAATCCGACAATTAAGAAGATGAGAACTACCCAGAAAATTCACATTGTCGACCTTACTAATGAGGTCAGACAATCAGTCTCCGCATCCCCGATCATTAAAGAAATTCCCCCCAATACCTCTACTATCCCACCTCGGTCACGAGAATCTTCTCCCCATATTGCCTCCACTTCCGCAACCCTGTTAGAAACCATCCCCTTCGGAACACGACTAGCAATTGTAGATATGGAGGTCGAATCAACAGAGTAGTTTAGAGGGGCCACCTCTTTTAGTGGCACCCAACAGACCTCACTAGTCTATCTACTTTTTGGGTCAGACCCACTCCAGGATAAAGGACCAACCACAACTACCCAGAAAATTCACATTGTCGACCTTACTAATGAGGTCAGACAATCAGTCTCCGCATCCCCGATCATTAAAGAAATTCCCCCCAATACCTCTACTATCCCACCTCGGTCACGAGAATCTTCTCCCCATATTGCCTCCACTTCCGAAACCCTATTAGAAACCATCCCCTTGGGCACACGACTAGCAACTGTAGATATGGAGGTCGAATCAACAGAGTAGTTTAGAGGGGCCACCTCTGCTAGTGGCACCCAACAGACCTCACTAGTCTCTCTACTTTTTGGGTCAGACCCACTCCAGGAGAAAGGACCAACCACAACTCTTCCGCTAGGGGGGGGGCGAACCATACCAACCATTGTTCCCTATAATTTTCTCGGTGGTCCCTAACCCTAATATCATTCCTCCCACTCCCCAGTTCACTCCACAATCACAACTAGTTCATTCTCCCACCTCCCATTCTGAGAAATCCATCACCAGTGGCCTACCAATTCAACAAAATTTTCCAGAACCAAGCACAATGCAAGCCGACACCCTGCAACACTGGTCTTCAATGCAATTGTTTGCATTTATTCAATAAGTAGTGCAAAGAGCTGAAAGGATACATGATGATCTGGCCAGAGAGCACGAGCAGCAAAAACAACAGCTATAGGAAGTAACAGAGGAGAGAGATCAACTGCAACAAGAAAATATAGATTTGTAGGCGCAGGTTGATCAGGTAACAGAGAAGTTTTGGTCATTATGGCCGATGATCATAGATGCCAACACGGAAGCTCCAAAGGACATTACAGCCTACACACTGGTGAGTTGCTACGATCACATCCAAGCAGCATGTTCAAATCTGGTAGCAACCAACACTGATAGGAAGAAGAAGCTGGAAACAGGAATATTAGTGTTGCCATACCCAGTTGAAATATATGAAAGAACAACAGAGGGGAAGATCAATGAGGTAGAAGCCAAGAAGTAAGCACTCGCTGATGCATTAACAGATGGGTATGCCCTGATGGATCGAGTTCACGATTGGTCAGGAAGCCTTGCATTAAAGAATCATTTAGTATACCCTATGAGAGAGCAACTATAGGTACTGTTTTCTAGTAGCAGAGTCTGCATGGATTCCAACCAACTCCAACATGTTGATGAATAGATCTCCTCCATTCAAGCACAGGTTGATCAGATTGAAGAATAATCAACAAGAACCACAAAGATGATAAGAGACTTATGCCCAATAGTCCGTCTACAGGTTTTGGCTCTGAAAGAAGTCTGCAACAACAATGGAGAATAATGGGACTGTCTGCGGAGTCAAAAGCCAACTGAATTAACGTCAAATATAGTGGAAGACTTCACTCAATAGGTTGACACGATCATTGTCGGCTGGGAGGATTCCCTCAAAACGTATAATGGATTCATGCAACAAACGACCACCACTGTTCCAGAGTTGGGGCCTTCGTTTGGAAAATAAGGACAATAGGGGGGAAGAAGGCGCAATGGGAGTAGAAACCACCCCAAAAATGAAAGCCCAAACAACGAGAGCATTCGCTCATCAGCGGGCAGAACTAGAGCAGCCATCGACAAGAGTACCTACTAAGACACCAACAAGACATGGAGAGCTTGAAATGAATTGACTTGAAGATGAGTCAAAGAATTGTGGTCGGGGCCTGTTGGGGCCTTAGTTTTGATTTTAAAATATTTTGTAAGATTATGAAGATATAAAAAGAGGAAATGGGTGGTGGCACCAATGGCCAGGTTGTGGAAAAGACAGCTAGGGCAGAAGGCAAGAACAGGTAGTTGCGAGATAGTTGTGGCAAGGTGTCAGTAGAAGGCAAGGGTAGTTGAGTGGACAAGATGGATGAGAGGTAACCAAAGAAAGGAACAACTGAGTCGAAACTGGTAGTGCAAGTGGCAGAAGGAATACAAAAGGAGAAAGCTGTAAGGAGAAAGGGGTTGGTTGCAGTTTGATGGATTGGTAGTAGCGTCTAGTCACGGATGAGCAGAGAGGAAGATGCAGTTGCTCAGAACATCTAGATTGAAGACTGAACTAGTAGCCGAGAAGCAGGTTGAGTCTATCATAGGCAGTTAGATCCTGTAATCAGGTATTTCATGTAGTTACTTGTGGCTAAGGCCAATGTATTATGTATTTCTCTCCTGTTGACTTAAGATGAATGAAGATCTGGACTGGTTTCTTGGTACGATGTATGTATTTGCTTATGATATATGGACCTACTAAAATTTTAAATGTACTGCAAGTCTATGTATGTGGTAGATTCATTGTACTGAATGATATGTTGTTATCCTGAGTATATGTATAATGCTACTTACATACTGATGGTTGATATAACCTTGACCCCATGTTGAACCCTTCTTATTTCTGGTCGCGAAACGCCTTGGGTGAGACTCCTTACCCATTGGGTAAGGTGAAAATGCCAGTGTTGTCCTAGACTACAACGAGCCATTGTTGGCCCTCTGTGCTTGAACCCAACGTCTTCCCCTAATGTCACATTTGTACCAGTAGTCTCGCATCTTGTCTTTGATCTTATTGAGATCGCCTTTTGTTAGCACCATGGGATCGATATGTGTCTGCTTATCAGACTTATGTTTTTCCGTTGTCCTCTCATCTGCTCCTGCCTGCGTCGCTTCAAGATGAAAGGAGTTCTCTTCTCCTCACCATAACCTCTTTCCTGTTCTAACATCTCTTGCTCATTAGTATGATGCGAAGCAGACTTTTCACCCTCTACTGTATCATGCCATTCTTTCTCTCCCTACTCTTTAGCAACATGCTCCTTCTCCATCCAGTCCTCCGCAGTGGCCTTAGCGGCTTCCTTCTTCTTCTTTTCAGCCAAAGCACGCGCGACCTTTTGAGTGAAATCCTTCCACTTCTACACAGCAGAGCTCTTTACGCCTTTTATTGTTCCAACATCCAGTGTCATAGGTTCATGCCACTCTACTGGCCAATACCATACAACTTCTTGCACATTTGTCTTAGACACCAAATAAGGCAACATATGCCATGTTTTCTCTGGGTCCTTTCACGCGGGGATTGACACATTGTGAAAGTCAACCTTGAACTCTGCGTAGGCTTTCAATTGTTTAAACAAGGTTGGGGACAACCTTAGCCTTTTATTAACCATGATTTGAAGATCCATCTCCATCAGGACCCATAAAATATCCGTCTCCTTGTTTCGGGATGGATTCTTTGTAGACCACAGCGATTCAAACCACACCGCCTTGGGAAAATCTTCCTTGTGCGGAGGAAATTGGTTGTCCTCTGGAAACCTACAAGAAAATAACACAATCGACAATAAAACCCAAGCATAGTGAAATGGCTTCCTTTCCTCTTGAGCTTCTCGATAATTCGCGAGGAACTCCTGGTATAGATATTTTCCCCAATTATACTACACACCCTTTGCACACTGTGCAGCAAGTTGATACCACAAATTTTCCAGAATCCAGGTCATTGGTCACTTGGGTTCTTCCCTTTCACATAGGGATATACTCAGGAAGCCTTGTGATAGGCTTAATTTCTTGGGCATTGACTTCTTCAACACCTTGGTATTGTTCTTCTTCTAAATCCACTACTTTTTCCGACTGCTTGTCTTTTTTCTCATTCTACCGCACCTGCGAATTCTTCCTTAGTGAGATTCTCACCAGCATTGGCTTCTTCTGCTTTTCCTTTGCTATGGAGTGATTCTCAGTTGCGCCAGTTTCTTCTCTTTTATGACAATTTGCTTCGGCCTAGGTGACCTCGACGCCATATGCACAACGGGCGTAGCTTCCATACTGGTTACTTCAGGGCTTGGCATGTCACACAAAAAAACTTTTGAACTTATGGCTTCTATGATGTTTTTAAAGGTCATTTTCTCAATGAATCATTCTCAGGCTACTGCATTGTAGTTTTCAAATGAGGGGCGCGTCAAAAATTCTTCCTAGAATGCACGATTCATACGCTTCAGACAACGAAATGCGCAAGCAACTCTCCGAATGAAAAGTGTTCTTTGTTGTACCAACACACATAGTTTATAGGGGGTTTTGAATTCCAATCCAACTGTTCCCCCCAAATTCTGATAATAAGTTCCCCTTTGGCGGCAGATCTCCAAAGATTTTTGCAATAAATTGTGCCTACCCACTCCTCTTAACTTACTTTTAGCTTTCAAATCATTACTAATAAACTAAATGTTACCTTTGGACCCACCTGCGTGACACCATTCTCCATGGCATAACTCATGCAGTGCAACTTCACTTGTCGCACCCCTACCATCCATCGCGAAACCTCCTTACTAATATTTTCCTTGAGTCAGGCAGCGTAGTTTATAGTCCTGCAATCCCTTGCAGATGCCAAGATTACTAAGACTGTCCTGCTTCCATATAGTCATCCCGTATGGGCAGGATCCCCTGTATACAGCTTCGATCTACTTCCATTCACTTTTCCAAGGAATGGTTCCCCATTCAGCTTCGTGAGATGAACTGTGCCACCATCCATGATCTCCTTGATAACATATGACCCCAACCAGTGTATTTGAAATTTCCTTGGGAACTTTGTGAACTTGCTATCATATAACAACACCAAATCATCTACCTTGAACGTGCACAACTTAATGTGCCTATCATGCCATGCTTTTTCACGTTCCTTTTTCACTTGCTGATGAAATCCTGCCAGGAAGTGGTGTTCTTCTAAATCCATGATTTGCACAAGTTGTTCCTCCAAGATCTCGCGGTCTGCCATCTCAGTCAAGGTTGAAATCATTAAGTTGGGCATAATATACTCCATTGTCATGACAACCTCAATTCCATAGACCAACCTGAATGGCGTTTGTCCTGTCAATTTCTTGCAGGTCATCCTATAAGCCCATAACACAATAGGTACATGCATGTCCCTGTCATTCCTCTGCGCATTGCATACCTTGGTTAATGCATGCTCCAAAATCTTATTAAAATCTTCCACTGTTCTATTCACTTGTGGGTGAGAGGGTGTACTCTTCTAATGATATACCTGAAATTCTTCCAACATCGCACTGATCGTTTCATTCAAAAAATGTGTACCCTGATCACTCATCATAATCTTAGGACATCCAAAATGGGTTAAGACATACTTGAAGAGAAACTTCACAGCAGTGCAAGCTGTACAGTCCCTCACTGGCTGCGCTTCCGCCCATCTGGTTAAATACTCTATCACAGTAATAATATACCACGTGTCTGTCTTCTTTCCTAGTGGTTGAATGGGACCTATAAAATCAATGGCCCATTTCTCAAATACCTGCAACAAAACTTGGGGATTTAAAGGCAATTCATCCCTTCGTGAAGGCTGCCCCATCCTTTGGCAAGCATCGCACACCTTGCAATATGCATTAGAATCCTTGTGTAACATTGGCCACTATAACCCAACACATGAAATCTTCTGCGTGGTTGCTTTCCTTGCATAGTCGCCTCCTGCCAATCCTCCATAAGCTTAAGCTAAGATAATGGCACGTTCAAACTCTGGAACATACCTACGCAATATCTCATCTGACCCCATCTTATACTAATGACCAACAATTACCAAAAAATCTGCTGCACAAACAACTAGTTCTTTCTTCTGTGAGTTGTATATCCTTCAGGAACCATCCATGTAGTTAAGAATCAAATAATTCCAGCAAACTAGTCATTTGCTACACGTACTGTCATGCGGAAAGAGTCAATTTTGCAGACAAATCTGACCTCCCTAGAAGCTAAGGCTTTCTAGTGACAAACAAGACAATTAAGCACTATCTTTCCCTAAATATGTATTTAGAATACAAGCAACCAGGTGTTTAAAGCATACCTTTAGTCCAACGCTGTTTGTAGCAGTCCAGCCTCTCCGATCCAGATGAGCTCCTCCTTCTCTTTGAAACCTGCATTCACTAACAAGCAAACGATTACATAGCACCTGAATAACTCATAAAATAAAACATATTCATCATAAAGACCAAGGAGTATATGAAACAAATTATATATAACAACTTGTTGAGAAAAATGAACTTAATTGTATTAAGTGGAAACAAAAGAAACCATTACAACCAGTGCCTTGGTGTTGTGCAGGTCCCTCCCAGGGTCCAGCAAGAGTTCTCCTTTACTTTGATCAGCTCACCCACTTCCAAATGAAGCTAAGAAAGGATAGGAATCTCTCCTCTCAAGCTCTATAAGGGAGTCCTAATTTCAGCAGCATCTACCCTTAGGAATGTTCAGCTTTCAACCTCCCCTCCCTCTGGCCCAATGCCTGTATTTATAATGCTTTGGAGGAAGTTAATCAGGTCCACCATCAATGGGATAAGCCCCTCTTTCAATGGGATAGCTCCCCTCTTGATGGGATAAGTTCCTCTTTCATAGGGATGCATGAACCATCTCGAGGCGCTCAATACACGTCAAACCATCTTCTAGAATGCTCTAGAATCGATCACAAGTAACTTTTTTAAAGTAAAACTCGCGCCTTTTGACCTTTACAGGAGTATGCACCCTCCCCTTTATAGACAGAGCGTACAAGTACGCAGGTATTGTGAACTTGGGGTGCGTACACGCAGGTAAGGTTAAGAGAAACTGCGTAACCAGAGTTAATTGACTTTTTAAGGACTTTCTCTCTTTCTTGGAGTTTGACATGAGGAGTAGAGGTATAAGACTTGCCAAGGAGGATAGTATGACAGTTGATGGAGCCACACTAACTGTAGATAGTCATGGTGACAAATTTTAGTGTAACAGATTGCCCCCTAAAGTGTGAAGCCTGTAGTAGATTAGGGTTTCATATCATCTAGGAAGGGTGAAGTACTTTATCATTTCAAGGATTATCTTATGGAGAGCCCAGTTGGAACCTGCAAATATTCAACACAAAATACATATATAAAATCATATCATCGCTGAGGTAGGCATTCCCATACTCAGATTGAAAACTTTAACTAACAAACTAACTACTGCTCTGATATAGGAATGATTTCGCAGTACATCATAATCATAGACTCTTGTAGACACAGTATGGACGCAGCCATCTGTTTATGATTAGTCTACTGTATAATGAATACAAAACTCCTAGCAGCCTGGATGGTGGAAACTAGATCCAGGGTCTTCATTTCTACTTCCCAAAATGGTACGATTCTATCCATGCGAATGAATGAGTTGTTGTCGAACATGGTAGAAACCACTTGATTACCAGTCGATGATGTAAACTGTTAGCAAGTGTGAGAGAGACCACCAGTGATGTCAATGGTTCTCAAAGTACCCAGTACAATCCATGAGATGTGAATGAATGTGTTGATGTCGAACATGTCACGAAATCCTTCGATCGAGAGTCAATGATGTAAACTGTCGTCAAAGGCGAGAAACTGACCATTGATGCATGCAGATCTCAAGGTACTGACGATTTCTAGGTCATCTTTCTAGATAATGTGCTGATGTCGATAGAAAGCGACCCGTTGTAGGCAAGCCCACAACACGAAATCATAGATCAAGTTGAAGAAATGTAGCTGTAAGGACTGACTCAGGGATGGTCGAGATGGATGACAGGTATTTTGCAGATGAATGGTTTATTTGCAGTGACCTCTTGAACACATAACGACACGACAGATGGCTTGGTGACAATTGACCCAAAGTTAATACCCGGAACCGGTTGAAGATTTTCAATGTGGTTTGATTAACTGTTAGGCAAAGGATTTCCCAACCCAGGTGAATGAAAAAAGTGTCGTGTTCAAGAGTGGTGATAAGGTTTCTTCTGAGACAAAGGATAATAAATAGGCTCATTTTCCTCTCTTTTCCCCCACCATTTCTGGCAAGTACCTCTTTATTTTTTACAAGCTTGAGGAGGATAACATATGCTTGATTATAAGCTCATCCTTCAGATGAGTCCAACTTAGTTTAGATTCGAACCCTAAGAAGGAGTGGTCCGTTCATGTTTGTAATCGAACAGGTCCTTTACTGTGAAATTTTAAAGAGTCCAGTATAGGAGAAACTCGGCGTTTTTCAATTTTAAAGAGTCTGAAAAACTTAAGAAGACTCCAGCGTTGAACTTTTTCGTAAATTTGTCTCCCAAGCCCGAAAAAGTATAAAATAATACTTGAGAGAACCGCTTGATCTTTTACGACCAAGGAGTACTTTCATAATTAGTGTCTTTGACCTGAAAAGTAAAAAGCGATCAAGGACACGTCGTTTTATTTACAATATCGTATTTGAAACGACAAAAATCCGGCAATCTTTTCCTGTTTTTACGGTCCAGAAAAGGGCTATAAGAGGACCGTCTTTTAATTCCATTTTAACGAGTGTAAAAGAAACGCTCGACAATCTTTTCATGTTTTAGGAGTCAGAAAAGGGCTTAAAGATGACTCTGATGTTTTTGTTTGTAAAAAATAACAATTTTCCCTGAAAATCCTTTTATCCTGCACAAAAACCAACACATTACTCATACTTGTTTAAAGATAGATAAAAATACTTTGAAAAATACCTTTTCATGGTGAAAAATAAACAAATTTACCATTTATTTACCCAAAAAACCTATAAAAAGGGCTTTTACCAATTCATTTTTACCATTTTACTGTTGAGGAGAGAAAAAGGGCTTTTGGAAAGAAACTTCCCGTGGACATTGCGGAGAATCCGACCGTCGAAATCGAACGCCGTCTCTTTCAGTTATTCTACAACATCCTCCTCTTCATTTTCATCCGTTTAGAATTTGTTTTTAGGCCCTAGTTTCATTTTTTGGAGGCTTTGGGGTTTCAAGGTCCGCCTTTCAGGGTACGCAGGTGTTCCACTGGTGACCTGCGTACCCTGACATTTTCTCAGTTGGGAAAATGGCGGGCGTACGCACCTTGCCTTAAAGGAACCCGCGTACCCACACCTGTTCCTGAAGGCGGGGTGCATACTCTGCGCAAAGGGTTTACAAACCCCAAATTCTCCAAATTGGACCAACAATTTTGATTTTATGAATTCTAATGGATGTTTTCTGGTGTGTAGATTGCCCACCATGCTTGATTGGCACGAGAGAGAACACGAAGATGTCGATTTGGCCGCCATTAATCATCAACCGTCCATTGATGCTTTGAAGGCATGCGGCCTTTACAAATACTGGGCCATACCTGGCATGAGGGCCCAGGTGCACTTTCTAGAGTGGCTGGTAGAGAGATGGAACGTCCAGGACCAGTGCTTTTACATTGGAGGGCACCAGCTCGAGATAGAACCCTCAGATATTTACTTCCTCACTGGTTTGCCCAAGAGAGGCGAACACTTGACTCTGTTCGGGACTAGGCCGGGTGGCCAGTCCATCACTAGTCTCCGACAAGAGTGGTGTAACACTCAGTCTCAGGAGAAGGGGATAGAGATCAAAACTATATCCCGACCTGAACTTATGGTGATTGCTTTTACAGTTACCAGACTTTGCGGGGCTGCCGCTTTACACATTTCCACTGGATCCCAGATGCGGATGGCGATTGATTGCTATCGAGGCACCATTTTCAACTGGTGTGATGCTGTGTTGGCCAATTTAAAGGGCCAACTGACTAGGACTAAAAACGGACAGCTAAAGAATTTTGGTTATGGGCCTTTAGTTGTGAGTTTTGCCCTAGCGAGGGTTTCGATGCTGATCCCACAGCAGCTCACTGTTGAGGTTGGGCCTCCCCGAGAGCCTAAATTGATGCGATGGGTTGCGGTTATGGCCCGTCATCCTGACGAGGGCACGGAGGTTGTCCGATTTACTCCGAAGTATTTTCACTGGTTGGAGGACTAGATATTTTCTATACAGGATTTTCCTTATGCCGGAGTTGATTTTCGTGGAGATCCGGACATGGTTCTTCCACCGGGAGAACAATGGGATGACACAGGTACTTCATTTTTCACAAGTTTTAAATTATCTAATTTTTTGTTTTTTTTGTTTTTTATATCGTCTCAAAACTGACAGTAACAATTTTCAAAATGCAGATGTAGGCCCACGTCGTCCAGCCAATATCCGGCCTTTCGAGAGGAGACTACCAATTGCAACGGCACCAGCCCCACAGAACGAGGCCACAGAGACCCTAGCTGAGTTGGAACAGTACCTAGAGCGTCTTACAGCAAACATACCATAGACTACTATAGATGATATTCCTATCAGGCTTCAGCGATATGTAGTAGAAGTCCAAGGACGTTTTAGGAGGTTCTTGTGTAGGGTGGCTCGTGCAGTGGTGTCGTATAGAGAGCATCACCAGTGACTGGATGGTCATTTTTGTAGACACATCTGACATTTTGGTTTTTTGTACTTATCATTTTTGCCGATCATAAGGTGTTTTTCAACCTATGATCGAAGACGATGTATTTTTTGAAACACTCCTATCTATATATATCATTATTACCGGCTTATCTTGTTAAACATGTGTGATGAAATGTTTTTAAATTTACATGCATGATTATTGCAAATGTCTGTCTAACATTCGAGAAGCAATTGCATTTGCTAATGTATTTAAAGACCTTGGAATATGTTGATATTCAATGTAATCAAATTCACGTTCCAAGAGACGCACTCTCAAAAATAACCTTTATAACACTGGATTTCTAATGGCATACACTCTATTAAACTGTAATACAACGAGTTCAGAATCTAACCTCACTATCAAACTCTGAATCCCAAATGAGATAGATTCAGACAATAACTCAATCACTGCACTGTACTTTGCAATGTTGTTTGTTATTTGACCGAGGCTTACCCCATGCATAGAAACTAACTCGTCAGAGGGCGAATAGATAACCCAAGCTGCGGAAGAGATATTCCGTGTACTACGACAAGCGCCATCAGCAAATCCAATGTATGTTTGGAGAGGCATCGACATCTGCAAACATCAAGCGTAAAACCAAAATAAGCAGAATAACAACGAAAAACACACTCTCTAAGCTAAGCACACTGTCTAAACTAACAAACACACTAGCTAGAAAGAAAAATCTATCCTAACTAAAATCTCCATACCCATCATTTAAGCATAATACCTCTTTAGGTAAAGTCCATTTCTGGGTTTACCCAAAGAGTCCTCGTCAAAATCTACCAGCTCATAGGCCCCTTTTGCTAGCTTTCGCTTGACAATATAGGGCCCATGCCACATAGGAACGAATTTTCCAGCACCTAATTTATCGTTAGCTTGATCATATAATAACACTAGGTCTCCTTCCGAAAAATTTCGAGGGGTCAGATTTCGATCATACTGAGCTTTCATACGTTTTGCATGAGTCTCGATCGCCAATGTAGCATCACGTCGAGTCTCATCTAATTGAGCTAAGTATAATAAACGCTTCTCCTCTTCGGAAGTAGCTGGAAGTAATTCGACGACCATTTGAAGTGACGGGATTTTGCATTCAATGGGTAGCACAACTTCCAAACCATAAACTAGTTGGAAAGGAGTGAACCCTGTTGATGTTTTCACTGAGGTTCGGTACGCCCAAAGCGCAGAAAATAACATGTTGTGCCAATTCGACCGATGAATACCAATGATTCGTTAGATCATGATAACTAAAACTTTGTTGATGGATTCAACCAGACCATTCGCTTGTGGATAATAAGGAGTTGAGCTATCGTGACGCAAACCAAGCTGGCCTGTAAGTTCTGTCATCATAACGTTTCGAAAATGGCACCCATGGTCAGTGATTATCGCTTGTGGGACACCAAACCTAGCAATAATGTGATTGAAAACGAAAATTGCAGCTGTCTTGCCGTCTGCCTCGAATGTAGGCATCGCCTCGGCCCACTTAGTAAAATAATCCACAGTGGAGTCGCCATTTTGTCATGCGGAAAGAGTCAATTTTGCGGACAAAACCGACCTCCCTAGAAGCTAAGGCTTTCTAGTGACAAACAAGACAATTAAGCACTATCTTTCCCTAAATATGTATTTAGAATACAAGCAACCAGGTGTTTAAAGCATACCTTTAGTCCAACGCTGTTTGTAGCAGTCCAGCCTCTCCGATCCAGATGAGCTCCTCCTTCTCTTTGAAACCTGCATTCACTAACAAGCAAACGATTACATAGCACCTGAATAACTCATAAAATAAAACATATTCATCATAAAGACCAAGGAGTATATGAAACAAATTATATATAACAACTTGTTGAGAAAAATGAACTTAATTGTATTAAGTGGAAACAAAAGAAACCATTACAACCAGTGCCTTGGAGTTGTGCAGGTCTCTCCCAGGGTCCAGCAAGAGTTCTCCTTTACTTTGATCAGCTCACCCACTTCCAAATGAAGCTAAGAAAGGATAGGAATCTCTCCTCTCAAGCTCTATAAGGGAGTCCTAATTTCAGCAGCATCTACCCTTAGGAATGTTTAGCTTTCAACCTCCCCTCCCTCTGACCCAATGCCTGTATTTATAATGCTTTGGAGGAAGTTAATCAGGTCCACCATCAATGGGATAAGCCCCTCTTTCAATGGGATAGCTCCCCTCTTGATGGGATAAGTTCCTCTTTCATAGGGATGCATGAACCATCTGGAGGCGCTTAATACACGTCAAACCATCTTCTAGAATGCTCTAGAATCGACCACAAGTAACTTTTTTAAAGTAAAACTCGTGCCTTTTGACCTTTACAGGAGTACGCACCCTCCCCTTTACAGACAGAGCGTACAAGTACGCAGGTAAGGTTAAGAGAAATTGCGTAACCAGAGTTAATTGACTTTTAAAGGACTTTCTCTCTTTCTTGGAGTTTGACATGAGGAGCAAAGGTATAAGACTTGCCAAGGAGGATAGTATGACAGTTGATGGAGCCACACTAACTGTAGATAGTCATGGTGACAAATTTTAGTGTAACACGTACAAATTAATAATTTTTATTTATTTAATTTGTTTTTATTATTATTTTATTTATTTATTTATTTATTTATTTATACTATTATTTTTATTTTTCTTTCAGTTTTGTTTTATCCCCATTTGGTTATTCAATTTAATTTTATTCTTTTTATTTTATTTTTCGTATTATTTTATTTTAATTCACTTATTAATTTTTAGTTTTAACTAATTAATTTATTATTATTATTACTATTATTAATATTATTATTACTTTTTATTAATTAATTTATTTTCATTATTTATTTTCATTTAGGTATTTATTCTTTACCTTTGGTCCTTCAGTTAGGTTTTATTCCCCCTTTATTTATTACTTGATTATTTTATTTGCTTGTATTATTATTATTATTATTATTATTATTATTATTATTAATTTAGTTATTTTAATTTATTTTTATTATTATCTTTATTTATTTATTTATTTATACCATTATTTTTCAGTTTTGTTTTAGCCCCATTTGGTTATTCAATTTAGTTTTATTTTTATTAGTTTTCATTTTCATTATATTTTTTATTCACTTATTAATTTATTATTAATTTTTAGTTTGAATTAATTAATTCATTATTATTAATTATTACTTTAATTATTTTATTTCTATTCTTATTATTTATTTTCATTTATTCTTTACCTTTGGTCATTATTCCCCCTTTATTTATTATTTGGTTTCATTATTCTTAGAGCTTTAGTATTATTTTGCATTACTAAGTTTTAATTAATTAATTAATTAATTAATTTATTTGTTTTAATTTTATTTTTACTATTGCTATGTGTTTTATTCCATTGATCCATGAGCGTTTTAACTTTTATTTATCTCATTTGTTTTATTCGATTTGGTTGTTTTTTATAATTTCATTCTCCCTTAATTTAGTAATCTGTTGCAACTAATTTTCTTACTGTATTTTGATCCTGGTCCCTTGGTCATATTAGCGGCTGGTCAAACTAGCCGTTGGAGGCTCTACTCGGTCTATTTAACATGCTTCGCTAGATCTGTTCTTCAACTTGTCCTGACGATGAACCACACTAGTTGGTTCGAAACGCGTCGACAAATGATTTTCCATGTGATTTTCGCCGAAATCTTTCTCTAACATAATATGGATCACAGAAGCCTAAACTCCATTACGTACCATAAAGTGTTGCACACCCAACAAACCTTCCTCCAAATTACTGGGTTCTTCATCTGTTTCAATCCTTGATAGTGGTCTGGACCAGTGTTCAACTGACTGGGCTTCACAATAACTTCAAAATCATATTCCTAAAATAATAACAACCACTTACAAATATTCCTCCCCAAAACAGGCTTGTTGACCAGGTACTTTAAGGCAGAATGATCTTTATACATCTTGAAATTCCCTCCAACAGATAGTGCTTGAATTTCTATAGCATGTAGACCACTCTCTGTCGTTGAATAATTTTTTCCAGCCTTTGATAAATTCCTACTTGCGAAGGCTATATGATGGTCTAGTTCGCCTTCACCTACCTGTGTTAGTACTGAACCTAGCACAATGTAAGGAGCATCCACATGTACATGAAACTCCTTCTTCCAATTGGGAGTCACCATCGTTTCTTTTAACACATCTACGCTGCACTGACATTCCTCATCCCAACAGAATGTCGCATCCTTCTTTAGCAGTTTCTCCATGGGCGCGGTAATTTGAGCATAGGATTTAATGAATTTTCTATAGTATTCAGTGTGTCCCAAAGTCGTGCACAACTGTTTGACGCTCCTAGGGGCCTCCAAGTTCACAATTATAGTTATATTTGTAGGGTCCACCATCAATCCTTGCTTACACACGACATGACCCAACAAGATCCCAAAATTAACACCGAATATACATTTTTCCAAATTAATGAAATTTGGTATCTTCGACATGTATCCAACATAAGGCACATACTTTCTGCATGGAATTTTACCAATCCAAACATGGTCCAGTCATCAAAGTATACTTCCAGCAACTTATGAATGAATTACTTGAACGCTACTATGACTACATGGGAAAATATTGTAGGTGCATTCTTTAATCCAAAAGGCATAACAATGTACTAAAAGAAACCCCTCTTGGTTGCAAAGGTGGTTTTGCTTCGATCCTCTGGCACAATCTTAATTTGATGATAACTAGAAAACCCATCAGTAAAGGAATAGGCCTCCTGCCCTCCAACATTGTCTAACACTTCATCTGTAAATAGTGTTGGAAATGGATCATGGACACATGCATCATTCAACTTCCGCAGATCTACGCAGATCCTTATTTTTCCTTTTTGTTTCTTCTCTTGGACTACCATCGGGCTCACCCAATCAGACTCTTCAATAGGTTCTATAATGCCAGCATCCAACATTTTATCCAGCTCTTGGTGAACCTTCTCCTTATACTTAGGATTAAGGCGATAAGGCCTCTATTTGACAAGCTTCGCATCTGACTTCAATGTGATCCACATAACACCCAAATCGCCAAGTATTCCATTTAAATCTGAAAACTTAGTGGGGAAGAGATCCTGGTACTCGCGAAGTAATTCAACAACTTTGTCTACTATAGCATCATCCCAATAATCTCCAATATTCGCGAACTTCAGTTCTTCCTCAGTGCCAATGTTTACCTGTCTTGTTTTCAAAGGTGCGGAGATGTCTGGGTCCTCTACTTGTGGTCCTTCTATTATGCGATGCCCTTCTGTTTTTGGAATATTGATATTCCTTGGGTCTTCTTCCTCCTCTTCAACGGTCACATTATAGCATTCCAATGCGCGGCAGCTAGGTGCTCCAATCAGGTTGGGTCCAGTCCATAGGTTCCTTCGACGTCCTAAAGATAACCGCTTTAGTCTCTTGAAGTACTTCATTGATGCTTTCAAATCCATCCTTGAAAATAAAAGTCAATAAGAAACCTTCTCTCAATACATCCCATTCCGCAGTGCCGTGGCGGAGCTCTGTTTTGAGATACCAGTTCATGGGGATTGTATCCAAGGTATGACAAAATATATGTACCCATTCTGGCTGTGGTTTCATCCCCCACACCTTAGTCCACTTCACCAGGTGATCGCGCGGATCATCCTTCCCACTATACTTCTCAGTCATTCTTGTATTAGCATGCCCAAATCGTAACTTCATCATTCACCTGTAATCCCTCCATCCAGCAAAAATTTCCTTATGCGTACCCCACCATCGTGCAGGCATAACACGCAACGCCAATTCTCATGCTTGAAAACGGTGGTCTTTAGGGACTTCACACTCAAATTTATCTAAGAACATATCTACGTCAGTCAGACCATCATAATAAGGTAGCATTTTTACCTCCGACGAAACACAACATAGTGACTTCATCATCATATTGCATCACAATGTAGATACTTCATGTAAGCGGTTTTGCCAATGCTCTAATTCCTCATTTGAGTCAAAAGTGCATGAACTCTCCTGGTCCCATGTGATCCGTCCATCTACCATTGGATTGATCCAATATTGATCTTGTACTGTTATCTTGTATATTTGATTTAGCTCATCGTCACTTTCAACATAATTGTGGATGGGTTTGGTATAGCGCTCCTTCCGCAGGATCCAATGGCACTACGACCCTAAGTGACTTCTTTTCGAAGGTCATTTTCCTCTTCTTCAAATTAATGACCCCATTAATATCAATAGCCCAGTTGATTTCCAGGAGTGCGGGGTAGGGATTACTGTCATTGACAATATCTATAACTTTGAAGTCCGCTAATTCACTCGCACCTTCAATATCAACTTTCACTCCATACAATCATCCCATGGGGATGATTTTATGTTGATTCACCATTCAGAGCTGAATCAAAGACCACTATAGCGTAGGTCTCCCCATCCTTTCCCATGTCTATTTCAACAGAACATTCACATCAGACCCTAGATCCAAAATTACCTGGTCCATTTCGTAATCGCCTATCTGCACTATTAGCCACATCTCGCATCCTGTTTGTGTCTTATTCTTACTAATATTTCTTACCACACATTGTCCCTTAGTGATATTTTCTTTATTGGTACATTTTATTTATTAATTCTTGCAGTCCTTCCACAACCTTTCTGTTGCATAGTAACTTCATGCAGGTCTTCAAAAAGTAGAGAGCATGGAAGGATCAATCTTTTTCATTGCACTGGTCTCTGGTGTCTTTTCTTGGCTTCCTAAGGTGGAGGCCTTAGCGAAGCTCTTCTTTGCTTCCATGAATGTTTCCTTAGCATGATTAAGGTTAAAGGCAACTTTTGCGAAACCATCCGTCTTCCTCAGGCCACTTACCTCTATCTATGCCGATCATCATACCACTTATTAGTACAATATTAATGATATAATCTTCCTCATGGGGCTTAGCCCTCATCATTTGTAAATTTTGCGTAGGTCGATGAGGCTGCATTTTCTTCTCTTGCATTTTAGCTATTAGCACTAGATAGTCTTCTATGGCATGGTTGAATTGTCTACAATATTGACATGAAGGGTGTGTAGTATTTGGGCAATCTCGTACGAAGTGCCCCGGCTCTCCACAGTTGTAGCAGATAACTTGACCACGAAATCTACCAGGCCCTCCTCCTCTTCCTCGTCCTCGGCCTTGAAAAGTCTGCACGCTCCTCCTGCGCCTTGATCTAGAGACTGAGTTTCTGCTTGCATATGGTAAGTAGGGGTTCTTTCCATCGTTAGCTCATAACTTCAACAATGACGCTCATCATGGCCCACAGATTTACAGAAATTGCAAAATAACTGCCGAGGGGTATGTACAAACTTCTGAAGTAGGTGGCAGCTATCTGTAGCATGCTATCCCATGACTTGAAAATTTGCACACCACAACGCAACTCCCGCGCTCATCCCAATATTAGTCTCTGGTTGCATGGGTACAGGTCCTCCCCCTACAATATAATTTTTAAAGACCGAGAAATGATCCTTATCATGTCCATGGCTTTTACATTTTAGACACTAGATCTCAGCGTGCACCTTTGGTTGAGCTTCCCGTCCATTCTTTAGGCTCTACAACTCTAAGTGCGGGCTTTCCAACTATGAATGAATCTGTTGTACCCCAAGGTTCGTATCTAGAATGGGTGATGCATGTGACCTTATCGCAATCTCCAATGCTTCTTCTTGCGTTGCTATCTTTTTCTATGGCAGAGGTATTCTTAAGTGCAGCAAAAGCGATGCTATAAACCAGTCATGATGCTAGGTATCTGAGATTTGCATATTAGTTTGCCTGATATGGCATTACAACCTCTCATCAAAGTCCCATGGCTTCTCATAAACTCTCATTCATATCTCCTTAAATTCAATTACTGATAGTACCTCTAACTTAGGCCTACTGAACTCCTTGTTTAAAGCTAGCTGGGTATCTTCCAACGACGCGTTGGGGTTATCAGTGCAATACTTTATACACCAAGTTAACGCGTGGTCCTGCAAGGCTATAACCAATTGTGCTTATATAATATTGTCATCAATAACTTGCTGCGCTATCCACAGAGCTCCCGGAACAAACCAAAATTGTTCTGAATCTTCATCACTCGTTCCTTTAAATATTAGCATCTTCATCACATTTGACATGTTGAATGGTGGAAGTGGAGGTGGAGGATGTGAAGGCGTAGGTGTATGAGGTGGAGGTGGAGGTGGAGGTGGAGTGGATGGATGAGATATCCTCAGAATACCCTGAGTTATTAGCTGATCGATGCTTCGCAGTGTAGTTAGTACCGACCCTTCGTTGTCACTTGAAGGAGGTTCAATCAATGGAATATACTCTGGATCTAATCCATCACTTCTGTTAAAGAATCTTCCACCGTAGCTCCAAACATTAAGGTAATGACATTACCCTCTTTTCATATAATAGCATTTTAATCCAAGTATTCAATGACCTTAAGTACTTACCTCGTGGTCCTTTGAAGAATCTTTGCTCCACTTCACTATAGCTAACTGATGTGTCAACTACAAATTCAGTAACAAATCCTCCCAAAACATAGTCAAGCCAATGATCAACAATCAATGCGATATTATTTTTAGATGACTCTAGTCGTCGCACCAATTTTGGAGTCCACCCTATAGGACTATCGAGCTTCCACCTCGCTTGATTGTCTACCAATTTAATTAACCACTCATATAATTCGCATGGAAAAGTGTAAAAGAAAATTTTGTGTACCTCTATATACAGATATCTATTCAACCAATCCACCTTTGACATGCATGGATTCCTGTTTTCGAGCCGCAAACTTGTGAATCTTCCGGCCTAACCACTTTTCAATCTCTTTCTTAGTTGGATTCCAATGATGTGAAATCACGCATCTCTTAAGCAGATCCCAGTCCCGGCAACTGAACCATTTGTTGGCTTAAGGGGGCCTAAAGCAGGTTCAGAGTTGTTCACGCCAATCAACAAAAGCCTAACTGTTGGCCCTTTTGGCAACAACCTGCATAGTGTAGGTTACAATCTCACTCGAAGTAGTATTGGGGGATGCTAGAACCAGGTTTCTGCATCCAAGGATATGTGATAAATGGTTCTTAGGCTCTGGTAGCTTAGATATGCCTTCGCGTAGATCCATAGTCTTCTAGGGATTCGTTATTTAAAACTAATTCAAACTGGCATCTAGACCTTCGCAAAGGTCCACGATCCGTCTTTGCAGACCTTAAACATACGATCTACCTACTTCTGCGCATCAATAAACCACTCTAGACCTAAGTTCGCATAGATCTACTTAAGTCATTAGAAAACATAACATAAATAAGTTTTAATTTTGCAAATGTAGAAAACCATTCATAACATGCATCATTAAGAGAAATTCAGTGACTTCACACAACATTTATTCATTATTTAATAAAACATATTATTATTTGATATAATATAACATAAACAGATTCAAGAAAAATACATAGTAATTCTTCAAAATATGTCTTTATTGATCTTCAATGTTCAGATTACAAACTCTTCTACCCTATGCACTCAGCTGCAGGGGTCCGCGCACTTAGCTGTGGACTCTACGTCCCAAGCCTCTTGCGCACTCAGTTGCAGGAGCCTTCCCTTCTTCACCTAAGCACAAGAAGCATAGCCTTCCTACCTTAGTACTCGCCCAAGACAGCAAAAACCTTTCAACATACCCATTTCTCTCTCAAAAGTCATCTCTAAGGCTGGCTATGATTAAACTATTTATAGCTTTCCTTTATACATTACCATGGTCTAGGGACCATGGGAGAATCTTAAAACTGGCCAAAAACAAGGGCTAAGACCCTTTTGACTCCTATCTATCTGCGCGCTCTGCATCCACATATTGCGGAGACTTTACATTCCTTTTACAAAACTTTTACAAAATTGGGTTAACTTAACCCCAAAACTAACCCTAGGGACCCTATCCCAACATAGAGTGGGCGAAGCTTGCAGTGGGGCCTAGTGAGCCGCTCCTTCTAAAAATGTATCCAAACTTTGTTGCCCACCTAGAACTTGTGTGACATTCGATGCTAATCACACCCGATCTTGATCATGACGCTACTTGTATTTAGCATTGGCTTTGTCCAATATGTCATGGACCTACTAGAATATGTGATGAATGTGCACAATGAAGTTTTTAGTCCTATCAGCTTGTTGCGGCCTTAGAATTCTGCTGTCGAAACATGGGGGATAACCACCCGGTCTAGACCTTAAGACAACTCCTTTTCCATTTAAAGTGGTGGCTCTGACTGGGGATAAAGGGGCCAGTTTCCCAATGTGGGTTTTAAGATAAGAGTAGGTGGTTTTTGAGCACTTTGCAACAGAATAATGATAATCTAAGTGACCTATTCTATAATGCAATTTCTCTAACTAACTTATTCTAATATAAACCCAGGTATTCCTGTATTGTATGCGATCTACAAAGATATCTGTTTAACATGTGATAATAAAGATTGAACACAACTAAAGAGAGATGATAATGTAAAAGATAATTCCTTTGACTAAATAGTTAGTCAAAGGAATTTATAAAATATATCGCATATAAGATGAGTTATATATGAAAATCACAATTTTAGCTAGGCATCATGCAAAAGTGCAATTAACGCTTAACATAAATAGTAAATCTCACATATAATTCATGAAAGTAAAGTTTTGCCACTAATTAAATGATCCAACAGAACACAAAAAATTACAGATATAACCATAAATACAGAGATGCAACAAAAATAATACTTCATTTCATTAATGTAAAATATTGAAATATGCATACAAAAAGAAATGGAAATAAACCAACTAGGGTGATGGTAGCTTATCTATGAGAAGAGATGTGGTGGCTACATGCCTCTGCACTGTGTTAAAATAAGGCTCAAAGGCCTATTTATTGTTGAGAAACAATGGAAAACTCTAAACATCCAAAAACCTAACCCTAGGAGATGAAACGCCAAACTATGGGCCGCGTTTCGGGTAAATTGGTACATCAACTTCCCGAGGTCGTAACTTTGGCATGCGATCTCCGTTTGATGCTCACAATAGCTTTTTAGAAAGATCTATCTGAGGGCTACAAATTTGGGGAGAGAAAGATTAGTTTATGGACCCACATTGCTCCCAAATTTCCAAAAAAACGTTGTTTAGGGCCTTAAAATGGCTCCGGAAGTTCAAGACCCGAAAAACTGCTAAAAATAGTAAATTGTGCTACAACTAAGGAAACTGAAAAACTGAAAGAGACAGTTATGGGGGTCCAAGTGGGATAGGTGGGTGGCCACCAACATCTACCTGGATCATTACTCCCCCCTTGGGAAGCAATGGTGCCCAGTGCGTTGAGTTTTTCCATGAGATGAGGAAACTTCTGCTGAACTTGGTCCCTGGTGAGCCGTTCTATAATCTCTGATGTGTCCAGTAATGGTGGGAAGCATGGTCGAGGGCTATCCACATTGAACACTCGGTGCAAGCGAAGGAATGAAGGAATGTTGTGTGTAAACTTGTTTGGCACCCGATGTTGATCATGTCGCTTCTTGTACTTGTCACTTTTCAGAAGGGAGCGGTGATATATCACCTCGTTGGGTAGAGGTGCTTTGGGAGTCAGATCGAATGAATGCTTGACCTGGAAGTGCAACGGTACCCCTGTGGGTAGGGAGAAGATGTTCCTGCGTTCTTTCATGACCGTATTCATCTTCTCCTGCTGCTGCGTAGAGGAACCCTTCGCAGGGGTCATGGATGTGGCTACAATCTTCCCCTTACTTTGAGAGTGAACCAAACAAAATAAATTTCCTAGTCAGTGAGATGATCTCACTGCATTTCTTATCAGAGATCAAAGAGGTGGAAGTAGGTGGGGCTACCTTCGGTATCCTATATAATGAACTACCCAAAGTAATAATAACTGTTGGAGGCCTTGACTCATACACACCATGTCACCTCCATAAGTATGGTTGGCCTAATAGTACATCACAAAAATCAAGAGGTGCAACATCACACAATACCCCATTTGTAAAGGGCTTGATGCTATAGGGAAGGCGACACTGCTGGCGGACTTGGAGATCTTGTCCTCGGTGAAGTCACTCAATACTATACAGGTGTGGGTGTGGTGTAGTCGATAGGACCAACTGCTTCACGACCTGTACTGAAATGGGGTTCTTTTGGCTCCCACTCTCAATAATGAATTGTAGCGGCGAACCCTTCACCCACATCTGTGAGTGGAAAAGAAGCTCCCCCTCCTCTGCATCTTCGGGCTCACTCTTCCGGATATTGGTGGTGGCAATAGTGGCGTCGGGCTCTGCATCAATGATCTAATTCCCTTTGCCATTCCCCTGTCGGGTTCTAACTCAAGGTCAGAACATGCATCTGATTCAGAAGCCTTCAACTCGGCCACCAACAACTGCTTGGTCGGACACTCACTTGTGTTGTGAGTGGGGCTCTTATGGAACTTGTACCACTTTCCTGTGTGCTTCTTTTACTTCGTGATGTTGTTATTTTCTTGCAACTTTGACGGGTTGTCTTGGGTTGCCCCGTCTTGGCTTTGTCCTTGGTTCTGTGATTTGGGGAAGCCTTTCCCTTGCTTCGGATTTGCAAATCCAAAGTCTCGCTTCTTTTGTTTAAACTTTTGCTCAACTTTGACAGCATATCAATATTCCATGTCGAGCGAGGAGATGTTCAGGAATTCCATCTCATCCTAGATGTATCTGTGCAGGTCACTACGGTATTTGAGTACCAAATGAAGCACAGAATCCTTGATACCCAACTTTGTGCGAAGGGTATGAAAAATATTAGTGAACTTTGGCACGTCTTAGTCCCTTCCTTGCCATAGCATGGTCCACTTTATGTATTGGTCCTCATAGCTTTTGACAGGGTAGTACTGCTCCTTAATGGCATCCTGGAACAAATTCCAAGTGGGTGCAGCTGAAAACAGTGAGCCCGTACTTTCATCCTTCTGCTCGTAGTAGGTTTCCCACCAGTCCTTGACGTGGGGGGCTGCTTTGAGAAGAGCGAAAATAATCTTTTCCTGATTGGAAAAATCATGAATAGAAAAATACCCTTCTAGTAGATTTAACCATTTATCTATGGCATTTGCATCTATATAACCCTCAAATATCGAGATTTCGAAATTAACTTGTACCTTAAACGGTGTGGCGTTTCCAGAGTAGCTGTTGGAAGCCGATGCATCGCCTTTAGGTAGCTGTTGAAAGATTTGGGCAAATTTTTTCATCATCGTGTTCCTCTGTCGCTCGAGGGCTTCTTTGAGCAAGATTTTGATAGGATCTCCTGCCCCCTCATCTTTCTTTTCATTCACCATGGGAGGCTGTCGGGATTTGTGAGGCTGGTCTTGCAAAGGTTCGACCAGTTCAAGCCCTAACTCCTTATATCCCAACCTTGTTGGAAACATGAAAAGAAAAACAGAGAAAAAGCAGACCGCTCTAATACCACTGATCCGGATTTAAACAGGAATGCAAGAAATTACAGATTTAACCATAAATACGGAGATGCAACAAAAATAATACGTCATTTCATTAATGTAAAATACTGAAATATGCTTACAAACGGAAATGGAAATAACCAAGCTAGGGCGACGGTAGCTTATCTATGAGAAGAGATGTGGCAGCTACATGCCTATGAACTGTGTTACAATGAGGCTCGAAGGCCTATTTATTGTTGAGAAATAATGGAAAACCATAAACATCCAAAAACCTAACTCTAGGAGATGAAACGCCAAACTATGGGCCCCGTTTCGGGTAAATTGGTACATCAACTTCCCGAGGTTGTAACTTTGGCATGCGATCTCTGTTTGATGCACACAATAGTTCGTTAGAAAGATCTATCCGAGGACTACAACTTTGGGAGACGAACATTAGTTTATAGACCCATGTTGCTCCCAAATTTTCCAAAAAATGTCATTTAGGGCCTCAAAATGGCTCCAGAAGTTCAGGACTTGAAAAACTGCTAAAAACAGTAAATTGTGCTACAATTAAGGAAACTGAAAAACTAAAAGAGACAGTTGTGGGGGTCCAAGTGGGATAGGTGGGTGGCTACCAACATCCCCCTGGATCATTAAATGTAAATAGAATCAAGCATACACGATAATAGTACCATATGTGTGAAGTCCTGCTCATTTGACAAATGACATAGACCAACTTCTTTCTTCAAATCAAATTGTCTCCAAAGAATACAAAAGTGCATCAACAAAGGAAAGTAGTCTGATATCTAAAAGAAATCATCATGTTCCATAATTTAACCAAAGCATTCACAAACTTACAATAGTGCATTCTTTGCAAATGCTTTTGATAAAATTCTAGAACTTTCTCTAAATGCATAAGAAGGGTATAGATACTATTCTAACTAAATATGCAAAAATAGATTATACTAAATTTGAGGAGGTTTCAAACAACCTTCCTCCTAACTAGGTAACTAACTCCAAAAATAAAAAGAGGCTAAATAAACAAAACTAAGAGGATGACTTGCTATCTACCAACTTTTCCTTTAAATCGGAAATATCGATCATCAGTTGAATTTGAGGAGGTGCCCCGAAATGTGTCCTGAGCTGTCCTGTGAAGATCGCATTGGTGAGCGGTGGCAACATCCTTTGAGTCGTATGAAGGGAACAATTGAGACTCATAATCTGGCTATGTGGCTTAACAAGATACTGCCTATACGACTCGCAGTTGGTCGTGGTTAGTTTTGTAATTGCCTTTTTTTGACTCCTTGCCTTTTCTTGCTAGCATTGATACAAAGCATTTAAATCAGGAATTTCTTTCGTATTGCCTTCTTTAATTAGATTGGTGGGGAACAAGATGTGATTCATTGCCTTAATGATATTATTTGATACTCCAGCTACCCGTGTGACTGCTAACTCGGCTTGTTTTATTCTCGCATCCCAATTTGTGAAGAGAATGTCTTTATGAGTTTCCTCAATCTCGAGTAGATTGGCATTCCTTCCATCTTCAGTTTCCTACCATTCGATGAACTCAGGGATTCTAGTGTTTAAATTGTTAAACTTCGTCTCTGGTTGATGACCTTATCTATTAGCTGGTCACTAGTAGTCAGATAGGGAGTAATGTGTGACATCTTCTGGCAGAAATACTCGTGCTGTTTCACTAGAAGGGAATTTAGTTCTAGGGCCTCTTTAATGAAATCCTTAGTAGTGGGAACATCCTTGTATCTTTCCATGGATTGCTGAATTTCTTGGAGCTACATATTTTTGGCCAATATATCGGCTTCATGGCTTATTTTCAGGACCTCCATGTCTTGCTACAATTGTGCAAGCTGCTCAGCCACCTGCATGTTTGTGCTTACTTTCTCTATCTCGAGCTCTTATTCGAGCTGCGAGATTCTCTCCTCTTTCTCCCTTGGTAAAGTAGATACCTCAGTAGCCTTGTCCATAGTGGCCGATGTGTATTTTCCCATGAACTGTGATAGTCTAGTCAAGTTCTCGGTCGGATTGAAAGGAATGTCCTTCCAAACAACGTCCATCAACTTGTTTTTAGGTGGGAATTCAGGTGTATCTACCCTTCTCCTTTTTCTCTTCCTTCTAACTACAACCTTTTAGAGAGGGCTATAGAACACATCAAGTGGAGGTATTTCAGTTACTTTCATAACAATTTTCGATGTGGGTAGAGCAGGGATAATTTTAGTATGCTGGGATGTTGTTGCTTGTTCCTCTATAGGTGTGGATTGTTCGCCGACAGACTTGGGCTCTATATCCTTATGAACATGAAGAGGATTTTTGTATTCCTCTGTTTCTTGGGTATTTGAGGCTTTGGGAGTGCCTTGCAATTTCTGATTAAACTAATCCCACTCCTGCTCCAAACTACTGCCTTTGGCCTCTGAACTGATTTCTGTAGTTAGGGTTCTCATCACTTGTTTCTCGGCTGACTTCTTGCTGGACTCAGTGGTGTTGTCTGCATCTTGGGGTTTCCCTGTGTCTGGTGTATTCTCAGTGTTTACCTAAGAGTCTACTTGAGAGCTAGGACCTCCACTATCAACAGTGACACTTGGTGTAGACTTATCCTTGGGCTTTAATAGATGCATTGGGATCACCCGAAGCTCTCATCTATGAATTCTTGAAATCTTTTAGATTCGCCTTTACCCGTTCGAATGCTTGTTCGAAGGATACAAATGACTGTAACAAATACTCAAAATAATTATCTTCATGATTGTATGGCTTGAGCTTTACTCCAGTAGTGACATTATATGCAACTTTGTTTGGATCAAATTGCCTCTTAGGCAATGTATGAAGCACGAGGGCTTCCATATGTGCTCATTCCAATCCAACTATTCCCCCCAAATTCTGATAATCAGTTCCCCTTTGGCGGCAGATCTCCAAAGATTTTTGCAATAAATTGTGCCTACCCAATCCTCTTAACTTACTTTTAGCTTTCAAATCATTACTAATAAACTAAACGTTACCTCTGGACCCACCTGCGTGACACCATTCTCCATGGCATAACTCATGCAGTGCAACTTCACTTGTCGCACCCCTACCATCCATCGCGAAACCTCCTTACTAATATTTTCCTTGAGTCAGGCAGCGTAGTTTATAGTCCTGCAATCCCTTGCAGATGCCAAGATTACTAAGACTGTCCTGCTTCCATATAGTCATCCCGTATGGGCAGGATCCCCTGTATACAACTTCGATCTACTTCCATTCACTTTTCCAAGGAATGGTTCCCCATTCAGCTTCGTGAGATGAACTGTGCCACCATCCATGATCTCCTTGATAACATATGACCCCAACCAGTGTATTTGAAATTTCCCTGGGAACTTTGTGAACTTGCTATCATATAACAACACGAAATCATCTACCTTGAACGTGCACAACTTAATGTGCCTATCATGCCATGCTTTTTCACGTTCCTTTTTCACTTGCTGATGAAATCCTGCCAGGAAGTGGTCTTCTTCTAAATCCATGATTTGCACAAGTTGTTCCTCCAAGATCTCGCGGTCTGCCATCACAGTCAAGGTTGAAATCATTAAGTTGGGCATAATATACTCCATTGTCATGACAACCTCAATTCCATAGACCAACCTGAATGGCATTTGTCCTGTCAATTTCTTGCAGGTCATCCTATAAGCCCATAACACAATAGGTACATGCATGTCCCTGTCATTCCTCTGCGCATTGCATACCTTGGTTAATGCATGCTCCAAAATCTTATTAAAATCTTCCACTGTTCTATTCACCTGTGGGTGAGAGGGTGTACTCTTCTAATGATATACCTGAAATTCTTCCAACATCGCACTGATCGTTTCATTCAAAAAAATGCGTACCCTGATCACTCATCATAATCTTAGGACATCCAAAATGGGTTAAGACATACTTGAAGAGAAACTTCACAGCAGTGGAAGCTGTACAGTCCCTCACTGGCTGCGCTTCCGCCCATCTGGTTAAATACTCTATCACAGTAATAATATACCACGTGTCCGTCTTCTTTCCTAGTGGTTGAATGGGACCTATAAAATCAATGGCCCATTTCTCAAAGACCTGCAACAAAACTTAGGGATTTAAAGGCAATTCATCCCTTCGTGAAGGCTGCCCCATCCTTTGGCAAGCATCGCACACCTTGCAATATGCATTAGAATCCTTGTGTAACATTGGCCACTATAACCCAACACATGAAATCTTTGCGTGGTTGCTTTCCTTGCATAGTCGCCTCCTGCCAATCCTCCATAAGCTTAAGCTAAGATAATGGCACGTTCAAACTCTGGAACATACCTACGCAATATCTCATCTGACCCCATCTTATACTAATGACCAACAATTACCAAAAAATCTGCTGCACAAACAACTAGTTCTTTCTTCTGTGAGTTGTATATCCTTCAGGAACCATCCATGTAGTTAAGAATCAAATAATTCCAGCAAACTAGTCATTTGCTACACGTACTGTCATGCGGAAAGAGTTAATTTTGCGGACAAAACCGACCTCCCTAGAAGCTAAGGCTTTCTAGTGACAAACAAGACAATTAAGCACTATCTTTCCCTAAATATGTATTTAGAATACAAGCAACCAGGTGTTTAAAGCATACCTTTAGTCCAACGCTGTTTGTAGCAGTCCAGCCTCTCCGATCCAGATGAGCTCCTCCTTCTCTTTGAAACCTGCATTCACTAACAAGCAAACGATTACATAGCACTTGAATAACTCATAAAATAAAACATATTCATCATAAAGACCAAGGAGTATATGAAACAAATTATATATAACAACTTGTTGAGAAAAATGAACTTAATTGTATTAAGTGGAAACAAAAGAAACCATTACAACCAGTGCCTTGGTGTTGTGTAGGTCCCTCCCAGGGTCCAGCAAGAGTTCTCCTTTACTTTGATCAGCTCACCCACTTCCAAATGAAGCTAAGAAAGGGTAGGAATCTCTCCTCTCAAGCTCTATAAGGGAGTCCTAATTTCAGCAGCATCTACCCTTAGGAATGTTCAGATTTCAACCTCCCCTCCCTCTGGCCCAATGCCTGTATTTATAATGCTTTGGAGGAAGTTAATCAGGTCCACCATCAATGGGATAAGCCCCTCTTTCAATGGGATAGCTCCCCTCTTGATGGGATAAGTTCCTCTTTCATAGGGATGCATGAACCATCTGGAGGCGCTCAATACACGTCAAACCATCTTCTAGAATGCTCTAGAATCGACCACAAGTAACTTTTTTAAAGTAAAACTCGCGCCTTTTGACCTTTACAGGAGTACGCACCCTCCCCTTTACAGACAGAGCGTACAAGTACGCAGGTATTGTGAACTTGGGGTGCGTACACACAGGTAAGGTTAAGAGAAACTGCGTAACCAGAGTTAATTGACTTTTTAAGGACTTTCTCTCTTTCTTGGAGTTTGACATGAGGAGCAAAGGTATAAGACTTGCCAAGGAGGATAGTATGACAGTTGATGGAGCCACACTAACTGTAGATAGTCATGGTGACAAATTTTAGTGTAACAGATTGCCCCCTAAAGTGCGAAGCCTGTAGTAGATTAGGGTTTCATATCATCTAGGAAGGGTGAAGTACTTTATCATTTCAAGGATTATCTTGTGGAGAGCCCAGTTGGAACCTGCAAATATTCAACACAAAATACATATATAAAATCATATCATCGCTGAGGTAGGAATTCCCATACTCAGATTGAAAACTTTAACTAACAAACTAACTACTGCTCTGATATAGGAATGATTTCGCAGTACATCATAATCATAGACTCTTGTAGACACAGTATGGACGCAGCCATCTGTTTATGATTAGTCTACTGTATAATGAATACAAAACTCCTAGCAGCCTGGATGGTGGAAACTAGATCCAGGGTCTTCATTTCTACTTCCCGAAATGGTACGATTCTATCCATGCGAATGAATGAGTTGATGTCGAACATGGTAGAAACCACTTGATTACCAGTCGATGATGTAAACTGTTAACAAGTGTGAGAGAGACCACCAGTGATGTCAATGGTTCTCAAAGTACCCAGTACAATCCATGAGATATGAATGAATGTGTTGATGTTGAACATGTCACGAAATCCTTCGATCGAGAGTCAATGATGTAAACTGTCATCAAAGGCGAGAAACCGACCATTGATGCATGCAGATCTCAAGGTACTGACGATTTCTAGGTCATCTTTCTAGATAATGTGCTGATGTCGATAGAAAGCGACCCGTTGCAGGCAAGCCCACAACACGAAATCATAGATCAAGTTGAAGAAATGTAGCTGTAAGGACTGACTCAGGGATGGTCGAGATGGATGACAGGTATTTTGCAGATGAATGGTTTATTTGCAGTGACCTCTCGAACACATAACGACACGACAGATGGCTTGGTGACAATTGACCCAAAGTTAATACCCGGAACTGGTTGAAGATTTTCAATGTGGTTTGATTAACTGTTAGGCAAAGGATTTCCCAACCCAGGTGAATGAAAAAAAGTGTCGTGTTCAAGAGTGGTGATAAGGTTTCTTCTAAGACAAAGGATAACAAATAGGCTCATTTTCCTCTCTTTTCCCCCACCATTTCTGGAAAGTACCTCTTTATTTTTTACAAGCTTGAGGAGGATAACATATGCTTGATTATAAGCTCATCCTTCGGATGAGTCCAACTTAGTTTAGATTCGAACCCTAAAAAGGAGTGGTCCGTTCTCGTTTGTAATCGAACAGGTCCTTTACTGGGAAATTTTAACGAGTCCAGTATAGGAGAAACTCGGCGTTTTTCAATTTTAGAGAGTCTGAAAAACTTAAGAAGACTCCAGCGTTGAATTTTTTCGTAAATTTGTGTCTCCCAAGCCCGAAAAAGTATAAAATAATACTTGAGAGAACCGCTTGATCTTTTACGACCAAGGAGTACTTTCATAATTAGTGTCTTTGACCTGAAAAGTAAAAAGCGATCAAGGACACGTTGTGTTATTTCCAATATCGAATTTGAAACGACAAAAATCCGGCAATCTTTTCTTGTTTTTACGGTCCAGAAAAGGGCTATAAGAGGACCGTATTTTAATTCCATTTTAATGAGTTTAAAAGAAACGCTCGGCAATCTTTTCATGTTTTAGGAGTCAGAAAAGGGCTTAAAGATGACTCTCATGTTTTTGTTTGTAAAAAATGACAATTTTCCTTGAAAATCCTTTTATCTTGCACAAAAACCAACACATTACTCATACCTATTTAAAGATAGATAAAAATACTTTGAAAAATACCTTTTCATGGTGAAAAATAAACAAATTTACCATTTATTTACCCAAAATACCTATAAAAAGGGCTTTTACCAATTCATTTTTACCATTTTACTGTTGAGGAGAGAAAAAGGGCTTTTGGCAAGAAACTTCCCATGGACATTGCGGAGAATTCAACCGTCGAAATCGAACGTCGTCTCTTTAAGGTATTCTACAACATCCTCCTCTTCATTTTCATCCGTTTAGAATTTGTTTTTAGGCCCTAGTTTCATATTTTGGAGGCTTTGGGGTTTCAAGGTCCGCCTTTCGGGGTACGCAGGTGTTCCACTGGTGACCTGCGTACCCCGACATTTTCTCAGTTGGGAAAATGGCGGGCGTACGCACCTTTCCTTAAAGGAACCCGCGTACCCACGCCTGTTCCTAAAGGCGGGGTGTGTACTCCGCGCAAAGGGTTTACAAACCCCAAATTCTCCAAATTGGACCAACAATTTTGATTTTATGAATTCTAATGGATGTTTTCTGGTGTGTAGATTGCCCACCATGCTTGATTGGCGCGAGAGAGAACACGAAGATGTCGATTTGGCCGCCATTAATCATCAACCGTCCATTGATGCTTTGAAGGCATGCGGCCTTTACAAATACTGGCATGAGGGCCCAAGTGCGCTTTCTAGAGTGGCTGGTAGAGAGATGGAACGTCCAGGACCAGTGCATTTACATTGGAGGGCACCAGCTTGAGATAGAGCCCTCAGATATTTACTTCCTCACTGGTTTTCCCAAGAGAGGCGAACACTTGACTCTATTCGGGACTAGGCCGGGTGGCCAGTCCATCGCTAGTCTGCAACAAGAGTGGTGTAACACTCAGTCTCAGGAGAAGGGGATAGAGATCAAAACTATATCCCGACCTGAACTTATGGTGATTGCTTTTACAGTTACCAGACTTTGCGGGGCTGCCGCTTTACACATTGCCACTGGATCCCAGATGCAGATGGCGATTGATTGCTATCGAGGCACCATTTTCAACTGGTGTGATGCTGTGTTGGCCAATTTAAAGGGCCAACTGACTAGGACTAAAAACGGACAGCTAAAGACTTTTGGTTATGGGTCTTTAGTTGTGAGTTTTGCCCTAGAGAGGGTTTCGATGTTGATCCCACAACAGCTCACTGTTGAGGTTGGGCCTCCCCGAGAGCCTAAATTGATGCCATGGGTTGCGGTTATGGCCCGTCATCCTGATGAGGGCACAGAGATTGTCCGATTTACTCCGGAGTATTTTCACTGGTTGGAGGACCAGATCTTTTCTATACAGGATTTTCCTTATGCCGGAGTTGATTTTCGTGGAGATCCGGACATGGTTCTTCCACCGGGAGAACAATGGGATGACACAGGTACTTCATTTTTCACAAGTTTTAAATTATCTACTTTTTTTTTTTTTAATATCATCTCAAAACTGACAGTAACAATTTTCAAAATGCATATGTAGGCCCACGTCGTCCAGCCAATCTCCGGCCTTTCGAGAGGAGACTACCAGTTGCAGCGGCACCGGCCCCACGGGACGAGGCCAAAGAGACCCTAGCTGAGTTGGAACAAGACCTAGAGCATCTTACAGCAGACATATCAGAGACTACTATAGATGATATTCGTATCAGGCTTCAGCGCTATGTAGTCGCAGTCCCAGGACCTTTTAGGAGGTTCTTGTGCAGGGTGGCTCGTGCAATGGTGTCGTATAGAGAGCATCACCAGTGTCTGGATGGTCGTTTTTGTAGACACATCTGACATTTTGGTTTTTTGTACTTATCATTTTTGCCGATCATAAGGTGTTTTTCAACCTATGATCGAAGACGATGTATTTTTTGACACACTCCTATCTATATATATCATTATTACCGGCTTATCTTGTTAAACATGTGTGATGAAATGTTTTTAAATTTACATGCATGATTATTGCAAATGTCTGTCTAACATTCGAGAAGCAATTGCATCTGCTAATGTATTTAAATACCTTGGAATATGTTGATATTCAATGTAATCAAATTCACGTTCCAAGAGATGCACTCTCAAAAATAAACTTAATAACACTGGATTTCTAATGGCATACACTCTATTAAGCTGTAATACAATGATTTCAGAATCTAACCTCACTATCAAACTCCGAATCCCAAATGAGATAGATTCAGACAATAACTCAATCACTGCACTGTACTCTGCAATGTTGTTTGTTGTTTGACCGAGGCTTACCCCATGCATAGAAACTAACTCGTCAGAGGGCGAATAAATAACCCAAGCTGCGGAAGAGATATTCCGTGTACTACGACAAGCGCCATCAGCAAATCCAATGTATGTTTGGAGGGGCATCGACATCTGCAAACATCAAGCGTAAAACCAAGATAAGAAGAATAACGACGAAAAACACACTCTCTAAGCTAAGCACACTGTCTAAACTAACAAACACACTAGCTAGAAAGAAAAATCTATCCTAACTAAAATCTCCATACCCATCATTTAAGCATAATACCTCTTTAGGTAAAGTCCATTTCTGGGTTTACGCAAAGAGTCCCCGTCAAAATCTACCAGCTCATAGGCCCCTTTTGCTATCTTTCTCTTGACAATATAGGGCCCATGCCACATAGGAACGAATTTTCCAGCACCTAATTTATCGTTAGCTTGATCATATAATAACACTAGGTCTCCTTCCGAAAAATTTCGAGGGGTCACATTTCGATCATACTAAGCTTTCATACGTTTTGCATGAGTCTCGATCGCCAATGCAGCATCACGTCGAGTCTCATCTAATTGAGCTAAGTATAATAAACGCTTCTCCTCTTCGGAAGTAGCTGGAAGTAATTCGACGGCCATTTGAAGTGACGGGATTTTGCATTCAATGGGCAGCACAGCTTCCAAACCATAAACTAGTTGGAAAGGAGTGAACCCTGTTGATGTTTTCACTGAGGTTTGGTACGCCCAAAGCGAGGAAAATAACATGTTCTGCCAATTCGACCGATGAATACCAATGATTCTTCAGATCATGATAACTAAAACTTTGTTGATGGATTCAACCAGACCATTCGCTTGTGGATAATAAGGAGTTGAGCTATCGTGACGCAAACCAAGCTGGCTTGTAAGTTCTGTCATCATAACGTTTCGAAAATGGTGCCCATGGTCAGTGATTATCGCTTGTGGGACACCAAACCTAGCAATAATGTGATTGAATACGAAAATTGCAGCTGTCTTGCCATCTGCCTCGAATGTAGGCATCGCCTCGGCCCACTTAGTAAAATAATCCCTAGTGGAGTCGCCATTTTGTCATTCGGAAAGAGTTAATTTTGCGGACAAAACCGACCTCCCTAGAAGCTAAGGCTTTCTAGTGACAAACAAGACAATTAAGCACTATCTTTCCCTAAATATGTATTTAGAATACAAGCAACCAAGTGTTTAAAGCATACCTTTAGTCCAACGCTGTTTGTAGCAGTCCAGCCTCTCCGATCCAGATGAGCTCCTCCTTCTCTTTGAAACTTGCATTCACTAACAAGCAAACGATTACATAGCACCTGAGTAACTCATAAAATAAAATATATTCATCATAAAGACCAAGGAGTATATGAAACAAATTATATATAACAACTTGTTGAGAAAAATGAACTTAATTGTATTAAGTGGAAACAAAAGAAACCATTACAACCAGTGCCTTGGTGTTGTGCAGGTCCCTCCCAGGGTCCAGCAAGAGTTCTCCTTTACTTTGATCAGCTCACCCACTTCCAAATGAAGCTAAGAAAGGATAGGAATCCCTCCTCTCAAGCTCTATAAGGGAGTCCTAATTTCAGCAGCATCTACCCTTAGGAATGTTCAGCTTTCAACCTCCCCTCCCTCTGGCCCAATGCCTGTATTTATAATGCTTTGGAAGAAGTTAATCAGGTCCACCATCAATGGGATAAGCCCCTCTTTCAATGGGATAGCTCCCCTCTTGATGGGATAAGTTCCTCTTTCATAGGGATGCATGAACCATCTGGAGGCGCTCAATACACGTCAAACCATCTTCTAGAATGCTCTAGAATCGACCACAAGTAACTTTTTTAAAGTAAAACTCGCGCCTTTTGACCTTTACAGGAGTACGCACCCTTCCCTTTATAGACAGAGCATACAAGTACGCAGGTATTGTGAACTTGGGGTGCGTACACGCAGGTAAGGTTAAGAGAAACTGCGTAACCAGAGTTAATTGACTTTTTAAGGACTTTCTCTCTTTCTTGGAGTTTGACATGAGGAGCAGAGGTATAAGACTTGCCAAGGAGGATAGTATGACAGTTGATGGAGCCACACTAACTGTAGATAGTCATGGTGACAAATTTTAGTGTAACATGTACCATAAAGAGTTGCACACCCAACAACCCTTCCTCCAAATTACTGGGTTCTTCACCTGTTTCAATCCTTGATAGTGGTCTGGACCGGTGTTCAACTGACTGGGCTTCACAATAACTTCAAAATCATATTCCTAAAATAATAACAACCACTTACAAATATTCCTAACCAAAACAGGCTTGTTGACCAGGTACTTTAAGGCAGAATGATCTTTATACATCTTGAAATTCCCTCCAATAGATAGTGCTTGAATTTCTACAGCATGTAGACCACTCTCTGTCGTTGAATAATTTTTTCCAGCCTTTGATAAATTCCTACTTGCGAAGGCTATATGATGGTCTAGTTCGCCTTCACCTACCTGTGTTAGTACTGCACCTAGCACAATGTAAGGAGCATCCACATGTACATGAAACTCCTTCTTCCAATTGGGAGTCACCATCTTTTCTTTTAACACATCTACGCTGCACTGACATTCCTCATCCCAACAGAATGTCGCATCCTTCTTTAGCAGTTTCTCCGTTGGCGCGGTAATTTGAGCATAGGATTTAATGAATTTTCTATAGTATTCAGTGTGTCCCAACGTCGTGTGCATCTGTTTGACGTTCCTAGGGGCCTCCAAGTTCACAATTATAGTTGTATTTGTAGGGTCCACCATAAATCCTTGCTTACACACGACATGACCCAACAAGATCCCAAAATTAACACCGAATATACATTTTTCCAAATTAACGAAATTTGGTATCTTCGACATGTATCCAACATAAGCCACATACTTTCTGCATGGAATTTTACCAATCCAAACATGGTCCAGTCATCAAAGTATACTTCTAGAAACTTATGAATGAATTACTTGAACGCTACTATGACTACGTGGGAAAATATTGTAGGTGAGTTCTTTAATCCAAAAGGCAAAACAATGTACTAAAAGAAACCCCTCTTGGTTGCGAAGGTGGTTTTGCTTCGATCCTCTGGCACAATCTTAATTTGATGATAACTAGAAAACCCATCAGTAAAGGAATAGGCTTCCTGCCCTCCAACATTGTCTAACACTTCATCTATAAACAGTGTTGTAAATGGATCATGGACACATGCATCATTCAACTTCCACAGATCTATGCAGATCCTTATTTTTCCTTTTTGTTTATTCTCTTGGACTACCATCGGGCTCACCTGATCAGACTCTTCAATAGGTTCTATAATGCCAGCATCCAACATTTTATCTAGCTCTTGGTGAACCTTCTCCTTATACTTAGGATTAAGGCGATAAGGCCTCTATTTGACAAGCTTCGCATCTGACTTCAATGTGATCCGCATAACACCCAAATCGCCAAGTATTCCCTTTAAATATGAAAACTTAGTGGGGAAGAGATCCTGGTACTCGTGAAGTAATTCAACAACTTTGTCTACTATAGCATCATCCCAATAATCTCCAATCTTCGCGAACTTCAGTTCTTCCTCAGTGCCAATGTTTACCTGTCTTGTTTTTAAAGGTGCGGAGATGTCTGGGTTCTCTACTTGTGGTCCTTCTATTATGCGATGCCCTTATGTTTTTGGAATATTGATATTCCTTGGGTCTTCTTCCTCCTCTTCAACGGTCACATTATAGCATTCCAATGCGTGGCACAGCTAGGTGCTCCAATCAGGTTGTGTCCAGTCCATAGGTTCCTTCGACGTCCTAAAGATAACCGCTTTAGTCTCTTGAAGTACTTCGTTGATGCTTTCAAATCCATCCTTGAAAATAAAAGTCAATAAGAAACCTTCTCTCAATACATCCCATTCCGCAGTGCCGTGGCGGATCTCTGTTTTGAGATACCAGTTCATGGGGATTGTATCCAAGGTATGAAAAAATTGTTGGAAATAATACTGAGGGGGGGGGGGGGGTGAATCAGTATTATCTAGCAATTTAATAAATCTTCCTTATTTGATCTTTGAATTATTTTTGAATGTCAGTACCATAAAATAATGATCATGAACAAAGAAAACAGATAGTCACACCAAAGAACACAAGATGTAAGGTGGAAACCCAATGTGGGTGAAAACCACCTGCTGCAATATGTCTCTATCTTCTTTCAAATTAGAAACTTCTTTTACAATGATTTTGTACTGGTGCAGTCCTTTACCAGTACGCAGGCTGCAACCTGCAGAGAGCTACAACTCTCTCTCTCTCTCGTTTTCATTCTACTCCTGGAAGGGAGCTACAACCCCCTAAAGCATCAGATGATCAAAAAGTACATAACAGTTACAGTCCACTACAGATATCAGATCAGCAATAACAGAACTAACCCAGAACACTTTATCAACAGAGAAATTCAATTAACAGAACATCTTAAGATAGAGACGCAGTTTTTTCTTCTGTGGCCTGCGACCAGACGCAGTTAACCTTCTGCTACCCTACGTCCACACACAGATATCCTTCTGCTGCGCTGCGTGCCCACGCACTGTTCCTTTGACTGCTCAGTGTTCTGTTGCTTCAGGGACGCATCCAGAAACACTATCGCGCCGCGTCTTTTTGCTACAGGGACGCACCCAAAAACACTATCGCGCCGCGTCCTTTTGCTACAGGGACGCACCCAAAAACACTATCGCGCCGCGTCCTTTTGCTTCAGAGACGCACCTGAACCTTGATCGCTCTGCGTCCCCACGCAGATCTCTAGTCACTCAGCGGCGTCCCAGACGCACCTGAACTTCGTCTGCCCTGCGTCCCCACGCAGATCTCCAGATTCTGCACTGCGTCCCGGCGCGATTTCCTTTCACTGTACCTGCGTCCCTTTGGGTATGAATGATTTCAAGACTTTAAGTGTAACCCAAACAGTCAGATCTACAGATCTGATCTTGCGCCAAAGAGATCTCAGTCCTTTAGTAGATTCGCCTTTTAGATCTAGACCAGATCTCACCCAATAAGATATTCAACCAAAGACATTCCAAATCCAAATGATCTCCTTTGCTTTATATAGGCAAGATCCTCCTCAAAACATGGAACAATACCACGAGCCGACATCATAATAACACAATACCGTCGGCTAGATACCAAGAGTAAAACACAAGAAACCCCCACGTGAGCTTTTCTTTGCCTTGAAATGTGTGCACTGGGTGGACGCACCTCCTGAATGGCTGGCCTGCGACTCTGGACGCGGTCCCTGCATGGTGTACCTACGGGTACGCACCTTCTGAACTAATATCCTGCGTCTTTCATAATTTTTCATAAATTGAGAGCCTTGACATGGGAGTTGCCATCAAGTACAACATCTGTAACATATAGCCATACCAGAAATCATAATGCCAACAATCTCCCCCTTTGGACTTGATGGCAACCTTACAAACTTCAGCTTCATTCTCCCCCTTTGACATCAAGGGCAAAGGGGTATGCTCCCCCTAAGATCATGCTCCCCCTGAACCAGATCTGTAACAAAGAACCATAATCCTCCATGAAAGAGATAGAGACATATTGCAGCTATTTCCAAGATCTCCTTCTGACCATCCTCCATAATGCCAACAATGCATTATATGCTCCCCCTGAACCTGTACCATCAATCAGAAAAAGGTTCAACAATAAGATGATGCATCAAAAACCCCCAGCTTTTGCCTGAGGTACTCAAAAGTGTCCCTGGGAAATGGTTTGGTGAGAATATCAACAACTTGTTCCTTAGAAGGAACATACTCCAACTTGACCTTCTGTTCAAGCACTTGTTCCCGGAGAAAATGATACTTGATTGGTATGTGCTTGGTTTTTGAATGCATAACCGGATTCTTTGAGATGCTGATTACACTTGTGTTATCACATAAGATGGGGATAGGTGGTGTACAAGTGATTTGAAAATCCTGCAAAGTCTGCATCATCCAAAGAAGTTGGGTGCAACAAGATGCAGCAACAACATATTCCGCTTCAGCTGTAGACAAAGCAATCGAACTCTGTTTCTTGCTGAACCAAGATACCAGTCTGGAACCCATAAAGAACGCACCACCACTTGTGCTTTTCCTGTCATCCACGCTTCCGGCCCAATCTGCATCTGTATAAGCATGAAGAGTAAGATCTGTATTTCTAGGATACCATAAGCCATAATTTTGAGTCCCTTGAAGATATTTGAAAATTCTCTTCACTGCCTGAAGATGAGTCTCCTTCGGATTTGCCTGAAATCTTCCAACTATTCCAACTGCATGCATGATGTCCGGTCGGGTACCTGTCAAATATAGTAAACTTCCAATCATAGATCTGTAGGTTGGTTGATGTACTGCTGCAGATTCATCATTTGCACTGAGACTACATCCTGTGACCATGGGTGTACATACTGGTTTTGCATCTTCCATGCCATATTTCTTCAAAATCTGTTTGAGATACTTGGTTTGAGATAAAAAGATTCCTCCTTCTTTTTGTTGGATTTGCAAACCAAGGAAATATGTCAGTTCTCCTAGCAAGGACATTTCAAATTCTTTCTGCATGACCGAGGCAAAGATTTGACTCATAGCTTCTTCATTGCTGCCAAAAATAATGTCATCTACATACACAACAAGTATTAGCAATTTGTCATTTTCAACTTTTATATACAGATTGCTATCTTCTGAAACTTTTGAAAAACCTTGTTGATGAAGATATTTGTCCAACCGGTAGTACCAAGCCCATGGAGCTTGTTTGAGACCATAGAGAGCCTTTTTCAATCTGCATACAAGATTTGGATCATTTCCAAGAATGAACCCATCTGCCTGTTCAATGTACACTTCTTCTTCCAAGTCTCCATTCAGAAAGGCTGATTTCACGTCCATTTGAAATACTTTGAAGTTTTGAAAACTTGAGAGAGCAAGGAACATTCGGATGGCCTCAAGTCTTGCAACAGGAGCAAAAGTTTCTTCAAAGTCTATTCCTTCTTGCTGCGCATACCCTTTACAAACAAGTCTGGCTTTGTTTCTAATTACTTCTCCATTTTCATTCAATTTATTTTTGAAGACCCATTTTGTTCCGATAACATTCTTATCCTTTGGTCTAGGAACCAGCTCCCAAGTGTTGTTCTTTTCGATTTGCTCAAGTTCTTCATCCATTGCTTTCACCCAACATTCATCTTTGCATGCTTCTTTCACATTTTGTGGTTCAGTAGAGGAGAGTAATGCCAAATAGCTTGAGGCTTCTGCAACTGTTCTTCTTGTTTGTACACCTGTTTCTTTCTGCCCCACAATCTGAGATTCTGGATGATTCTTCTGAACATATCTGGATGGAGTCTTTTCTTCTATTCTTGTTTGCTCCTCTGGCTCTTCTTGAGGTTCTTCTTGAGGTTCTTGTTCTTCATCATTCTGTCTTTGAGGGTAGCCTTCATCTTCTTCGATGTCTTCATGATGGACTTGCCTAGGAATGTATCCCTTCTCATCAACCACTACATCAATGCTGTCAACAATTCTGCCAAGTCTTTTATTGTAGCACTTGTATGCTTTGCTATATGGAGAGTAACCAAGAAGAATGCCTTCATCTGCTCTAGGTTCAAGTTTGCCAAGCTGCTCATCAGTATTCTTGATATAGCATTTGCTCCCAAAGATTTTGAAGTGCTTTACCGAAGGAGTCCTGCCACTCCAAAGCTCATGAGGAGTTTGAGTGCTGTTCACCCGGACATTTGTTTTGTTGAGAATAACAACCGCAGCATGTGCAGCTTCACCCCAGAAAGTTGCGGGAGTTCCTGATTCATCAAGCATAGCACGAGCCATTTGTTGGATTGTTCTGTTCATTCTTTCAACAACTCCATTTTGCTGAGGAGTTCTAGCTGTAGAGAATTCTCTCCTTATCCCATGTTCATCACAGAAATCGAAAAATTCATTTGAAGTAAATTCCCCACCTCTGTCGGATCTGAGACACTTAATTTTGTGACTTGATTCATTTTCAACCAAGGCTTTGAAGGATTTGAATTTTTCGAATGCTTCATCTTTGTGCTTCATAAGTCCTAACCAGACAAACCTGGAGAAATCGTCAATAAATAATATCAAGTATTCCTCTCCTCTAGGTGTTCTTTTCCTGAATGGACCACATGTATCTGTATGTACTAGCTCAAGAGGCATGCTAGATGATCCTTCTTTCTCTGGAAAGTTAGTTCTGGTTTGTTTTCCAAACTGACATGATCTGCATATGGTGTTGTCAGGAATTTTGATATCTGGAAGATCGCGAACTGCCTGATATTTGCATGCTTTCCTTATTTGTGAGAAGCTTAGATGTCCCAACCTTCGATGCCATAACCAGTGCTCTTCATCCTTGCTCAGATAGCATTGTTGTTGTCCTTCTTCAAATATGTACAGATTATTTGGAGTTCTTTTGCCTTTGAGTATTGTTTTACCTGTATCAAGATCACGAACAAGACATCCATTCGATCTGAAAATAACCTCGGTTCTTTGATCACACATCTGGCTGACACTTAGAAGATTATGCTTCAATCCATCAACATACAAAACATTTCCAGCTTTGACCTTTTCTTTTAACTGAGCAATGCCTTTTCCTTTTATAGTTGCAGGAGTATCATTTCCAAAAGAGACTTTCTTTCCCTTTTCTAGAGCAGAATAAGATTCAAGTTTTTCTTTATCACCTGTCATATGCTTCGAACATCCACTGTCAATGTACCATAGATTTTCCTGTCCCTCTGCATAAAATGCTATTCCACATCTTTCTGTTTGAGGTTCCTTTATTCTCCATGTTTTGGTGCTTGAGGCTTGCTCCTTTTTCTGCTGAAACCTGCTCCTGCATTCAGATTCTTCATGACCAAAGTTATTGCAAATAGAACATTCGACTTCATTTTCAAGAACCGAAAAGTTGTTATAGGTCCTTTTTGTAATCCCTGTCATACTTCTTTGTTTTTGAGCTTCCCTAGTCATGATTGTTTTATATGCAACACATTGAGCTGCTTTGTGACCAAAGTTATGACAAGAAAAGCATTGTCCATTGAAGAAACTTCTGCGGTTATCGAATCTACCAGCCAACTGATTGTAATTTCTATTTTCATCTATTCTTGGACCAAATTGAGAAGATTTTACCTGTGGTTGGTTCACCCTTAAGATGGATTGCCCTTGATAGTTTCTGTTTGTAATTCGTCCCTGCTTTATCTGATGATCTTCATTGTTCTTTTGCTCATTTCTTCTTGCTGCATCAAGATAACTCTTTGAGGTGGATGCTTGAGAGGTTTCTCCATTGTAGCCCAGACCTGTCTTGTTTAGAGGAGACCGCTGCACATTGATAATCTTATCCAAAGTTTCAGATCCTTTGACAAACTTAAGATTAATGGCTTTTGTTTTCTCAATCTCTTTTCTAAGACCAACAATTTCTCCTTCTAGTTTTTCAAGATGTTTTTCCTTTTCATCAATTTGAAATTGTAGAGTATCAATGATCACATTCTTTTCTTCTATACATCTCTTGAGTCTAGTGATTTCATCATAAAGGTTATCCACATCTATAGCATCCATATAATCATCATCTTCAAATGCCATTAATAACTTATATTCATTACCTCGTTCATCTTCATCACTGTTTGATAGACCATCACTATCTTCATGGGTGTAGTAGCTTTTCTTATTTGCACTTTGTTTCTTGTTCCATCTAGCAGGTTCCTTTTCTTTATCCTTATAAGGACATTTTGCAGCATAATGACCTACTCTTCCACAAGCAAAGCATTTGAAAGGTAGCTTACCTCTGAACCTTCTAGAACCCCTTTGAAGATTTCTGACAAAATTTGATTCTTCTTCCTCTTCTTCTGGAACATGGCTTGCTTCATAGTAATCTTCTTTGCCTGATGCCTTGAAAGCAGCTTCCCTTCTGTCTGATGGACCTCCCTTTCTCATTTCATAAGCAGTTAGAATTCCATGTAGCTGAGACATAGTGAGAATTTGGAGATTTTCCTTTTCTTCTATTGCAGATACTTTAGATTCAAACTTGGGGGATAATGATATTAGAATCTTTTCAACTACTATAGCCTCTTTTATTTCTTCACCCAAATTTTTCATACAATTAACAATCTCATCTACCCGAAGAAAATAATTAGCCACACTTTCATCATTATACATCTTGAGAGTCTCATACTGAATCTTGAGAGTTTGAAGTTTAGCTCGCTTTACCTGTTCATCTCCTTCATAGCTCGTGACCATTTTGTCCCATATCTCTTTTGCTGATTTGAAGTGCATTACCTTCATGAATTTCATTTGGGATATACTTCCTAATAGAGTACTGACTGCTTTTGCATTTGTTTCATACTTCTTTTTCTCAGCTGGATCTGTAGGAGTAGCTGAAGGAAAAGCATAGCCTGTTTCTACAATGTCCCAAACTTCTGTACCAAGAGATTGAAGATATGCAGTAACTCTTACCTTCCAATAATTGAAGTTTGTCCCATCAAAAACCGGTGGCCTGATTGATGCTTCTCTCTCGTAGTTGCTCATGATGAACGATCTACCTTCAAGCGATCAAGCTTCTCTGAAGGACCTGCTCTGATACCAATTGTTGGAAATAATACTAAGAGGGGGGGGGGGGGTGAATCAGTATTATCTAGCAATTTAATAAATCTTCCTTATTTGATCTTTGAATTATTTTTGCATGTCAGTGCCATAAAATAATGATCATGAACAAAGAAAACAGATAGTCACACCAAAGAACACAAGATGTAAGGTGGAAACCCAATGTGGGTGAAAACCACCTGCTGCAATATGTCTCTATCTTCTTTCAAATTAGAAACTTCTTTTACAATGATTTTGTATTGGTGCAGTCCTTTACCAGTACGCAGGCTGCAACCTGCAGAGAGCTACAACTCTCTCTCTCTCTCGTTTTCAGTCTACTCTTGGAAGGGAGCTACAACCCCCTAAAGCATCAGATGATCAACAAGTACATAACAGTTACAGTCCACTACAGATATCAGATCAGCAATAACAGAACTAACCCAGAACACTTTATCAACAGAGAAATTCAATTAACAGAACATCTTAAGATAGAGACGCAGTTTTTTCTTCTGTGGCCTGCGACCAGACGCAGTTAACCTTCTGCTACCCTGCGTCCACACGCATATATCCTTCTGCTGCGCTGCGTGCCCACGCACTGTTCCTTTAACTGCTCAGCGTTCTGTTGCTTCAGGGACGCATCCAGAAACACTATCGCGCCGCGTCTTTTTGCTACAGGGACGCACCCAAAAACACTATCGCGCCGCGTCCTTTTGCTACAGGGACGCACCCAAAAACACTATCGCGCCGCGTCCTTTTGCTTCAGAGACGCACCTGAACCTTGATCGCTCTGCGTCCCCATGCATATCTCTAGTCACTCAGTGGCATCCCAGACGCACCTGAACTTCGTCTGCCCTGTGTCCCCACGCAGATCTCCAAATTCTGCACTGCGTCCCGGCGCGATTTCCTTTCACTGTACCTGCGTCCCTTCAGGTATGAATGATTTCAAGACTTTAAGTGTAACCCAAACAGTCAGATCTATAGATCTGATCTTGCGCCAAAGAGATCTCAGTCCTTCAGTAGATTCGCCTTTTAGATCTAGACCAGATCTCACCCAATAAGATATTCAACCAAAGACATTCCAAATCCAAATGATCTCCTTTGCTTTATATAGGCAAGCTCCTCCTCAAAACATGGAACAATACCACGAGCCGACACCATAATAACACAATACCATCGGCTAGATACCAAGAGTAAAACACAAGAAACCCCCACGTGAGCTTTTCTCTGCCTTGAAATGTGTGCACTGGGTGGACGCACCTCCTGAATGGCTGGCCTGCGACTCTGGACACGGTCCCTGCATGGTGTACCTGCGGGTACGCACCTTCTGAACTGATATCCTGCGTCTTTCATAATTTTTCATAAATTGAGAGCCTTGTCATGGGAGTTGCCATCAAGTACAACATCTGTAACATATAGCCATACCAGAAATCATAATGCCAACAAAAATATATGTACCCATTCTGGCCGTGGTTTCACCCCCCACACGTTATTCCACTTCACCAGGTGATCGCGCGGATCATCCTTCCCTCTATACTTCTCAGTCATTCTTGTATTAGCATGCCCAAATCGTAACTTCATCATTCGCCTGTAATCGCTCCATCCAGCAAAAATTTCTTTATGCGTACGCCACAATCATGCATGCATGACACGCAACGCCAATTCTGATGCTTGAAAACGGTGGTCTTTAGGGACTTCACACTCAAATTTCTCTAAGAACATATCTACGTCAGTCAGACCATCATAATAAGGTAGCATTTTTACCTCTGACGAAACACAACATAGTGACTTCATCATCATATTGCATCACAATGTAGATACTTCATGTAAGCGGTTTTGCCAATGCTCTAATTTCTCATTTGAGTCAAAAGTGCATGAACTCTCCTGGTCCCATGTGATCCATCCATCTACCATTGGATTGATCCAATCTTGATCTTGCACTGTTATCTTGTATATTTGATTTAGCTCATCGTCACTTTCAACATAATCGTGGATGGGTTTGGTATAACACTCCTTCCGCAGGATCCAATGGCACTACGACCCTAAGTGACTTCTTTTCGAAGGTCATTTTCCTCTTCTTCAAATTAATGACCCCATTCATATCAATAGCCCAGTCGATTCCCAGGAGTGCGGGGTAGGGATTACTGTCATTGACAATATCTATAACTTTGAAGTCCGCTAATTCACTCGCATGTTCAATATCAACTTTCACTCCATACAATCATCCCATGGGGATGATTTTATGTTGATTCACCATTCAGAGCTGAATCAGAGACCACTATAGCATAGGTCTCCCCATCCTTTCCCATGTCTTTTTTAGCAGAACATTCACATCAGACCCTAGATCCAAAATTACCTGGTCCATTTTGTAATTGCCTATCTGCACTATTAGCCACATCTCGCATCCTGTTTGTGTCTTATTCTTACTAATATTTCTTACCACACGTTGTCCCTTAGTGATATTTTCTTTATTGGTACATTTTATTTATTAATTCTTGCAGTCCTTCCACAACTTTTCTGTCGCATAGTAACTTCATGCAGGTCTTCAAAAAGTAGAGAGCATGGAAGGATCAATCTCTTGCATTGCACTGGTCTCTGGTGTCTTTTCTTGGCTTGCTAAGGTGGAGGCCTTAGCGAAGCTCTTCTTTGATTCCATGAATGTTTCCTTAGCATGATTAAGGTTAAAGGCAACTTCTCAGGGGCTTTGCGGACCCATTCGTCTTCATCAGGCCACTTACCTCTATCTATGCCGATCATCATACCACTTATTAGTACAATATTAATGATATAATCTTCCTCACGGGGCTTAGCCCTCATCATTTGTAAATTTTGCATAGGTCGATGAGGCTACATTTTCTTCTCTTGCATTTTAGCTATTAGCACTAGATAGTCTTCTATGGCATGGTGGAATTGTCTACAATATTGACATGAAGGGTGTGTAGTATTTGGGCAATCTCGTACAAAGTGCCCCGGCTCTCCACAGTTGTAGCAGATAACTTGACCACGAAATCTACCAGGCCCTCCTCCTCTTCCTCGTCCTCGACCTTGAAAAGTCCACACGCTCCTCCTGCGCCTTGATCTAGAGACTGAGTTTCTGCTTGCATATGGTAAGTAGGGGTTCTTTCCATCGTTAGCTCATAACTTCAACAATGACGCTCATCATGGCCCATAGATTTACAGAAATTGCAAAATAACTGCTGAGGGGTATGTACAAACTTCTGAAGTAGGTGGCAGCTATCTGTAGCATGCTGTCCCATGACTTGAAAAATTGCGCACCACAACGCAACTCCCGCGCTTATCCCAATATTAGTCTCTGGTTGCATGGGTACAGGTCCTCCCCCTATAATATAATTATTAAAGACTGAGAAATGATCCTTATCATGTCCATGGCTTTTACATTTTAGACACTATATCTCAGCGTGCACCTCTGGTTGAGCTTCCCGTCCATTCTTTAGGCTCTACAACTCTAAGTGCGGGCTTTCAAACTATGAATGAATCTGTTGTACCCCAAGGTTCGTATCTAGAATGGGTGATGCATGTGACCTCATCGCAATCTCCAATGCTTCTTCTTGCGTTGCTATCTTTTGCTATGGCAGAGGTATTCTTAAGTGCGGTAGAAGTGATGCTATAAACCAGTCATGATGCTGGGTATCTGAGATTTGCATATTAGTCTCCCTGATATGGAATTTCAACCTCTCATCAAAGTCCCATGGCTTCTCATAAACTCTCATTCGTATCTCCTTAAATTCAATTACTGATAGTACCTCTAACTTAGGCCTACTGAACTCCTTATTTAAAGCTAGCTGGGTATCTTCCAACGACGCGTTGGGGTTATCAGTGCAATACTTTATATACCAAGTTAACGCGTGGTCCTGCAAGGCTATAACCAATTGTGCTTTCTTAATATTATCATCAATAACTTGCTGCGCTATCCACAGAGCTCCCACAACAAACCAAAATTGTTTTGAATCTTCATCGCCCGTTCCTTTAAATATTGGCATCTTCATCGCGTTCGCCATGTTGAATGGTGGAAGTGGAGGTGGAGGAGGTGAAGGCGTAGGTGTATGAGGTGGAGGTGGAGGTGGAGGTGGAGTGGATGGATGAGATATCCTTAGAATACCCTGAGTTATTAGCTGATCGATGCTTCGCAGTGTAGTTAGTACCAACCCTTCGTTGTCACTTGAAGGAGGTTCAATCAATGGAATATACTCTGGATCTAATCCATCACTTCTGTTAAAGAATCTTCCACCGTAGCTCCAAACATTAAGGTAATGACATTACCCTCTTTTCATATAATAGCATTTTAATCCAAGTATTCAATGACCTTAAGTACTTACCTCGTGGTCCTTTGAAGAATCTTTGCTCCACTTCACTATAGCTAACTGATGTGTCAACTACAAATTCAGTAACAAATCCTCCCAAAACTTAGTCAAGCCAATGATCAACAATCAATGCGATATTATTTTTAGATGACTCTAGTCGTCGCACCAATTTTGGAGTCCACCCTATAGGACTATCGAGCTTCCACCTCGCTTGATTGTCTACCAATTTAATTAACCACTCATATAATTCGCATGGAAAAGTGTAAAAGAAAATTTTGTGTACCTCTATATACAGATATCTATTCAACCAATCCACCTTTGACATGCATGGATTCCTGTTTTCGAGCCGCAAACTTGTGAATCTTCCGGTCTAACCACTTTTTAATCTCTTTCTTAGTTGGATTCCAATGATGTGAAATCACGCATCTCTTAAGCAGATCCCAGTCCCTGCAACTGAACCATTTGTTGGCTTAAGGGGGCCTAAACCAGGTTCAGAGTTGTTCACGCCAATAAAAAAAAGCCTGATTTTTGACCCTTTTGGCAACAACCTGCATAGTGTAGGTTACAATCTCACTCGAAGTAGTATTGGGGGATGCTAGAACCAGGTTTTTGCATCCAAGGATATGTGATAAATGGTTCTTAGGCTCTGGTAGCTTAGATATGCCTTCGCGTAGATCCGTAGTCTTCTAGGGATTCGTTATTTAAAACTAATTCAAAATGGCTTCTAGACCTTCGCAAAGGTCCACAATCCGTCTTTGCAGACCTTAAACATACGATTTACCTACTTCTGCGCATCAATAAACCACTCTAGACCTAAGTTCGCTTAGATCTACTTAAGTCATTAGAAAACATAACATAAATAAGTTTTAACTTTGCAAATGTAGATAACCATTCATAACATGCATCATTAAGAGAAATTCAGTGACTTCACACAACATTTATTCATTATTTCATAAAACATATTATTATTTGATATAATATAACATAAACAGATTCAACAAAAATACATCTAATTCTTCAAAATATGTCTTTATTGATCTTCAATGTTCAGATTACAAACTCTTCTACCCTATGCACTCAGTTGCAGGGGTTCGCGCACTTAGCTGTGGACTCTACGTCCCAAGCCTCTTGCGCACTCAGTTGCAGGAGCCTTCCCTTCTTCACCTAAGCACAAGAAGCATAGCCTTCCTACCTTAGTACTCGCCCAAGATAGCAAAAACCTTTCAACATACCCATTTCTCTCTCAAAAGTCATCTCTAAGACTGGCTATGATTAAACTATTTATAGCTTTCCTTTATACATTACCATGGTCCAGGGACCATGGGAGAATCTTAAAACTCGCCAAAAACAATGGCTAAGACCCTTTTGACCCCTATCTATATGCGCGCTCTGCATCCACATATTGCGGAGACTTTACATTCCTTTTACAAAACTTTTAAAAAATTGGGTTAACTTAACCCCAAAACTAACCCTAGGGACCCTATCCCAACATAGAGTGGGCGAAGCTTGCAGTGGGGCCTAGTGAGCCGCTCCTTCTAAAAATGTATCCAAACTTTGTTGCCCACCTAGAACTTGTGTGACATTCGATGCTAATCACACCCGATGTTGATCATGACGCTACTTGTATTTAGCATTGGCTTTGTCCAATATGTCATGGACCTACTAGAATATGTGATGAATGTCCACAATGAAGTTTTTATTCCTATCAGCTTGTTGCGGCCTTAGAATTCTGCTGTCGAAACATGGGGGATAACCACCCGGTCTAGACCTTAAGACAACTCCTTTTCCATTTAAAGTGGTGGCTCTGACTGGGGATAAAGGGGCCAGTTTCCCAATGTGGGTTTTAAGATAAGAGTAGGTGGTTTGTGAGCACTTTGCAACAGAATAATGATAATCTAAGTGACCTATTCTATAATGCAATTTCTCTAACTAAATTATTCTAATATAAACCCGGGTATTCCTGTATTGTATGCGATCTACAAAGATATCTGTTTAACATGTGATAATAAAGATTGAACACAACTAAACAGAGATGATAATGTAAAAGATAATTCCTTTGAATAAATAGTTAGTCAAAGGAATTTATAAAATATATTGCATATACGATGAGTTATATATGAAAATCACAATTTCAACTAGGCATCATGCAAAAGTGCAATTAACGCTTAACATAAATAGTAAATCTCACATATAATTCATGAAAGTAAAGTTTTGCCACTAATTAAATGATCCAACAGAACACAACAAATTACAGATATAACCATAAATACAGAGATGCAACAAAAATAATACTTCATTTCATTGATGTAAAATATTGAAATATGCATACAAACAGAAATGGAAATAAACCAGCTAGGGCGATGGTAGCTTATCTATGAGAAGAGATGTGGTGGCTACATGCCTCTGCACTGTGTTAAAATAAGGCTCGAAGGCCTATTTATTGTTGAGAAACAATGGAAAACTCTAAACATCCAAAAACCTAACCCTAGGAGATGAAACGCCAAACTATGGGCCGCGTTTCGGGTAAATTGGTACATCAACTTCCCGAGGTCGTAACTTTGGCATGCGATCTCCGTTTGATGCTCACAATAGCTTGTTAGAAAGATCTATCCGAGGGCTACAAATTTGGGGAGAGAAAGATTAGTTTATGGACCCACATTGCTCCCAAATTTCCAAAAAAACGTTGTTTAGGGCCTTAAAACGGCTCCGGGAGTTCAAGACCCGAAAAACTGCTAAAAATAGTAAATTGTGCTACAACTAAGGAAACTGAAAAACTGAAAGAGACAGTTGTGGGGGTCCAAGTGGGATAGGTGGGTGGCCACCAACATCTACCTGGATCATTACTCCCCCCTTGGGTAGCAATGGTCCCTAGTGCGTTGAGTTTCTCCATGAGATGAGGAAACTTCTGCTGAACTTGGTCCCTGGTGAGCCGTTCTATAATCTCTGATGTGTCCAGTAATGGTGGGAAGCATGGTTGAGGGCTATCCACATTGAACACTCGGTGCAAGCGAAGGAATGAAGGAATGTTGTGTGTAAACTTCTTTGGCACCCGATGTTGATCATGTCGCTTCTTGTACTTGTCACTTTTCAGAAGGGAGCGGTGATATATCACCTCGTTGGGTAGAGGTGCTTTGGGAGTCAGATCGAATGAATGCTTGACCTGGAAGTGCAACGGTACCCCTGTGGGTAGGGAGAAGATGTTCCTGTGTTCTTTCATGACCGTATTCATCTTCTGCTGCTGCTGCGTAGAGGAACACTTCGCAGGGGTCATGGATGTGGCTACGATCTTCCCCTTACTTTGAGAGTGAACCAAACAAAATAAATTTCCTAGTCAGTGAGATGATCTCACTGCATTTCTTATCAGAGATCAAAGAGGTGGAAGTAGGTGGGGCTACCTTCGGTATCCTATATAATGAACTACCCAAAGTAATAATAACGACGCGAGGCCTTGACTCATACACACCATGTCACCTCCATAAGTATGGTTGGCCTAATAGTACATCACAAAAATCAAGAGGTGCAACATCACACAATACCTCATTTGTAAAGGGCTTGATGCTATAGGGAAGGCGACACTGCTGGCGGACTTGGAGATCTTGTCCTCGGTGAAGCCACTCGATACTATACAGCTGTGGGTGTGGTGTAGTCGATAGGACCAACTGCTTCACGACCTGTACTGAAATGAGGTTCTTTTGACTCCCACTCTCAATAATGAATTGTAGCGGCGAACCCTTCACCCACATCTGTGAGTGGAAAAGAAGCTCCCCCTCCTATGTATCTTCGGGCTCATTCTTCCGGATCTTGGTGGTGGAAATAGTGGCGCTGGGCTCTGCATCAATGATCTACTTCCCTTTGCCATTCCCTTGTCGGATTCTAACTTAAGGTCAGAACATGCATCTGATTCGGAAGCCTTCAACTCGGCCACCAACAACTGCTTGGTCGGACACTCACTTGTGTTGTGAGTGGGGCTCTTATGGAACTCGCACCACTTTCCTGTGTGCTTCTTTTACTTCGTGATGTTGTTATTTTCTTGCAACTTTGACGGGTTGTCTTGGGTTGCCCCGTCTTGGCTTTGTCCTTGGTTCTGTGATTTGGGGAAGCCTTTCCCTTGCTTCGGATTTGCAGATCCAAAGTCTCGCTTCTTTTGTTTAAACTTTTGCTCAAATTTGACAGCATATCAATATTCCATGTCGAGCGAGGAGATTTTCAGGAATTCCATCTCATGCTAGATGTATCTGTGCAGGTCACTATGGTATTTGAGTACCAAATGCAGCACAGAATCCTTGATACCCAACTTTGTGCGAAGGGTATGAAAAATATTGGTGAACTCTGGCACGTCTTAGTCCCTTCCTTGCCACAGCATGGTCCACTTTATGTATTGGTCCTCATAGCTTTTGACAGGGTAGTACTGCTCCTTAATGGCATCCTGGAACAAATTCCAAGTGGGTGCGGCTGAAAACAGTGAGCCCGTACTTTCATCCTTCTGCTCATAGTAGGTTTCCCACCAGTCCTTGACGTGGGGGGCTGCTTTGAGAAGAGCGAAAATAATCTTTTCCTGATTGGAGAAATCATGAATAGAAAAATACCCTTCTAGCAGATTTAACCATTTATCTATGGCATCTGCATCTATATAACCCTCAAATATCGAGATTTCAAAATTAACTTGTACCTTAAACGGTGTGGCATTTCCAGAGTAGCTGTTGGAAGCCGATGCATCGCCTTTGGGTAGCTGTTGAAGGATTTGGGCAAATTTTTTCATCATCGTGTTCCTCTGTCGCTCGAGGGCTTCTTTGAGCAAGATTTTGATAGGATCTCCTGCCCCCTCATCTTTCTTTTCATTCACCATGGGAGGCCGTCGAGATTTGTGAGGCTGGTCTTGCAAAGGTTCGACCAGTTCAAGCCCTAACTCCTTATATCCCAACCTTGTTGGAAACATGAAAAGAAAAACAGAGAAAAAGCAGACCGCTCTAATACCACTGATCCGGATTTAAACAGGAATGCAACAAATTACAGATATAACCATAAATACGGAGATGCAACAAAAATAATACGTCATTTCATTAATGTAAAATACTGAAATATGCTTACAAATGGAAATGGAAATAACCCAGCTAGGGCGATGGTAGCTTATCTATGAGAAGAGATGTGGCGGCTACATGCCTATGAACTGTGTTACTATGAGGCTCGAAGGCCTATTTATTGTTGAGAAGTGATGGAAAACCATAAACATCCAAAAACCTAACTCTAGGAGATGAAACGCCAAACTATGGGCCCCGTTTCGGGTAAATTGGTACATCAACTTCCCGAGGTTGTAACTTTGGCATGAAATCTCTATTTGATGCACACAATAGTTCGTTAGAAAGATCTATCCAAGGACTACAACTTTGGGAGATGAACATTAGTTTATAGACCCATGTTGCTCCCAAATTTTCCAAAAAATGTCATTTAGGACCTCAAAATGGCTCCGGAAGTTCAGGACCTGAAAAACTGCTAAAAACAGTAAATTGTGCTACAATTAAGGAAACTAAAAAACTAAAAGAGACAGTTGTGGGGGTCCAAGTGGGATAGGTGGGTGGCTACCAACATCCCCCTGGATCATTAAATGTAAATAGAATCAAGCATACACGATAATAGTACCATATGTGTGAAGTCCTGCTCATTTGACAAATGACATAGACCAACTTCTTTCTTCAAATCAAATTGTCTCCCAAGAATACAAAAGTGCATCAACAAAGGAAAGTAGTCTGATATCTAAAAGAAATCATCATGTTGCATAATTTAACCAAAGCATTCACAAACTTACAATAGTGCATTCTTTGCAAATCCTTTTGATAAAATTCTAGAACTTTCTCTAAATGCATGAGAAGGGTATAGATACTATTCTAACTAAATATGCAAAAATAGATTATACAAAATTTGAGGAGGTTTCAAACAACCTTCCTCCTAACTAGGTAACTAACTCCAAAAATAAAAAGAGGCTAAATAAACAAAACTAAGAGGATGACTTGCTATCTACCAACTTTTCCTTTAAATCGCAAATATCGATCATCAGTTGAATTTGAGGAGGTGCCCCGAAATGTGTCCTGAGCTGTCCTGTGAAGATCGCATTGGTGAGCGGTGGCAACATCCTTTGAGTCGTATGAAGGGAACAATTGAGACTCATAATCAGGCTATGTGGCTTAACAATATACTGCCTATACGACTCGCAGTTGGTTGTGGTTAGTTTTGTAATTGCCTTTTTTTGACTCCTTGCCTTTTCTTGCTAGCATTGATACAAAGCATTTAAATCAGGAATTTCTTTCGTATTGCCTTCTTTAATTAGATTGGTGGGGAACAAGATGTGATTCACTGCCTTAATGATATTATTTGATACTCCAGCTACCCTTGTGACTGCTAGCTCGGCTTGTTTTATTCTCGCATCCCAATTTGTGAAGAGAATGTCTTTATGAGTTTCCTCAATCTCGGGTAGATTGGCTTTCCTTCCATCTTCAGTTTCCTACCATTCGATGAAATCAAGGATTCTAGTGTTTAAATCGTTAAACTCCGTCTCTGGTTGATGGCCTTATCTATTAGCTGGTCGCTAGTAGTCAGATAGGGAGTAATGTGTGACATCTTCTGGAAGAAATACTCGTGCTGTTTCACTAGAAGGGAATTTAGTTCTAGGGCCTCTTTAATGAACTCCTCAGTAGTGGGAACATCCTTGTATCTTTCCATGGATTGCTGAATTTCTTGGAGTTACATATTTTTGGCCAATATATCGGCTTCATGGCTTATTTTCAAGACCTCCATGTCTTGCTACAATTGTGCAAGCTGCTCAGCCACCTGCCTGTTTGTGCTTGCTTTCTCTATCTCGAGCTCTTATTCGAGCTGCGCGATTCTCTCCTCTTTCTCCCTTGGTAAATTAGATACCTCAGTAGCCTTGTCCATAGTGGTCGATGTGTATTTTCCCATGAACTGTGATAGTCTAGTCAAGTTCTCGGTCGGATTGAAAGGAATGTCCTTCCAAACAACGTCCATCAGCTTGTTTCTAGGTGGGAATTCAGGTGTATCTACCCTTCTCCTTTTTCTCTGCCTTCTAACTACAACCTTGTGGAGAGGGCTATAGAACACATCAAGTGGAGGTATTTCAGTTACTTTCAGAACAATTTCCGATGTGGGTAGAGCAGGGATAATTTTAGTATGCTGGGATGTTGTTGCTTGTTCCTCCATAGGTGTGGATTGTTCGCCGACAGACTTGGGCTCTATATCCTTATGAACATGCAGAGGAGTTTTGCATTCCTCTGTTTCTTGGGTATTTGAGGCTTTGGGAGTGCCTTGCAATTTCTGATTAAACTAATCCCACTCCTGCTCCAAACTACTGCCTTTGGCCTCTGAACTGATCTCTGTAGTTAGGGTTCTCATCACTTGTTTCTCAGCTGACTTCTTGCTGGACTCAGTTGTGTTGTCTGCATCTTGGGGTTTCCCTGTGTCTGGTGTCTTCTCAGTGTTTACCTAAGATTCTACTTGAGAGCTAGGACCTCCACTATCAACAGTGACACTTGGTGTAGACTTATCCTTGGGCTTTAATAGATGCATTGGGATCACCCGAAGCTCTCATCTATGAATTCTTGAAATCTTTCAGATTCGCCTTTACCCATTCGAACGCTTGTTCGAAGGATACAAATGACTGTAACAAATACTCAAAATAATTATCTTCATGATTGTATGGCTTGAGCTTTACTCCAGTAGTGACATTATATGCAACTTTGTTTGGATCAAATTGCCTCTTAGGCAATGTATGAAGCACGAGGGCTTCCATATGTGCTGATTCCTTAGTAGCATGAACAAAATTCGCTAAAGCAAAAGAAGTCCATTTGATAGGGAAAGTGGGCCATAATGACTTCTTACCGTCTTTGAGAACTTTAGTCAGGTCCCTTCCCATATTCTAGTAGGCAATATATCTTGCTAATAACTTATCAAAAACATATAAAGGAAGGACGTGTGGATCGACTGTGCTACCAAAAACCCTAATGTAGGTGAACCATTCTTCAATGAAATACTTGCCAACAGTAAGCACGTTCTCTGCGGCTTCTTGGGAAAACCTAGAGGCTTTCTTATTGAAAATTATTTGATGTAGGGACAACACAACAGCATGAAATATCTTATAGAAGTGAGTTATGTAATGCGATTCCCATATTTGTTTATGACCGAGATGGATTGGGTAAGGATCTTGTAAGGTCCATTTCCAACCCATGGTTGGAAATGTCATGCAAAAAAAGATAGAATCCATAATATTGGCACTAAAATAGAAGGGAGGGAGGTTATCTGAAGAGGAGGATTTCTTCTATCGATATTCGGTAATGGTGGTGGCTAGGTTTTCAGATAGGATGGAAGGCCAATTCATGATATGGGAATTAACATAGGCATCAATTAGAGGAATCCATTCTATTGAAAACATAATATTATTGGGTATCCCATACAATCTACATAACATGGCTGTTGCATAGTTGTAGTGGTTTTCCAAAGAGGCTATAGCATACATACCCAACTTTTCATTTTTGAATTTTTTGTCCAACACTCTCCAACCCTAAATTAGCTTGAAGGGGTCTCGGTTCTTCTTTACGAAGTTAGCCACAAATATGGTGTCGTAGATATCCATGGGTCAGGTATGTGGTACATCTTCTTCAATTCCTCTGCTCTGAACGACCCTATGAGCTCCATCCTTGAATTCTTGAACCGCCTATCTTCAATGATAAGGTTTTCGATCACCCACTTGATCATATCTGTGTATGGGAGGATTTTAGCTCTTGCTCCTATTCTATGAAGGAAATAACATGAAGCATCTCTGCGTTGAAGTCATGAAGGCCTTGTTGAGTCAATTGTTTCTCTCGTAACAATGATTTTAGGACGCTCGTCCTCCAACCTATTGTAAATTACTTCCCAAGCTGTTCCGCCTTCGATAGCATCACAAACTCTATCAGTGAATATAGGAGCTATCTCTGTAAACTCAGATTCAACAATGGTCTGTGTGCTCTATTTCTACATCACCTTTCTTAGTGACATGTCTTTTGTCGCTTGCCTAAAATAGACAAGATATATCAACACAGACGATATTAGGTAATTAAGACTAAAATCTTCTCTGAAAGGACTTTGGATCGTGAGAAAGGTTTAATGAGATACTCGATTATAACTACATATAACTTGGAAAATGATTATCCTTCCTTGGGCCGCTAACTATTTATTAACCTGTCAACTCCTTTGTTTTGGTATTTAAAACGTAATTATTCCACATGTTTTACCGCTTTTTAATCATGCATCACGGTCTTTAAAGGGATACAATATAGTGCTACCAAATGTGTCAAGCGAAATGCGATTGTAGATATCGCAATACAACATTTCGCAAATCGCTAACGGTCGTTCTAATGGCATGTTTAAGTTTCTTGCAAACTATGTGAAGTGTGAAATGCGATTGCAAAATGGCAAGGTGATTTTATCGTAGCAGGAGGCCTGATCGCATATCTCAATTTTTTGAAGGTGTTTTAAAATAGTCATGCAGAAAAGTGCAATTTGCATTGTGGATTTCATCCTTAGTTCATTTTGCAAGGTTTTTCTAGGTATTTTCTTAGAGTTAGGTATTATTATCCTAAGCCCAAAAATTTAAAAGGGTCCCCATTTATAACTCTAACTTTAACTATTTTTTTTTTTATAAATGGGGGGGTTGTTTCGTAGTACAACAATTGGTGATTCTCTTAGGAGAACCAGTTATCTCTGAGTAGTTTTCTGAAATTTCTAAAAAAATTTCAAAGTAATTAGAGTTATAAGAATAATGATTACATGAGATATAAGGTAAACAAAATTTCTCTGGAATCATCATTACTTGCTCAACTTATTTAATTAATTACTTTACCCTTGTAATGATAATAAGGTTTAAAGTAATATAGTAGGTGTCTTCTGCAGATTAGTTTTTTGGTGTTTACTCATTTATCACAGATAGAGCCTCTGCTACTAGCAGACATTCATAGCCTTGACATGGTTATCTTTTAACCAACAATGATTCATTATCCCATCTATATTAATTTTCAAATTTCAAAATGATATTCACTTGAATTGAATCTCACTTGGACCTTGTCCCTTTTTTCCCTTTTGAATGTAATCTTTTTCTTTTTTGGTTTCTTAAAAGACATTGTCTAGGCATGGTAACCTACTAGTGACAATGCCATTCAATGGTTGTAACTAAACTAAACAAGCTGGCTCTTGATGAGACCCCTTGTCTTCTGATCGAGGAGATCATTAGCTATTACCCTCTTTGATATGCAGTATTGGTAATATCAGTTTTAATCACTTCCCTAAGGACATGGTAAACAAGATCGTAATGAGACTTGTTATCTTTTAAGTTTATGTATGTTTAGAATTACACTCTGAAAAAGGAAAATTTTAACAGATGGGGTGGATCATTGGCTCTTATGAGAGTTTTGGGTGATAATGATAGAGTTTTTAAGATACTGATATGTAGAAAGTCCTTACTAGGTTAAATATTCTTTTCTTCACTGATAACAAAACCTTCATATTCTATAAAGATAAGAGTTTGTTCATAAAATAATTTTTTTAATCAAGCTCAAGTTTTTCCAAAGAAATTAAGTTTACTTTAGTACTAAAATGTCCTAATTATTCCTTTTAACTCTTACTTTCTTATAAAAGCGAAAAATAGAAATGTTATCAAAGATTTTATTTTGAAAAGCCAAAAATAAATACTAGTTAACCATTATTTTCCTAAAAGCAATATGTTACAAACTTGGAAGAGGTTATCTCCTAGGAAAAGTATTTTTTCGAAATTTTCCCATTAACGGGCAAAGAATCCTTCTTTCCTGACAAGTCTTGTAAAAGAAACGTTGATTGTCCAATTTTTTCAATGATTTGAAAAGGGCCAAGCCATAGTCTTTGGAATTTGGTATGTCTCCCTTTTTCCTCATGTGCTTTATCCCATTTCAAAACCAAGTCATCTACTTCAAGAGTTTTTTGACTGGCAGAAGTTGTGTCAGAAGAAGCTTTGACTAATTGTTGATGATGGAAGTGGGCTGCTTTAGCCTTTTCTCTTTCTTCTTCAAGCTTGAGAATTTGAAATTGTCTAGCCTTGAGAGAAAATGAAGGGTTTTCATCGATGAATTGTACTAGGGCAAGAGATGGGATTGCTACATTTGTGGGAAGAGTAACTTCTTTTCCATAAACTAAAGTAAAAGGAGAAGAACTAATAGAGGCTTTTTGAGTAATCCTGTCTACCCATAGAGCAAATGTTAATTCTTTGTGCCAATTCCTGTGATTTTCATCAATATTCCTTTTGATAATTCTGATGAGGTTCTTGTTTGTTGATTCTGCTAATCCATTACCTTGAGGATAATAATTGGCTGAATATTTCAACTTGAAACCTCTCTTAAGAGCAAATTCTACCATTGTATTTCCAGAAAAGTAAGATGCATTGTCAAACATTAAAGGTGAGGGTAAGCCAAACCTGGTAATTATGTATTGATAAATGAAGTATATGATCCGAGCCTCCCTAATTTTAAGGAAGTCATTGGAGACTTCAGATGTATAAGTAGAGAGTCCTAGGACCTAAGTAGGATTCATATTTTGATTGTAAAACACACTCTATTTTCGAGCTGCAAGACTTGTGATAGTTTTTTTGATGTAATCTATTGTTTTGGTAATAAGAATGAGTTTTGTTTTGAGCCAGCACTGAGTTACCTCAGAGGGCTGAATCTCTTAGGTTAGGGCCCAACCCTAACAGCCAAGGCTCCTCTTTATTGTACATGTATGCCAGTAAAGATTCATAGCTTAATTGTTCATTTGCTTAGTAGATGCATTTCCATTACAACAATGTAGATTAGATTGGTTGTGTGATAGTTTGCTTCCATTTGTGCCTTCTTTCAAGTAGCAGGTTAGCAAGGAGAAAAAGGATCACCACAAGGTTTCCAACAGGTGTCTTGGCCTCACTTCCTCCCTCTGGGACCATGACTTGAGGAAGGGACCCTTCAGCAGCCCCAAAAACATAGATTTCTAGTTCTTGGATGAGCTTTGGAGTTTGTTGTCTTTGATACAGTATTTGGTTCATTCTTGATTTTTCCAAAAAAAACCAAAAAAGTGAAAACAGATTTAGTTTAGTTTCTTTGCTTGCACATTAGTATGGTTTGATGATTTTTACTTCTGCAACTTAGATAGGAGCATTTGTTTATTGTTGATTTAGCAATTCTGCTTAGCATAGCTGCTTAAATGGTTAATTAGGGTATGGTGTGGTTTAGCATTACATGTTGGCCTTTTCCATTATTGCAGTAGAGTAATTCTCTTAGAGTAGATTTTCCCTTCTTCCATGAAAGAATCAAGATTCTTTTGACTCTATAGAATTTTGGCTTGGAACCTCAGTGGTCTCTCGCCAACTAAATGGTGACAACAGGTAGAACCATCACTTTTACTTGTGCATACAACACTGTCATCTCCAAGTTTGTACAAACCTCGGGTTGATAAGTAAACTAGTAGCCCAACAGTTGCAGCATCCTTGCTGCAATACTGGCACTCATCACAACCCTTGCAAGGGCAGGGTCAAGGTCAAGTCCTGTAGTAGTAGGCTCAAAACCATAATGCCCTAGGTCACCATGTTCAAAATCCTTTTGGTCAAGGGTAGTAGGTACAAAATCCCTATGTCCAAGGGCAACAAGTGTATCAACCTTATGCCCAAGGACAACAGGTCCAAAATCTTCTTGTTCAGGGGCAACAGGTTCATCACCCATATGTTCAAGGACAACAGGTCTAATATCCATATGTCCAAGGTCAACAGGCTCAACAGCCTTTTAACCCGTATGTTTCTTATCAACAACCTATGACTGGATAGTTCCAAGGTATTCAAGGTCAAAATCCTCCCTATGGTCAAGGTAATCCGTAATGGGGGCAGCCTCAAATGCCATATGGCCAAAATCCCTTATTGTGGGGCCAAAATCCTTACCAGTAGGGATGGGCTCCTTCGTTCGGACCCGCTTATCGACCTCGCATGCCTTTTAACACCTAATCTCCATTCGTGGCTACACTCGAGTTGCTAGATGTATCTTGCCTTACGAATGATCCAATCCTTCATTCGCCATACTTGCCTTCGGTGTCATCCAAGATACCAAGTGATTGCCCAAAGTTTGATGGGAAAGCAAAAGAAGATCCTCGGGACCATGTGATGACATATCACCTAGGGTGCTCGTCGAAATCGTACGTTGAAGATTATATTCGTCTCCGTCTTTTCCAACGAATCTTCACGGGTGCTGCAGCCAAGTGGTACATCGAGCTACCTCAAAGTACTTACCATGACTTTAACTCTTTAGCCATGGCTTTCCTCACGCATTTTCAGTTGCTGGTTCATTATGAAACTGGCACCTATTTGCTCACATCGCTTAAGCAAGATACTACAACACACATCTCTGATCACATCCATGAATGGAGACGTAGATGTCGCCTGATCAAATTTGAGATTGCTGATTAGCTGCTCACTGAATGGTTCACCAAATCATTCATGGCCCCAATTTCTCATGATATAGCTATGGGTGGATGCATTACTGAAGAGCAAGCCATCGCTCGTGCCCAGTACTTGGATCTAGTTTACTCTCAGTCTGGCACTTTGTATGAGTTATTACCCAATGCTCCGCAACCATCATCTGATCCTGCAGCATCAAAGTCACAAGTTTTACCTCCTGTTGATGGATTTATTGGTTCAGTATCACAGACCCCTGCTAAATCTTATTCCAAACAGAATTCGGTCTCAAATTTTTTTCCTAATAGTTCGTCCTAGAATCCACCTGGCCCTAGTAAAACCTTAGAGGTCCACGCTGTCCAGTCTACCGTAGCAGACAAATCCTCGAAAGGAAAGAAGAAAGGAAAAGGCAAGGGTAAAGCCGATGCCCCAAAACAAGGTCCTCCCAAATCGTCTACTGGCGAATCTTCGCAACGGAAGCCTAAGTACCTTTGCCTCATTTGCGAGGAAGATCACTACACTAATGATTGTCCACGATGATCCAAAGTCAGTCGCTTGCTCAAAGGGACCCCCGCTATCCTCAAAGAGTCATTTCCATCCTAGAAAACCCAAATGGTAGACCAACCCCAATCTGCTTCCTCCGGATCTCAAGTGTTCATGATGAGTACACCTATTAATGTGGCTAATAGATTGAAAGTTTATCAAACTCTTGCTTCAATAGCTAGGAAAGAGAAATAAGCCTCACCTTCTTCTTCTACCCCGAGTTCTCGCCCTCTACAAATTGAGCGCCCTAACCCTGATTCTGCTATACAGCCACCGTCTCGAGGTGTGTTGATGAAATCCTTGTATAATCCCAATGCCCGAGCTGCTCAGAACTACAATATTGTTGAGGATTTGGCTCAGGAGCCATCAACGATGTCAGTTATTGAGGTGCTCCAAAGCTTCCCATCACAACATAAATATTTGTTGTCAGCTATCAGGGGCATCAATCCCACCAGTTCCAATTTGATATGTTTTGGTCTATAGAACTATGTTTCGCATCTCCCTCATCAGATTAGCTTTCTCATTCAAGTAATCATCAATGAGAATACCATCCACTGGACTTTCATCGATGAAGGTGCTTCCACCTGCAACATGTCGACCGCATGCTGGAAGGCTATTAGTTCTCCTACTTTGAACCAATCTCTGAACACTTTGGAAGCTTTCGATGGTCACGATTCGCGACCCTTCGGTGTCTTACCTAACCTTGCCATCACTCTGGAAGGCAAGGCAGTGCAATTCTAGGTAGAAATTGTTGACGCCAATCTCAATTATAATATTATACTCGGCCGAAGCTAGACCCATGCCATGCATGTCGTGGCCTCCTCTCTATCTCGCGTGATTCATTTTCCCCATCAAGAGAAGATTGTCACTGTCGAATAGCTATCTTTCTTTGCCTCTTCCTCCTCAGATGGCAATGTTCCATACGTTAAGTATACTGGTGCTCCCTATGAGAGTCTGGGGGCAGGTCTTTTCAACGATTCTACCTTAATGGGAATTTTTCCACTCCTACCTCCTCATGTTGCCTCTGTCAACATGATCTCAGTCGAATCTAATCCTTGGCTCATACCTTCACCAGATCTTGTTGATACCCGGGGAAAATTGTTGGCATTATGGCTCAAGTGTTGTCCTTGATGGAAACTCATACAGGTGATAGATCACAGTACAACAGGTTAGTAGCAGAGATTGATGATCAGCTCACAAAGAATGAAGAAAATAAGTAGTACGCAGGTGCACCGTTCAGTAGGTGCGGTCATAGGCTGGGTCTGCAGGTTCTGCGTTCAGAAGGTGCGGACATGTTCGCGGGATCACAAAATAAAAGGTGCGGTCCTAAAGTGCACACAGTTTCATGCAGAGAAAAGCACACGTGGGGTTTCTTATGGTTAACCCTTGGTATTTAGCCCGTCGGGTCCGTGGTATTGTGTTATTATGGTTTTGGACTGTGGTATTGTGAAAGGCCTAAGGCTATAAAAGAGGAAGGAGATCATTTGGCTAGAGCATGCTTATGGGTTGAATATCTTAAGGTGAGCTAGATCTGAAATACTAATGATCTCTTGGGAGTAATGTCTAGATCTAAATCAAGGAGAAACATGAGCTTTATAAGGCGAATCTACTGATGGGTCGAGATCAACTTGGCGCATGATCAGATCTGTAGATCTGATAGTCTGGGGTATGCTTGAAGTCTGAAAATCACCTTTAACCTCAGGACCGCAGGTGCAACACAGGAAAAGTGCGGAGGTACGCAGTGCAGCTGAAGGCGCAGGTGCGTAGATACGCAGCGCAATAGAAAGCACAATGCGGAGGTGTGCAAGTCAGACACGAAGAAGGTGCAGAGGTGTGCAGGCAACCCGCAGGTGCAGGTGCGGAGATCCGTAGGCACAATGACAATTGAAGTATGGATATCCGCAGATGCTTATTGGTGAAGTTGCGGACCCTACTTGAAATTTGTTTTAACTGCCTTTGACTATTCTGCAGGGTTCTGGGTGCATATTTGATGTTTGGTTACTAGTATTGAGTTTTGATAGCAGCATGATTGATGACTTAACTTTATGTGATCTGATGGACTAGATCTGGTTGATAACTCACATATTATCCTTGTATATGTATTGATCTGGTGTTTGGGGTGATCCAGTAGGTTGATTGATTATGTGCTTCAATGATATTTATGGGCCCAGTATGCAAATAGGATGAAGCATGGACTTTCAGATTATGTGTTGTGCTTCAGGTGTATCCAGTCTGAAAATGTATGAAACGTGGTACCCGGAGGAGAGAAGATTGTAGGCCGGCGCCTACGTACTAGTATCTTAGCTAGTACAAGAGCTAAGGGGGTTGTAGCTCCCTTCCAGGAGAGACTGGAGAACGAGAGAGGGTTGAAGCTCACTGCAAGTAGAAGCCTGCGTACTGATATAAGACTGCACCAGTACATAAATATTGTAAAAGGATTTTCTTATTAAGAAGAAGATTGAGATGACTTGCAGCAGGTGGTTTTCTCCCACATTGGGTTTCCACCTTATATCATGGTGTTCATGTGTGTGGCTTATGTGTGATGATCTATTCTATTTTACTGCACTTGTTTATTGTTAATATGATTGATAATGTTCTAATGCACTCATTAAAGATCAACTATCTGAATCATAAAAAGTCATGGAAGTAGCATATATGAATCTGAATATGGAAATGAAAAAGTTTTATTAATGTGATAATACTGATTCACCCCCCCTCTCAGTATTATTTCCAACAATTGGTATCAGAGCAGGTCCTTTGGTAGAAGCTTGATCACTTGAAGGAGATCTGTGGAACTATGGGAAAGAAGCTTAAGAAGAAAGCACCTAAGAAGAAGAATACATCTCAGAAGAACTATGACAGTGGGAGAATTGATTGGGGATTAGGTGTAAGAATCTCTTCAGATTCAGAATCAGATTCAGAGTCACTTCAGAATGAAGATGAACAAGATCTATCATGTATGAATTTGTTATCCTCTGGTGATACAGGTATCTATCCATTTGGAAAAGATGAAAGTAATAGCGAAACAACTGAATTTGCCCTTATGGGTGAACAAGAAAGATATCAAATAGAGGCAGAATTTAAAAGGCTAACAAACAAAATTGGAGCTCAAGAAAAACTTTTGAACATAAAGGATGGTGCCTTCAAAGAAGCTGCTACTGGACTAAAGGCTCAACGAGAGTTATTCAAGGACAAATATCAAAAGTTGCAGGATGAATTAACATCTCTAAGAAATGAAGTTATTGAGAAGAACACAACAATCAAGAAGCTTAGAGATCGATCCAGTTATTATGAAAGTCTTGAAGCTACGACCCTCTCGCTAAAGGAAGAACTTAAAGAAACAAAGAAGCAGAATAAAGATCTACTCCAAGCTATTGAAAAACAGGAAAATGAAGTTATCAGCTTAAAATCTCAGCTGGAATGTGCCTTCAGAATTCGTCAAATGCAGCAGGATGTGAATGAAGAACAAGAAAAGGAGATTCTTAAACTAAGGCAAAAAAATGAAAAAGGAAAGAAAGTCTGAAGAAATGTTGAAGAAGCAATGTTTGGAAAAGGAATATCAACTTCAAGTTGAGGTAAATATCTTGAAAGGTAAATTAGAAGAAAAAGATAAGCTCTTACATTTTCAAGATAGTACTAAAGTGTTGGATGATATTCTTAATAGTCAAAGGTCTCTTGCTATCAAAACTGGTCTTGGTTTTCATGAAACTATTGAAGGTGAATCTAGTAAGACAAGGGACTCTAATGCAAAATCTGAAATCCTCAAAAAGGAGATGGAAAGTCAATCTCAAGCAAGGAAGAAATTCTTCAAAGAAAATCCTTTACTCCTCCTATGAATAACGTTGAATGTTATGTATGTCATAATCTTGGACATGTTGCAGCCAGATGTAGAAGAAGAAGGGTTCAAGACCATCATGCAGAAAGATCATCACATTCAAGGTACTTTAATGGATATTGCTTTGCTTGCAATATGTTTGGTCATAAAGCTGCTGATTGCTACAGGAGAAATATGAAACATGTAAGATGTTATGCATGTAACAAGCTTGGACATATAGCAAAGGGATGTAGGAATAAAGGACGGACATCACACCAAAAGGAGAAAACTTCATCACACTTGAAGATATGGAAGAAGAAGGAAGTTCACTCAGAAAATGTACTGAGACACAGCATGGCACAGACATAACAGACTCAGGGGGAGCTGAAAGTGTAAAAATTCAGTGTCCTGAATCTCATACGCAAGCTTCTTAAAGGGAAGTCGCATATATACGCGAGTTAGACACTGCAAAGTCGCGTATATGTCAGTCTGAGGAAAAGTAGTGGGGACAGGCTCAGAAAAAGGATCTGATATGATTGTTACAGTCTGCTGAGGATGTTTAGAAGTTTTTTTATCCTAACTTGATAATGATGATGTCTTGATGCTTATTGCTGATATATGCATGAGCAGATCTAACAGATGGCACAGGTTTAGGGGGAGCATATGATTTTAATGCATTGTTAGCATTATGGTTAATAGTCCTTGGTGATGATGCTTATATGGATAAATGATTCATCTTGCTATGATATGGTTATGAGTTGTTCAGATGATTCTTGGGGTTACATAGTGGATATTTAGATCATATTTGTGGATGATTCCCTGTTGGTACTTACATGGTGATCTTCATAAGGATAAGGAGAAGTACATAGCTTGAATTCACATCTTCTTTACTTGATGATGAGTCACGCATATGATGTTGTCGTCGTATGCATATTACAATTATGATACAGGACTCCTATTGTTCTTGGCACATATATGGATGAGGATTGTTGGCTGGATACATGGATGATTATTCAAAGTTGCATGGTTGGAGACATGATGATGATGAGTTCTTACCTATATGATGATAGGTTGTTTCGTACATGTGTTGATTGATGCAGATATTCCCAATTGATGATACTTGGTCCATGCAGATCTGGATGGCTATGGTGTTTCTCACATATGATAGAATGTGAATGATTTGATGCTATGATCATACAGTGTCGTTGTTGATGTTTATCATGATCTTATTTAGGTGATTGGTCTCTGTAAAGGACATATCAAGACTCATGATGTAATAGTGTGTCTATATCTATTGTAGTCATTTGATGAGATCTCTTCAAGTCATGTAATGGCCTATGTTGGTTTCCCCTCTATGCCTGGGATGAATGATGTTATTCTCTTATATGTAAACTCTTGGTATATCTCCATTGTGATGGGAGATAGATGTATGTATGAATATTTGGTGATAGGAAGGTCATTTATGATGTATAGAGTCATGTTCTTCTTGTAGAACATCTTTTTGCGGACCTTGCTTACAATAAGGGGGAGCATGAACAACACACGTCAGCAGAGCAGAGATTTCAGCATGTTCTCAGAAAGAGCATGGATAGATTGGTGCACCATGTCACATTCAAAGGGGGAGCTCATTCAGAGATTTCAGCAGGTACTCAGAGGGAGTATGGACAGCAAAGGAAGAGAATATCTTGGTTTGCCCTTTGCCCTTGATGTCAAAGGGGGAGAGTGACTTGGTGTTGTTGCCATCAAGTCCAAAGGGGGAGATTATTGGCATTATGGCTCAAGTTTTGTCCTTGATGGCAACTCATACAGGTCATAGATCATAGTACAATAGGTCAGTAGCATAGATTGATGATCAGCTCACAAAGAATGAAGAAAATAAGTAGTACGCAGGTGCGCCATTTAGTAGGTGCGGTCATAGGCTAGGTCCACAGGTTTTGCGTTCAGAAGGTGCAGACATGTTCGCGGGATCACAGAACAAAAGGTGCGGTCCTAAAGTGCACACACTTTCATGCAGAGAAAAGCACACATGGGGTTTCTTATGGCTAACCCTTGGTATTTACCCCATCGGGTCCGCGGTATTGTGTTATTATGGTTTTGGACCATGGTATTATGAAAGGCCTAAGGCTATAAAAGAGGAAGGAGATTATTTGGCTAGAGCATGCTTATGGGTTGAATATCTTAAGGTGAGCTAGATCTGAAATACTAATTATCTCTTGGGAGTAATGTCTAGATCTAAATCAAGGAGAAACATGAGCTTTATAAGGAGAATCTACTAATGGGTCGAGATCAACTTGGCGCATCATAAAATCTATAGATCTGATAGTCTGGGGTATGCTTGAAGTCTGAAAATCACCTTTAACCTCAGGATCGCAGGTGCAACACAAGAAAAGTGCGGAGGTGCGCTGCAGCTGAAGGCGCAGGTGCGTAGATACGCAGCGCAGCAGAAAGCACAGTGCGGAGGTACGCAAGTCAGACACGGAGAAGGTGCGGAGGTGTGCAGGCAACCCGCAGGTGCAGGTGCGGAGATCCGCAGGCACAGTGACAGTTGAAGTGCGGATATCCGCAGATGCTTATTGGTGAAGTTGCGGACCCTGCTTGAAATTTGTTTTAACTGCCTTTGACTATTCTGCAGGGTTCTGGGTGCATATTTGATGTTTGGTTACTGGTATTGAGTTCTGATAGCAGCATGATTGATGACTTAACTTTATGTGATCTAATGGACTAGATCTGGTTGATAACTCACATATTATCCTTGTATATGTATTGATCTGGTGTTTGGGGTGATCCAGAAGATTGATTGATTATGTGCTTCAATGATATTTATGGGCCCAGTATGAAAATTGGATGAAACGTGGCCTTTCAGATTATGTGTTGTGCTTCAGGTGTATCCAGTCTGAAAATGTATGAAACGTGGTACCCGGAGGAGAGAAGATTGTAGGTTGGCGCCTACGTACTAGTATCTTAGCTAGTACAAGAGCTAAGGGGGTTGTAGCTCCCTTCCAGGAGAGACTGGAGAACGAGAGAGGGTTGAATCTCTCTGCAGGTAGAAGCCTGCGTACTGGTATAAGGCTGCACCAGTACATAAATATTGTAAAAGGATTTTCTTATTAAGAAGAAGATTGAGATGACTTGCAGCAAGTGGTTTTCTCCCACATTGGGTTTCCACCTTATATCATGGTGTTCATGTGTGTGGATTATGTGTGATGATATGTTCTATTTTACTGCACCTGTTTATTATTAATATGGTTGATAATGTTCTAATGCACTCATTAAGGATCAACTATCTGAATCATAAGAAGTTGTGAAAGTAGCATATATGAATCTGAATATGGAAATGAATTTTTTTTATTAACCTGATAATACTGATTCACCCCCCCTCTCAGTATTATTTCCAACACAAGGTTATGCGCTTAGTCCCGCCGAAGTCAATTACGTAGAAATTATTTTGGCTTATAGTTTTGCATCCTCTGATTCTTTTATGTTGAAGACCTCTATCGATACATACTCTCAATCCCTGTGGCTTGGCACTTTTGAATTGCCTGATCCATTAGCTGAGACCTTCCTAGATGATGAAGGTATCATGGAAGTCATGTCTCTCGAGGAACCACCTTGGATCGATACTCATCATCGCTCCTCGTTCCTGCCTCGTCCGACGGTCATGTCTACCATTTTCGAAGAGTCCTCTTCTCCGTTTCCACCACTGATCGTCACTCATGAAGTATGGTCAGAAGGAAATTTGGGTAATATTACCTAAACGATGCCGATTGATATTTCTGTCAAACTTGGTATTGTTGAACATGTTCATATTGGGGTATCTTGTTCTCCGGATGAGATCAAGACATATACTTGTCTATTTCAGGAATTCCGTGATGTGTTTGCATGGTCCTATGAAGAAATGCCCAACATTGATCCTAGCATTGTAGTGCACAAAATACCAACTTATCCGCACGTGAAGCCCATTTGCCAACGACTTCACTTGGTGCACCCTAGGAAGGTCATCGCTATTAAGGGTGAAGTGGAAAAACTTCTCAAAGCTAGGTTCATCTATCCCATCCCCCTTACAGATTGGGTGTCCAATATTGTCCCGGTGACTAAAAAACAGGGCACGATCCGTGTTTGCATTGATTATCAAGATCTCAGTCATGCTTGTTCTAGAAACAACTATCCTACTCTCTTCATTGATCAAATTATTGATGAGTGTGCTCGGAGTGAGATCTTTTCCTTTATGGATGGTTTTTCTGGTTACAACTAGATCAACATCGCATTGGCCGACCAAGAAAAGACAACTTTTATCTGTTTGTGGGGTATGTTCGCATATAAAAAGCTCCCTTTCAGCCTCAAAAATGTTGGGGCTATGTTTCAACAGGAAATTTCCTATGCGTTTCATGATATTCACAACATTGTCTAGCCTTACTTGGATGACCTTCCCGCTTATTCTTGTAGGCGCCAAGATCACCCCGACCATCTTCTGCAGATTTTTCTGCACTGTAGACACTATAACATTTGGTTAAATCCACACAAATGTGTTTTCTACGTAGAAACCTAATGACTCCTCGACTTCATCATTTCCAAGGATGATATTCGCCTTGATTTGCTAAAAGTCGAGGCCATTGTAAATTTACCCCCTCCATATTCACTGCACCAACTCCAAAGCCTGCAAGGAAAGGCCAACTTTCTCCTTCATTTTATACCCAATTATACTAGGCTAGCCACAGGATTTACCCGGTTGTTAAAACAGGGAATGCCCTTTGTATGGGACGAGGTGGCCCAAAAATTTTCTGATGATCTCAAGGCCATCCTCGTAAATGCTCCTTTGTTGCACCCGCCAGATTATTATCAAGATTACTCCCTTTACCTAGCCACGACCCCTAGCACCATTGCTATGGTATTGGTCTAAGACAACGATGAAGGAAATGAACATGTGATCTACTACCTTAGTTGGAATCTCCTCGACACTAAAATGTGTTATGCACATGTCGATAAGTTAGCTTTGGCTGCCATCTACCTTGTTCAACACTTTCAACACTATATCCTTCTACGTACGAATACAGTGATTTCTAAATGCAACCCTATGACGTATATCCTGACTTGTCAGTTGCTGGGGGAAAATATTCTAAATGGATCGTCATCCTGCAAGAATTTTATTTGGTATTTACTACTGCCAAATCTAAGAAGTCACTCATTTCTGCCGAATTGATTTGTTCTCTTCCCTCTAAGTCTCTTCCGACTGGTGCAGCGAACAACTTCCGGATGAGACCCTCTTTCTGTTCAGCACCTGTTTAGTCAATTTAGTGTCCTAAATTTCTCTACATAAATTATCAATTCGGGTATTGTAAACTGATGAAGTGTGGTGCACCATATGTGCTTAGTTAACCTTTTTTCTTACTTTGTTGTTTTATAGTTTATGTTGTTTTTGGGAGTTTTGATTCTTATGTTAGAATCTAATTTCTAAAGAAAAGAGAAATTGAAACAAATCAAAACTTTGAACAATTAGATTAATCTAAGCCGACAAAATATCTAAGAAAAGAAAGCAAGAAAAATAAAGCTGTTGCAATTTAAACTAGAGGCAAAAGTAAAACTTGAAACTGCTCTTAAACTAATGAAAGGCAAGTCAATAATCTCATTCATAATCACAACATTCTGCCAATGTTGGCTCTATAAACATCATTATATGGGATGAGAGAATGACACTAAACTATCTAATGCTATACTAATGGAAAGCAAGTCATCTCATTCATAATCATAACATTCCACAAATGTTGGCTTTAGAAACATCATCATACAATCATGAGAGAATGAAAGACTACAATAAGCAGAAAGAAAGCAAAACAAATCAAGTCCCATTCATAACTTCACATATCACCAAAATTGAGATAAACTAGTGCTTTGTCTTTCACTTGCTCAGTTGCCTTCTAGTCCTCATGAATTAAGGCCCATTTAATTACCCAATGATGAGACTCATCATCACCTCCCCTATTGAAAGTGTTTCTCATCCTCTGAGAAACTCAGTCAATATCCATATCTTTCATGGCGCTGGTAGCTTCTCTAACATCTCATGCCTCTGCTATGGTATCCTCTTCTTGTTCATAGAAGCCTACTTTCTTTTCTACCTCTTCCCACTACCTCTTTTCTTCTTCTTCTTTTCTCCCTTCTAGCATCCCCAAGAGTAGTGGTGGGCTGAGTTTTAGGCATATCCAATTGACCTTCAAACTTTGCATAGATTGCTTATACATAGCTGTCTTGCTGAGTGCCTCTCTCAACCATTGAGGGGAGTGATATTCTCTTATCTTTAAAATGTATGGCAGTGTGTTCCATCTCCTTAGGCAGGCATGTATACTATCATCTCCTAGCAGCCTAAACATGTCCTCAAAATGTGAAATTGCTTGCTCTTGGGCAGCAAGATATCTAGGTGCCAAATGAGGATCATTTGCAATCAAATTATGGGTACTGATGAGGACCATGGGATTTGATTATTCAACTCTGATCAAAAGAGGTCCAGTTTTCTCTCTTGCCAATATCCTTTTCATATTTGCATCTCTTGACTCCTCATGGTTCATCCATGATGCCAAAGCCATTAATTATAGATCTCCTAGCTTGGAATTAGGGTCCCATACATTCATGTCTGTGAGGGCCATGTTGTGTAAATAAAACTCAATCATGTTGGCCCTATCCTCTAGTGTACTTTGATCACAAAGATCAATAAACTGCATGTAGTCCTGAAATGACATGGTTCCCCTCTATATTAGTGTCTTCATATGAAACTACAACCATTGTTCTTTGAGGTAGAGAGCATAGGATTTAGCTGGCATCCTACATTGGATTGCCTCCAAGGAGAGGCTGGTCATACATGCTAGTTGGTTCTCTCTTTCCTGTAGTTGTCCCCTCAACCATGCATTTTCTGTCTCTAGTTGATTTCTCATTATAGCTTCTTTGTCCCTTAAGCCACTTATTTCTCTGCCCATTTCTTTGAGTTTCTCCTCCATGTGCCCAATGTCTTCTACCCCTTTTGGTTTGGCGATCTGAATCCATCGGTGAGTTTTGACCCTCTCCTTCTCAAGCTCGAAGAATAGTGGGATGGCAAACTTTTTAGGTATGACCCTGCCTGCTTCAATAAACCAGTAATAGGAGTCTAGGTTAGGTTGAGGTCTAGGTTCTTTTATCTCTGGGTCCTCCTCTTTAGCTTCTTGCTATTCCCCTACCTTTCTTTCCAATTTCTGTGCTTCTTGTAGATTCAACAGGGTATCCTGTAGGATTGTTTTTGATTCCTGTAGATTTTGCTGTGGATCTTGTAGGATTACCTTACCCTTTGAGGAAGTTGATCTAATAGTAGGCCTCGTTGTCAAATTTAGAATAACTGGTCCAATTTCATAAAAGAATATGGCCGAAGCACAATAGTGCAACTTCAGTCTTTAAGTCAAGTACAAAACTTTACGACCCTTTCCAAAACAATGAAAGGATCTATAAATACTTAATTAATCTAACTATCTATTCACTGCACCAACTCCAAAGCCTACAAGGAAAGGCCAACTTTCTCCTTCATTTTATACCCAATTATACTAGGCTAGCCACAGGATTTACCCGGTTGTTAAAACAGGGAATGCCCTTTGTATGGGACGAGGTGGCCCAAAAATTTTCTGATGATCTCAAGGCCATCCTCGTAAATGCTCCTTTGTTGCACCCGCCAGATTATTATCAATATTACTCCCTTTACCTAGCCACGACCCCTAGCACCATTGCTATGGTATTGGTCTAAGACAACGATGAAGGCAATGAACATGTGATCTACTACCTTAGTTGGAATCTCCTCGACACTAAAATGTGTTATGCACATGTCGATAAGTTAGCTTTGGCTGCCATCTACCTTGTTCAACACTTTCAACACTATATCCTTCTACGTACGAATACAATGATTTCTAAATGCAACCCTATGACGTATATCCTGACTTGTCAGTTGTTGGGGGAAAATATTCTAAATGGATCGTCATCGTGCAAGAATTTTATTTGGTATTTACTACTGCCAAATCTAAGAAGTCACTCATTTCTGCCGAATTGATTTGTTCTCTTCCCTCTAAGTCTCTTCCGACTGGTGCAGTGAACAACTTCCGGATGAGACCCTCTTTCTGTTCAGCACCTGTTTAGTCAATTTAGTGTCCTAAATTTCTCTACATAAATTATCAATTCGGGTATTGTAAACTGATGAAGTGTGGTGCACCATATGTGCTTAGTTAACCTTTTTTCTTACTTTGTTGTTTTATAGTTTATGTTGTTTTTGGGAGTTTTGATTCTTATGTTAGAATCTAATTTCTAAAGAAAAGAGAAAATGAAACAAATCAAAACTTTGAACAATTAGATTAATCTAAGCCGACAAAATATCTAAGAAAAGAAAGCAAGAAAAATAAAGCTGTTGCAATTTAAACTAGAGGCAAAAGTAAAACTTGAAACTGCTCTTAAACTAATGAAAGGCAAGTCAATAATCTCATTCATAATCACAACATTCTGCCAATGTTGGCTCTATAAACATCATTATATGGGATGAGAGAATGACACTAAACTATCTAATGCTATACTAATGGAAAGCAAGTCATCTCATTCATAATCATAACATTCCACAAATGTTGGCTTTAGAAACATCATCATACAATCATGAGAGAATGAAAGACTACAATAAGCAGAAAGAAAGCAAAACAAATCAAGTCCCATTCATAACTTCACATATCACCAAAATTGAGATAAACTAGTGCTTTGTCTTTCACTTGCTCAGTTGCCTTCTAGTCCTCATGAATTAAGGCCCATTTAATTACCCAATGATGAGACTCATCATCACCTCCCCTATTGAAAGTGTTTCTCATCCTCTGAGAAACTCAGTCAATATCCATATCTTTCATGGCGCTGGTAGCTTCTCTAACATCTCATGCCTCTGCTATGGTCTCCTCTTCTTGTTCATAGAAGCCTACTTTCTTTTCTACCTCTTCCCACTACCTCTTTTCTTCTTCTTCTTTTCTCCCTTCTAGCATCCCCAAGAGTAGTGGTGGGCTGAGTTTTAGGCATATCCATTTGACCTTCAAACTTTGCATAGATTGCTTATACATAGCTGTCCTGCTGAGTGCCTCTCTCAACCATTGAGGGGAGTGATATTCTCTTATCTTTAAGCTGTATGGCAGTGTGTTCCATCTCCTTAGGCAAGCATGTATACTATCATCTCCTAGCAGCCTAAACATGTCCTCAAAATGTGAAATTGCTTGCTCTTGGGCAGCAAGATATCTAGGTGCCAACTGAGGATCATTTGCAATCAAATTATGGGTACTGATGAGGGCCATGGGATTTGATTATTCAACTCTGATCAAAAGAGGTTCAGTTTTCTCTCTTGCCAATATCCTTTTCATCTTTGCATCTCTTGACTCCTCATGGTTCATCCATGATGCCAAAGCCATTAATTATAGATCTCCTAGCTTGGAATTAGGGTCCCATACATTCATGTCTGTGAGGGCCATGTTGTGTAAATAAAACTCAACCATTTTGGCCCTATCCTCTAGTGTACTTTGATCACAAAGATCAATAAACTACATGTAGTCCTGAAATGGCATGGTTCCCCTCTATATTAGTGTCTTCATATGAAACTACAACCATTGTTCTTTGAGGTAGAGAGCATAGGATTTAGCTGGCATCCTACATTGGATTGCCTCCAAGGAGAGGCTGGTCATACATGCTAGTTGGTTCTCTCTTTCCTGTAGTTGTCCCCTCAACCATGCATTTTCTGTCTCTAGTTGATTTCTCATTATAGCTTCTTTGTTCCTTAAGCCACTTATTTCTCTGCCCATTTCTTTGAGTTTCTCCTCCATGTGCCCAATGTCTTCTACCCCTTTTGGTTTGGCGATCTGAATCCATCGGTGAGTTTTGACCCTCTCCTTCTCAAGCTCGAAGAATAGTGGGATGGCAAAATTTTTAGGTATGACCCTGCCTGCTTCAATAAACCAGTAATAGGAGTCTAGGTTAGGTTGAGGTCTAGGTTCTTTTATCTCTGGGTCCTCCTCTTTAGCTTCTTGCTATTCCCCTACCTTTCTTTCCAATTTCTGTGCTTCTTGTAGATTCAACAGGGTATCCTGTAGGATTGTTTTTGATTCCTGTAGATTTTGCTGTGGATCTTGTAGGATTACCTTACCCTTTGAGGAAGTTGATCTAATAGTAGGCCTCGTTGTCAAATTTAGAATAACTGGTCCAATTTCATAAAAGAATATGGCTGAAGCACATTAGTGCAACTTCAGTCTTTAACTCAAGTACAAAACTTTACGACCCTTTCCAAAACTATGAAAGGATCTATAAATACTTAATTAATCTAACTATCTATTCACTGCACCAACTCCAAAGCCTGCAAGGAAAGGCCAACTTTCTCCTTCATTTTATACCCAATTATACTAGGCTAGCCACAGGATTTACCCGGTTGTTAAAACAGGGAATTCCCTTTGTATGGGACGAGGTGGCCCAAAAATTTTCTGATGATCTCAAGGCCATCCTCGTGAATGCTCCTTTGTTGCACCCGCCAGACTATTATCAAGATTACTCCCTTTACCTAGCCACGACCCCTAGCACCATTGCTATGGTATTGGTCTAAGACAACGATGAAGGCAATGAACATGTGATCTACTACCTTAGTTGCAATCTCCTCGACACTAAAATGTGTTATGCACATGTCGATAAGTTAGCTTTGGCTGCCATCTACCTTGTTCAACACTTTCAACACTATATCCTTCTACGTACGAATACAGTGATTTCTAAATGCAACCCTATGACGTATATCCTGACTTGTCAGTTGCTGGGGGAAAATATTCTAAATGGATCGTCATCCTACAAGAATTTTATTTGGTATTTACTACTGCCAAATCTAAGAAGTCACTCATTTCTGCCGAATTGATTTGTTCTCTTCCCTCTAAGTCTCTTCCGACTGGTGCAGTGAACAACTTCCGGATGAGACCCTCTTTCTGTTCAGCACCTGTTTAGTCAATTTAGTGTCCTAAATTTCTCTACATAAATTATCAATTCGGGTATTGTAAACTGATGAAGTGTGGTGCACCATATGTGCTTAGTTAACCTTTTTTCTTACTTTGTTGTTTTATAGTTTATGTTGTTTTTGGGAGTTTTGATTCTTATGTTAGAATCTAATTTCTAAAGAAAAGAGAAAATGAAACAAATCAAAACTTTGAACAATTAGATTAATCTAAGCCGACAAAATATCTAAGAAAAGAAAGCAAGAAAAATAAAGCTGTTGCAATTTAAACTAGAGGCAAAAGTAAAACTTGAAACTGCTCTTAAACTAATGAAAGGCAAGTCAATAATCTCATTCATAATCACAACATTCTGCCAATGTTGGCTCTATAAACATCATTATATGGGATGAGAGAATGACACTAAACTATCTAATGCTATACTAATGGAAAGCAAGTCATCTCATTCATAATCATAACATTCCACAAATGTTGGCTTTAGAAACATCATCATACAATCATGAGAGAATGAAAGACTACAATAAGCAGAAAGAAAGCAAAACAAATCAAGTCCCATTCATAACTTCACATATCACCAAAATTGAGATAAACTAGTGCTTTGTCTTTCACTTGCTCAGTTGCCTTCTAGTCCTCATGAATTAAGGCCCATTTAATTACCCAATGATGAGACTCATCATCACCTCCCCTATTGAAAGTGTTTCTCATCCTCTGAGAAACTCAGTCAATATCCATATCTTTCATGGCGCTGGTAGCTTCTCTAACATCTCATGCCTCTGCTATGGTATCCTCTTCTTGTTCATAGAAGCCTACTTTCTTTTCTACCTCTTCCCACTACCTCTTTTCTTCTTCTTCTTTTCTCCCTTCTAGCATCCCCAAGAGTAGTGGTGGGCTGAGTTTTAGGCATATCCAATTGACCTTCAAACTTTGCATAGATTGCTTATACATAGCTGTCCTGCTGAGTGCCTCTCTCAACCATTGAGGGGAGTGATATTCTCTTATCTTTAAAATGTATGGCAGTGTGTTCCATCTCCTTAGGCAGGCATGTATACTATCATCTCCTAGTAGCCTAAACATGTCCTCAAAATGTGAAATTGCTTGCTCTTGGGCAGCAAGATATCTAGGTGCCAAATGAGGATCATTTGCAATCAAATTATGGGTACTGATGAGGGCCATGGGATTTGATTATTCAACTCTGATCAAAAGAGGTCCAGTTTTCTCTCTTGCCAATATCCTTTTCATCTTTGCATCTCTTGACTCCTCATGGTTGATCCATGATGCCAAAGCCATTAATTATAGATCTCCTAGCTTGGAATTAGGGTCCCATACATTCATGTCTGTGAGGGCCATGTTGTGTAAATAAAACTCAATCATTTTGGCCCTATCCTCTAGTGTACTTTGATCACAAAGATCAATAAACTGCATGTAGTCCTGAAATGGCATGGTTCCCCTCTATATTAGTGTCTTCATATGAAACTACAACCATTGTTCTTTGAGGTAGAGAGCATAGGATTTAGCTGGCATCCTACATTGGATTGCCTCCAAGGAGAGGCTGGTCATACATGCTAGTTGGTTCTCTCTTTCCTGTAGTTGTCCCCTCAACCATGCATTTTCTGTCTCTAGTTGATTTCCCATTATAGCTTCTTTGTCCCTTAAGCCACTTATTTCTCTGCCCATTTCTTTGAGTTTCTCCTCCATGTGCCCAATGTCTTCTACCCCTTTTGGTTTGGCGATCTGAATCCATCGGTGAGTTTTGACCCTCTCCTTCTCAAGCTCGAAGAATAGTGGGATGGAAAACTTTTTAGGTATGACCCTGCCTGCTTCAATAAACCAGTAATAGGAGTCTAGGTTAGGTTGAGGTCTAGGTTCTTTTATCTCTGGGTCCTCCTCTTTAGCTTCTTGCTATTCCCCTACCTTTCTTTCCAATTTCTGTGCTTCTTGTAGATTCAACAGGGTATCCTGTAGGATTGTTTTTGATTCCTGTAGATTTTGCTGTGGATCTTGTAGGATTACCTTACCCTTTGAGGAAGTTGATCTAATAGTAGGCCTCGTTGTCAAATTTAGAATAACTGGTCCAATTTCATAAAAGAATATGGCTGAAGCACAATAGTGCAACTTCAATCTTTAAGTCAAGTACAAAACTTTACGACCCTTTCCAAAACAATGAAAGGATCTATAAATACTTAATTAATCTAACTATCTACGTAACTGAAATCCTACTTAATTGGTATCAATTGATTTTGATCCTATTTTCTTTAGCAATCTGGCAGTCGGTGGCATGAATCATCAAGTAGGCTGTTTGCCTTTAAATCTGAGCTGACTTATCGCAAGCATCGGCTATCGGGGAATGGCCTGGGGGTGCTTTAAGAATGTGCATAGAGCATTGCCGATAGCCGATAGCGATATCGCATCGGCGGAAACCAATGTGCCATTTACTTATGTTCCTTATGTCATTGCGATATGCGATCTTGCGATCGCTTTATCACAATGATAAAAGATTGATTTATTTGATCAAAATGGGTTTTTCAAAAAGGTTTTTTATAATGTTTTCATTTGGTTTTCGGACCTTTTTAAATAATACAATATTGATACCAATCAAAATCTAAAGGGACCCATTTCATATGATAGTTTTGTGAATAAAAATGATATGAAATGGGGGGTTGTTGTAGAGCACAACAATTGGCGATTCGCTGGAAGAAACAGTTATCTCTGAAAAGTATAGAAATACTTAAAATTTTTCAAAATAGAGTTCTAATCAAAGGGGAAAATTCTAATATAACTAGGTATATATGCATTCCGAGTAAAATGAAACTATTTTTGCTAATTTCTTCTCTTTTTAAGAAAATAGATACATTCTAAGTTTTAAATAGGCCTCTATTGGTTTATAATGATAAAACAGAAAACCTTTCCAAATCAGCTTTTATAGTGAACTCGTCTGTCATAGGTAGAGCCTCTGCTACCAGCGAACGTTCATAGTTTCGACAGGGATACCTTTTAACCATGTTATTGTCCATTGTCCCATCCCATTAAGAGTGTGATTAACAGAATGAATTCAAAACATGTTTTCATATTTTGTATTTCTTTTCCTTTTTCTGTTATTGATAAGATAAAAAGCCATTGTCCTAGTTTGGTAGCCAGCTATTGACAATGCCATTCACTGGTAATAATCTAACCGAACAAGCTGGCTCGTGATGAGACCCCTTGTCTTATAATTCTTAAGCCATTACCCTGTTATGGTATGCAGTATTGGTAATGTCGGTTAAACTATTTCCCTATGATCATGGTAAGCAGGCTTGTAATAAGACCTCTTATCTTTTATATCAAAATTTTTAGAATTACACTCTGAGTAATCATAAACTTTGGTGAATGGGATGGACAATTTTCTCCTTAAGAGTAGATGGATGACAGGGTAAGAGTTGAAGATGCTGAAGTTGGATTAGCTTCTATCTTGATATTGATAACCTTTTGTGACCAATTTGAAAACAGAAAATGATTTACAATACTTCTAAATTTTGAGAGGAGTTCACAAAACTTGAAGTGTGGTTTCAGAATACAATGATACCTAGTTTCCTAGAAATTATCCCTTTTGGTTAAGAGTTCTATTATTTTAAAAGCAAATATCATACTACTTCTGTGGATCAAGTTTTCAAACACAACAAAGGTCAATGGAGGATACCTTACAACTTTATTTTCTAAAGATCCTACAAACTACAAAACTCTATTAAACTAAAAAGGAGAAGGGATTACCTCCTCAATTAAAGAATTTCTTCAAGATAAGGCCATTAACAGGGAGAGAATCTCTCAAACCTGATAAATCTTGCAATATGAAGGTCGAATGGCCTATCTTTTCATAGATCTGAAATGGTCCAAGCCACATCTTCTGGAACTTGGTGTGTTTTCCCTTGTCCTCATGGGCTTTGTCCCATTTCAGAACTAAATCACCGACTTGAAATTGTTTTGAACCGGATGAGACTGAATCAAAAGTTGCCTTGATGATTTGCTGATGTTTGGCATGAATAACCCTGGCTTTTTCTCTTTCCTCTTCTAGTTTTAGAATTTGATCATGTCTAAGCTGAATAGAAGAAGAAGGACTTTCCTCAATGAACTGAACTAGGGCTAGAGAAGGAAGAACAAGATTTGTGGGTAGTACTGCTTCTTTTCCATACACAAGGTTGAACGGAGAAGATCCTATAGAAGCTTTCTGTGTTATCCTATCAGCCCATAATGCAAACATTAAGGATTTGTGCCAGTTTTTATGATTCTGTTTGATAGTTCGCTTAATGATTTTGATTAGATTTTTATTGGTAGACTCTGCTAAACCATTACCCTGGGGATAGTAATTAGCAGAATATTTCAATTTAAATCCTCTTTTAATAGCGAAATCAAACATAGCATTGCCTGAGAAGTAAGATGCATTATCAAAAACAAGAGCATTTGGGACACCAAACCTGGTAATGATGAATTGATCTATGAATTCAATGATTGCTTCAGAATTTTCTGTCTTCAAAGGAATTGCCTCAACCCACTTAGTAAAATAATCGGTAGCAGTAAGGATATACTTATGCTGTTTGGAAGAAGGTGGAGTAATTTCCCCAATGATGTCCAATCCCCATTGCTCAAATGGTTGTTCAATGTTGACTGGTTGCAGAGGGAAAGCTGGTTTTCATTGTCTTCCGCTAGAAGTTTGACAATTGCAGCATTTCCTTACATACTCGTGGGCATATCTAAACAGAGTGGGCCAATAGTATCCAGCATGAATAATTTTGTGAGCTGTTGTGTCAGCTCCAAAATGTCCTCCTGCTGGTCCATCATGTAACTCCTGCAAAACCTTTTGTGCTTCAGGTTTCTTAAGGCATCTTAATAAGATTGAATCATAATTCTGCCTAAAAAGCACATCATCAATAATCGTAAAATTTTTCGCTTTTAACCTAATGGCCCTTTTGTTTTTGTAAGACAGGTTAGGAGGTGCATAACCATTTTTTAAATAAAAGGTTAAGTCTGCATATTGAGACTCAGAATCAGTAACACTTATCTGGTTAACTTCTTCAGTTTGATCTGTATCACTTGATTCTGGAATGTTGGATGCTCCTGCCAATAACCTGCAAAAACCTTGGCCCCTAACAATCTTTGCTGGCTTAATTTCTAAGTCATATTCTTGAAGCGCTCTGACCCAATTTGCCCTTTTTTCACCCAGTTCTCTTTGGATTAATAGTTGCCTAACTGCAGGGAACGGAACTATAACTTTTGTGTGGGTTTTCAAAAGGAAGGGCCTATAATGTTTGACCGCTTTAAATACAACAAAGGCTTGTTTTTCTACTTCGGAGTAATTCAGTTCAGCACCTTGAAGATTTGAACTAAAAAATGAAATGGGTGCTTCCAAATTCTGATCGTTGAGCTGCGTGAGTACTACGGCATAAGACGAGGTGGATGCGATAGTGTATAATGTAAAATGATTAAAAAAATTGGGAGTATTTAAGGCTGGGGCATTGATTATTGATTGCTTGATTAAATCAAACGCTTCTTTTTCTGTTGATCCCCACTTAAAGACTGAATTTTTCTTGATCATAGTTTGAAGTGGCAAAATAATTTGAGAAAAATCTGGAACAAATCTTCTAACAAAATTGATTTGGCCTAAAAATGACTGCATGGATTTCTTATTATGTGGGAAAGGGATTTCAGAGATTTCTTTGATCCGATCAGGATCAATATAAATGCCATCTTTAGACACAATAAAGCCTAAGTGCTTTCCTTGGTCAAGAGCAAAGAAAGATTTTTTAGGGTTAAGAGAAATACCATATCTTTTGCAGCGTTGAAAGATTTGATTTAGATAATGCAAATGATTGGACCTCTCTTTAGAGAATACAGTAATATCATCTAGATAGACGACTACTATTCTATTAATCAACCCTTTAAAAGCTATATCCATCGCTCTTTGGAATGTCGCTCCTGCATTAATAAGTCCGAAAGGCATTTTCTGATATGCATATGTTCCCCATTTTGTTCTGAATGTGGTTTTAAGCTGGTCATCAGGATGGACCAAAACTTGGTTATATCTTGAGAAACCATCTAGAAAGGACATTAGTTCAGAGCCTGCTACTAATTGGAGTATTTGCTCCATGGTAGGTAATGGGAAATTGTCTTTTAAGCTCGCTTTGTTCAAATTTCTGAAATCAATACAAATCCGAATGTTGCCATTTTTCTTTCTGAGTGGCACCATATTGGAGACCTAGTTTGAGTGTCGGATTGGAAAAATAATCTTGGCTTTCAAGAGTTTGTTAAGTTCAGTTTTTATTTGACTCTCTAAGCTTGGATGTATTTTTCTTAACTTCTGCTGAATTGGTTTCTGATCGGGAAGCACTGGAATGGTATGCTGGATAATGGATGTATCATATGTCTTCAAATCATCATATTTCCAAGCAAAAACATGTTTATTTTTTCTTAACAGTTTAATGAATGCCTCTTTCTCTTCCAAGGAAAGTCCTAATCCTAAATTAATGTTTTGAGGAGTTTTCTCAGTGCCAAGATTTATCAACTCAAACCTTAGGGTAGAACTTTGGAGCTTTGTATTAGTCACAGGTTTAAACCTGTCTTTAATATCATAAAGATCCTCCATCTTTACCACAGGCTTAGGGATTGAATTTTCCTGAGGTGTTTCTCTCATTTGAAAGTCATGCTCATTTTCCTCAATAATTTGATTATCATAGGACTTTTAAGAAGTTAAGAATTGTAAAATATCCTCATCATGGTTGAATACTCTCCAATTAGTGACATTGTCAGGAATTGATGGCTTAAAAAGCAATTCTACTGAAAATCTATCTGGGCTATAGTCTTCAAAAGGTAGGAGCTTGGAAGCTACATTGGCTAGCAGGTCAGCCGCCGAGTTTTGAGACCTAGGGATGGAGGAAATATTGAATGCCGAAAAGTGTGAGGTGAGTTCTTGTACTAGCGACTGATAATGTTTAAGATGATTTGAAAGACAATGAATTGTATTTCTCACTTGTTTGATAATAATTTCAGAATCACCGAATACTTTTAAATATTGCACTTTAAGGCTGATTGCTTTATACAGTCCTTGGACTAAGGCTTCATACTCGGCTATATTGTTAGTGCATTCAAATTCTAGCCTACAGGACAGCATTGTTTTTTATCCTTGTGGATTAACCAAAATACATCCTTCTCCTGAGCCCTCACTAGATTTGACCCATCGAAATATAACGACCAAAATAAAGAAGTATTAACAATTTTATTTACAGTTTTCTCAGTATCATTGAAACATCTAGACCTATTTTTTGTGAAAAATTCTCAATCTGAGATGTAAAATGGTTCACTGAGAAAGGGGATGGCTGGGCAGTAAAGTTACCAAAGAATGACTCAGATGAATAATTCCCCAAAATGTTGTTATTAAATGCTACAGGTTGGTTTTCTTGCTCAAATTCAGTAACTGTATGGGTCATATGTTTTTCTCGATCAATCCTTATTTGATTTGGCTTACCCTTATAGGGAAGCCACATATGTGACCAATCAGTAGAAATATACCCATGTAGTTTTTTAGATCAATCCCTACTCAAGATTAAACCGTAAAATTCAGGTATATCGGCTATTAGGATATCAATCCTTTGTACTACTCTAGGATCAGCAGATAACCTGATAGTTACGGAATTAATCTCTCCCACAACCTGTACTTTGGTCCTGTCCAACTGTACAATATGAATAGTAGACTTCTGGGTTTCAATGTTCAGTTTGGAACAAACTGAAGCTGGCATTATGTTGGAAGATGCCCCTGAGTCAATCAAACAGTTGTTCAGGTTTCTGTTGTAGATCTCATGGGTTAGAAGGAAAGGTGGAGTATGAGAGTTTGATCTATCTCCAATCAAAACCGCATCGGTAGCTTCAACCATACCAGGAGGAGGTTGCCCTGAACCATTAGCAGCTTTAGCACTGGGAAGGGGTAAAGAATGAACAGCATTCAATTCTTTGAGAAGCAATTTCTGCTGATGTTTTAATTTACTAAGTTCAAACATAGTAATGTTTGCTTTAGTTTTCTTCATGTCATCAACAATATTGTACTCCATTGAATCGGATACCACTAACGTTTTATATGTTGAAGGAGTATTAGAAGTTGAAGGTTGGTCTTGGGGAACTGTTGCAGGTGATTTCTTTGCAGGTATTTTTTCCTTTGTTGTAGCAGCACCTGCACTCCTTTTCTTTGACATTGCCTTAACAGGTTCAGAAGTACTTTTACTCCTAGTAGTGACCGGGAACGCTTCTTCTTCATTATCGGTATCGGAGTTGGGGAGTATAAAATCCCACATTCCATGACATTCAACTACTTCTTCTTCAGCATCAGTTGGTGAGATTGTTTCCTCTTCCTCTTCTTCTTGCTCTGAATCTGCATTAGATATGACATTCGGTGGCTTTGATTCGGTTTTCTTATAAGTCCCAAAGGGTCTTTTGGTTGAGGTTTCGGCTACCTGCTTTTTTATTTCAACCATTTCATTTGACAAAGTTTTTAGGACTTTTTGCAAACCCTCCATGTCATATGGGTCTTTTGGGGTTTTCTTCCTTGAGTCATCTTTAAAAGAGACTTTTTTGGCTTTTCTATCTTCCAGAGCAGCTTTCTTTTCTAGAGCATTAATACGTTTCTCCACAGCAAGTGCTTCTTTCATGTTTTCAGCTAAGGTAGGTTTCCCAGCCCTATCTACAAAAATGGCTATATTGGCAGGTAGGGCAGTTATATACCATTCGCTTCGAATTTGTTCACTTGGTTTGGAGGCCGTCGGGATTTTATTCAAGAGTTTATTGAATCGAGCATTAAATTCCTTAATTGGTTCCCTATGCTCTATCCTAAGATTGGAGAGATCGTTTATTAGCATAGCCAAAGACCTATCATCTCCATATTTGGTAAGAAACTGCTCTTGGCAAGTGTTCCAACTAGTAATGGAACCAGAGGGTAAAGAAAAATACCAGGATCCTGCTGATCCTTGCAAGGTGTAAGGGAAAAGTCTAACAACAACATCTTGTTCTGTTACTCCTTTCAAGTTGACTACCAACATGAAATTATTAATATGTTCCTCAGCCTGGGTCCCATCATCTAGGTTAAACTTGGGTAGCCATTTTTCAGGAGCATCTGGTAATGCATGCAATGGTGCAGGCATGTTGACTGCACCAGGCCTGGTCCATGGATCTGCCATTGTAATAGCAGTAGTGGTTGATACTACTGCTGGAATTCCAAATGTCTGGGAAGGAAATAATGTTGAGGAGTGAGCAGGTTGGGATGTTAAAGCTCCTAATCCCTGATGAACAACAATATGTAATGGGGGAGTGGATGGTTGACTTTGCAGAGGGGAAGATGAAATGGAGGATGTGGATGAAAGCTCTTCACTGTCAGATCCTTCAGTATATTTCTTCGCCTTTTTCCTTTTGGGTAAAGGGAACTCAGTGGGTTCAATACCGAGCTTTTCGCTCTGAAGTCTGGTGAGAGGGTGAGGTAAATTGTACTGCGAAGTCGCACTACTTTGTGATACCTCAGATTTCTGTGGTGAAATCGAGAAGCTCTGAAGTTTGTGGATAAGAGACTGGACTTCAGGGGATTCGAGACTTAATTGTTCTGGAGTATGATGGGTTTGGGCAGTTGTAGTTGATTCCTCTTCTTCTTGTTTGGATATTGGAGAACCAGCATGCAATTGGGAAGTTCGAGGGGATACGGAGGGAGAATTACTCTTAGAATGGCCTGCAGATTTGGGTTTGCTTGCCATTCACAGTTGATGACCCTCCTTCTAGCGCCAAAAATGTTGATGCCCCGAAAATCGTTGTATCAACATTGGGGGATAACCACCCGGTCCGGACCTTAGTACAGCTCCTTTTCCGTTCGGAATGGTGGCTCCGACTAGGGATAATGGGACCAGTTTCCCAGAAATGGATAAATGGAATGAATGATTGGTTGACTAATCTAATGATAGGCGAATAACTAAATCTATCAGCAAAATAAAAGAGCTATTACTTATCCCGGGAACTATCGTACTTTGAAGTGTAGCGCTTGATGATCTGTGTCTATGGACATGCATATAGATGACTCCATCTAACAAACATGGACATTAATTCATTCAAGGATTACTTTGCTTAAATAGTTAAGCAAAGCGATTAAAGCAATATTACTACACTTGTCATTTATATCATCGACATATATATGATTAAAAGAAAAGCACACCATAAACATCCAATAGTGGAAGGAATACAGAACTGCTGTTAAAGCACATACATATATTCGATAATAGCAAAGATAATCAAATAACAATTCATATGAAAAGAATGAATTCAGACATAGATAAAAGTACCATATGAGCTGCTAGACACTCCCAATATCAATCGCTACTTGAGATTCTTCCTTCAACGCAGAAACACTTTCAAACAAAGACAATAGTGCACAATTGCATAAAAGCTTCCTTGTCAAATTTAGAATAACTGGTCCAGTTTCATAAAAGAATATGGCTGAAGCACAATAGTGCAACTTCAGTCTTTAAGTCAAGTACAAAACTTTACGACCCTTTCCAAAACAATGAAAGGATCTATAAATACTTAATTAATCTAACTATCTACGAAACTGAAATCCTACTTAATTGGTATCAATTGATTTTGATCCTATTTTCTTCAGCAATCTGGCAGTCGGCGACATGAATCATCAAGTAGGCTGTTTGCCTTTAAATCTGAGCTAACTTATCGCAAGCATCGGCTATCGGGGAATGGCCTGGGGGTGATTTAAGAATGTGCATAGAGCATTGCCGATAGCCGATAGCGATATCGCATCGGCGGAAAACAATGTGCCATTTACTTATGTTCCTTATGTCATTGCGATATGCGATCTTGCGATCGCTTTATCGCAATGATAAAAGATTGATTTATTTGATCAAAATGGGTTTTTCAAAAAGGTTTTTTATAATGTTTTCATTTGGTTTTCGGACCTTTTTGAATAATAAAATATTGATACCAATCAAAATCTAAAGGGACCCATTTCATATGATAGTTTTGTGAATAAAAATGATATGAAATGGGGGGTTGTTGTAGAGAACAACAGGGACTTAGGGGAAGGAATTTGTCTTTTTGTGTAGGTGAATATTCAATCTCAATAGGAATTTTGGTTTATGTTTGTGGCTTCCCCTATCTTATTCTTGTGCTCCTTCTTGTCTTGAAATATAGTGGGGTATGCCTCTGCCCTTTTCTTTTTTGCTTGATTGGGGTACTGAGAGCAGTGAGGGCAGTTGCTACCTCTCTCTCAATGGCCTCTGGAGACATCCTAGGTGACTCCTCCTTATGTTCTGTCACCTCTGTTCTATTGCCTTCTTGTAGATCTGCATCATCTCTATGAGTTTCCTCTTTAATTTCCTCCTTTGTTTCTTCATCATCCTCCTTCTATTCTCCCTCCTTCTCTTCTCCCTCTTCTTCTTCATCTTCATCATGTTCCTCTATGTCAACTCCTTCTTCATTCATCTCATCCTTATCTTTCTCTATATCTTCCTCTTCATGTTTTACTTCCTCTTCACTAACAATAGGACTAACATCATAAGTGAGAGCTTTGATGTCATCCTCTGCTGGAATGTCTCTATAAATTTACCATGTTATAGGGGTTCTGAGGTTTTTGAGGTCATATTCAATGAGGATCCTAATCAACCCATGGTGAGCTAATTGTTGGGAATTCCCCTCCTTCACTTTGATGCTTGAGTCTATGAGTGATTGAAGCAAGAAATATGGTATGTTGAGCCTTTGTTGAGGGGGTGTTTCTACTCCAAATCTTAATTATTCAAGGATCTTGAAAAGATAGCCATACACAACACTATATCTACCCTCACATGAGATGTATTTGATTAGTTGGTAGCCTAGCTCACTCCATGGATATGGCAGACTTTCCCTCCTTACTCCATTTTTGTCCTTAGTGGGTTCCTCACCTTCTAAACATAATTTTCTTTTGACAACCTAGCTATCTCCTTTGTCTTCTTTTATCCATGGGACTCCTAGGGGAAGTATGGTGACCCTGCTGATGAGCTCAGGAGTGATATTTATAGTGAGGCCCCTTATTGCAATAGTGACATGTATTCTAGTGTGTGGAGTGAGGGAGAGAGAGAATTCTGGAGCCACCTCGTCATCATACCCTCTGAAATTTTTTAAAAACCCCATCCAATTGTGTCTTGTGAAGATTTAAAGCACTTGGGGGTGTTGTTGGATTCTCACAATGTTTGTGGGCTCTCTCCTATTAAACCCTCCTGTCATCTTGCTGGTGAAGATTGAGGAGAAAATGAGAGGGTTGAAACAACTTTTCGAATGTAGGAGCAAAACAGAGATGATTGTTTATTTAATTTCCTCCACACAATTGCTACATTGTCTCAAATTTAGAGTATCCTTGGTTCATTTACTTGCAAAGGGGAATGTAATTTTAGAGCCTACCTCTTTAGACTAGTTGTAGTGGCAAACTCCCGTGATATCCCTTATGAACTCTTCTTTGCCAATCTTGTAGACTGTATCCTGTAGGAATTCTTGCGCATGTTCCTATAGGAATTCCTGTGTAGTGAGCAATGGATCTTTGCTTCTGGTGGGTGGCCTGGGTTATGGGAGCAACTTGAGTGAGGGATTTTTGAGGAGGTGAAATGCATGAATGCATGGGAACAATGTTTTATTTCCTCTTATGGTGATTCAGGGTGAGGTGGTGTGCTGGCAGCAAAGGTACGTTGCCATTTTTGGACCGTTGGTCCCCACTACCACCTCATCATTTCCCACTCCTCATAATCAGCTCCCACCTTGTAGATCCATAGTTTAACTGCTTTTTGTCCTACTCCTTCTCTGTCTTTGAGTTGACTGCAACCACATGTGAGAGGACACCTGGTTGTGCATGTGTTGACTGAACGAAGGTGGCCAAGTTAACTAACCACCTTTTCACTTATAAACCAACTATCTCATAACCCTTATAATTTTTTACTACATGATGCATATGAGAGAGCGAGCGAGATACTTACCTGTGGTTTCAATGCTATGCCGTAGTTTGTCGAAGACCAGAGGTGCTGTTGGATGAATTTGCTACATACCATTCTTCTTCCTCCTCTTGCTGTATGCTAATGATTTCTCTATTTTTGTAGTTATCTATGGTTGAAGATCTGATGTTGCTACTTTGGAGCTCCTGGACCAACCTAGTGAAGACTTGTTGATGGTGTGATTGGCATTATGTGGGATAGGTTGCTACAGGATTTCCTACAGGATGTCCTATAGCTGCTTCTACCTAACAATTCTTTTATTAGTTTGTTTGCTGGGGTTGTGAGGATGATGACATGGATGGAAAGAAGGAGTGGGAGTGTGGAGGGTAAAGGATACTCAGGTGATGCTCTTTACTCCTCTTTGTTTCCTTTTTTTCTTTGAAGACTGAAAAACTGTTGAAACTATTTTTTTTTTGAATTGTGAGTGCAAGGATGATGATGGTGGACGAGGTGAGGTGCTAGATCGTGGATGGGGTGAATTTTAGGGACCTAACAAGTCCATCATATGCCTTTGGATTTCTTCCTGTAGGATTTCTGGGTCACTGTAATTCCTACAGGACCATCTTGTAGGTTTTCAAGGGATCCTGTAGAAAACACAATCTTTGCATAAATCGAAGCAATGGAGTGGAAAAATGACAAAAATGATGGAGGGATGCATGGTAAGGAGTGAAGAAAATGAATATGTGAGTGGTAGGGGTCTCCTTGGGATCCTCTTTTGCTCCTTGACTATCTTCCTCGCCCACTTGCAACTGGAAATTTCATGATTTTTTTTTTTTGAACAACAACTACGCTGCCTCAAAGAGGTTTTCACCCTAGCTATTTGCCCTGGGTGCCTCAAGAAAGGTTTTCACCCAGGGATCTTCTTATTCTCTTTTTGTTTTTTTTTTTTTTGTTCTCTTTTTTTTTGTCATCACTGGGCCGCCTCAAGAGGTTTTCAACCCACAGATGGGACTCAAGTGCCTCATGGAGGTTTTCACCTGAGTCCTTATTCTTTTTCTTTTTCTTCAATGATTTGATGAGGGAGGAGCTGGAACTTGCTCCATTTTCATCACTATTTTGTTGATATCATCAACGAACTCTTGTTTTGATAAAGGTCTCTTGTACATTTTTAGCAGTGTCCATTAACAAGCAAAGGAATGGCTTCTTCATCTATGGTTCTGATTTGCACTGAACCATTATCATGGAATCTTTCCACAACATAAGTTCTGAGCCATCTTGTCCTCAAATTCCCTTGAAGTCCTTATACCTAGAATCATATAACAATGCCCAATCGGCTTCTTGAAATTGCTTCTCCTTTATATTTTTATCATGCCAGATCTTCCTCTAAAGTTGAACTACCTCTATATGTAGGAGGGCTTGCATTCTGAATTCAACTAAACCATTCAATTGGAACAATCTCCCTTTCTGCTCATTGCTGAGATCCAAATCTAGTTCAGCTGCCATCCTTAATGTGTTATATTCTAATTCAATGGACAACAAGGCCTTTTTCCCATAGACCAACTCATAGGGTGTGAATCTAGTGGTGGTCTTCCATGTGGTATTATAGGTCCAGGTGGCCTCAACTATCCTTTCTGCCTAGTCCTTCCTGCTACTACTCACCACCTTGGTTAAGATGCCCTCTAGTGCTCTATTGGTCACCTCCACTTGCCCATTAGCTTGTGGATGATAAGGAGTGGAGGTCCTATGCTTGATCTTGTGATGGCTGAGCAAGTCTTCAATTATGTTGGAGGTAAACTAGCTGCCTTGGTCTGTGCCCAACGCTCTAGGGTACCCAAATTTGTAGAATACATTCTCCCTTAGGAACTCAACCAACTTCTCTTCTGTTGCTGCCTTAATTTCCTTGGTTTCAGCCCACTTAGTCAAATAATCAGTGCACACAACAATGTACTATTTTTGCTTTGAAGGAGGGTCAATAGGCCCAATGAAGTCCATGCCCCACTTGTCAAATGGCTCGAAGGTCACTTGAGGCTGTAGAGGCATTTAATCTCTTGGAGTAGGCCTTCCCATCCTCTGGCACCGATCACATTGACTAGTGTACTTTTTCACATCTTGATGAAGAGTGGGCCAATAATAGCCTGCTTGTAACACTTTGAATGTTGTCCTCTTTGCTGCAAAGTGACCTCCACAAGGCCCATCATGATAGGTCAGAAGGATGTCAAAGACTTCCTCTTCCTTGACACACCTTCTCAAGATTTGATCTGGGCAAATTTTGAAAATATTGCCCCCAATCCAAGTGAAGGGGGTGATTTCCTAACTATTTTTCTCTCTTCTTTGGAGGACAAGTTTGGTGGGAACTGTGCTGATACCAAATAGTTTGCTATATCAACAAACCATGGAGAGAGAACTGAAATAGCAAATAAGTGCTCATCTGGTAACTGGTCATCCACCATTCCTTCTTCACCTGCAGGAAAATTTACCCTAGATAAAAAATCTGCAACAACATTTTCCTTACCAGGCTTATCAACAATGGTTAGATCAAATTGCTGTAATAAAAGAAACCATCTTATAATTCGAGCATTCACATCTAGTTTGTTCATTAAATATTTGATTGTAGCATGGTCAGTATGCACAAATGTTTGATAGCCTATAATGTAATGCCTAAATTTGTTTAATGAATGCACAATAGCCAGGAGTTCCTTTTCGGTCACTGTATAATTTAGTTCATCCTTTGACAAGTTCTTACTGATAAAATAGATAACATAAGGTAATTTTTCATATATCTGACCTAGGGTTGCTCCTATAGCTTTGTGTGAGGCATCAACATGAATATGAAAGGGGAGGGCCCAGTTTGGCCCTCGGAGAATTGGTGCAGTGGTTAACTTATCCTTTAGAATGTCTAAGGCCTCTTGACAACTTTTTGACCATATAAACTCAGAATCTTTGGCCAACAAACCAAATAAAGGAGGGGCCAACTTACTGAAGTCTTTTATGAACCTTCATTAGTATCCAGCTAACCCTCGGAAACTTTTGACATCTCTCTGCTTTTGAGGAGGTGGAACCCTTTGGATGATGGCTATTTTGTTTGGGTTGACCTGCAATGTTGGTTGAGATATTGAATGACCTAGCATGGTCCCCGCAGTCATTAAGAATTCATATTTTTTAGGACTAAGAGATAGGTTTATTTCAATGCACTTGTGCAGTACTTTGCCGAGGTTAGACAGGGCTTCTTGAAAATCATAGCCATAAGGTGTAATATCATCCATATAAATCTCCATCGCATCATGGACTAATTTGGCTTAAATACTCAAGATTGCTCTCTGGAAAGTGGCAGGAGCATTGCATAGTCCAAAAGGAAGGACCGCATAGGAAAATGTACCCCAAGGACAAGTGAATGTGGTATTATCCTGGTCTTCTTGGCATATCTGGATTTGGTTGTACCCATTGAATCCATCTAGGAAAGAGAAAAACCTTTTTCCTGCCAGGCCATCTAGAACTTGGTCAATGAAGGGTAGAAGAAAATGATCCTTCTTTGTGGCTTTGAACTTCAACTCCCTGTAATCGACACAAATTGTAATGTAGGAAAGTTCCCTCTACGGACAGAGGCAACCCATCTAGCCCTAGAGTGGGTCTAATCAGAACAAGAACAATATCAAAGAAAATTCCCTTAGATGGTTAATGTCATGAAGGCCTACCTTAAAATCCTTGTTTGATGAAGTTCTCATTGTGTTGCTTCAGATCTTATTCTAATCACTTTTGTACCTAAAACAACATACAGATAACAACAACAAACATAATAGAATACAACAAAAATGATCTACTTAAAGGGTCAAGGAACTTCAAGCTATCAATATGAAATTTGACATAAGATATAGGAAATAAACTACTGATTTGTATTAATATGAACTAAAGTAAAACTTACAACCATGCCTTGATGTTGTAGGTTTCCTTGAAGGGTCCTGTTAGCATGTCTCTGCAAGCATTCACTCATGAATTGTCTCCCAATAGGATGAATAACTCTCTCTTCTACCGAAAAGGCAAAATTATGATGCTAGAACACTCATACAATCAAGCCAAATCCACACAAAACTCTCCCAGGCTAAGTTACATTAGAAGCTACTTCCAAACTCTACTCAAACTCTCTCCAACCCTCTAATTCCAACTGCCACTTAACTTGAACTAGTAGATCTCAACCATGAAGGAGATATTTATAAGAGGAGAAGCCTCCATAAGGGATGGGAGAAAGAGCTTATCCCTTTGGGAGGTTGCACAAAAGGTGGAACAACCATCCCAGAGGAGAGATTCGAGCTCATCTGATCCAACAACCAACGCTAGGACCGCCCATCAACAATTTGTTAAAACAAACTCACCAAAAGTAGCTCATCACGAGTGAAACACAGGGACAAAGCAATGACATCACTAGGCTTAGTTCAATCTTGGCCATCTTCACAGGTGGAATAATTGATGACCAGTGACAACCCAAAAACAAAGGTTAAAAAGGGTCTGCTCCAGGAGTAATGAATTGAGGTATTCTTCTTGAGATGACAAGGAAGACATTGACACATATTTTGCAACATGACGCAAAGTAGATGTCAATAACATGGATCGATAGTGTCCGGGATCAGGGAATGCGAGGTCGGTGAAAAAATACTGTGTAACAGATGCCCCCTAAAGCATGAAGGCCTAGAGAGTGGGAGGGATGAAATGCTTTACAAATCCATAACTTAAATAGAACACTATCGCAGAGAACCTGCAAACGAAAGTACAACTGATATCTCTGATACATGTGTACATAGTGAAAGGAAATACATGTGCATAAGGCATGGGCACAACCATCCAGAAGATAAACATAAACGATCTATGGTATGGACACAACCATCCAATTAGAAGGACCATATAAAAGACTCAAGTATGGTCGCAACCATCAAATCAAAAGAATCATGTATAAAATCATGAACCAATCCACGCAAACTAGAATTGTGTAATCTGAGCCCAGGATCTTGAATCCCAACTCGACCAAGGTACAAATTCTAATATGCGAATAGATGTGCTGAAGTCGAGCATACTAGAAAATTTCTTGATTACCGGTCAATGATGTAAACCATTAACAAGCGCGAGAGAGACCACCAGTAATGTCAATGGTTCTCAAGGTACTGCTAGTATAATCCATGAAGTGTGAAGAATGATCTGAAGTTGAACACCTTTGAAATCACCCGATTGAAGGCAAATAATGAAATCCCGTCGTCGAATGTGAAGAACTTGCCATTAAAGCATGCAAGCTCCAAGGTACCAGAAAGGAGTCTTTAGATAAACTTCTTGGATAATGAGTTGAAGTCGATAGGAAGTGATCGGTCAAAGATGGGTCATAATGTTTCCCACATCGTCAATGCGAGACAAAGGAACAAGATGAATGTGGATGAGACAAGGAATCTGATGAAGGTGTGTAAGGATAACAACTGTAGAAGGATTAAGCTCTTGGACATATTGGTGACATGACTCCGGATTTTGGCAGCATTTTGGTACCAAGGGATTAAAGGTCATGATGATGCAGCAAGGATCAGATAGAATGAGGCAAATTGGATAACCCAAAACCTGGAAGGCCAATGATTAAGTGAGGATATCCCAACCTGACATGAAGCAGAAAGAGTGTCAATGTTCAAGAGCGACAAGCTTCCATATACAACCAACGAAATACTTCCAAATTCCCCCCCACCATTTTTGGCGAGTACCCCAATTATTTTTGAAACACAAGCTTGAAGGGGATAGCATATGCTTTAATATAAGTTTGTCCTTTGGACAAATCCGACCTAGTAAGTTTAATGAGCTCTAAGAAGGAGAAACTCGTGTTCGTCATGGTGACGAATTTGATGTCGTTTAATAGTTTAACGAGTCTGACAAAGGTGTAACTCGATATATTTTTCATGTTTAGAGAGTTTGAAAAAGACACATAAAATAAAACTCCACATGGTACCTTTTCATACGATTGTGTCTCTCGAGCCCGAAAAGGTAGAAAACAATACTTGAGAGAATCGCTTGACCATTTCAGCCAAGGAGTACCTTTTCGTAAATAGTGCCTCCCAGCTCGAAAAAGGGGTACACTTATATTTGGCGCATGACGTTTCACATCCGTTAACAAGTTTGAAACAACAAGGGCTTGACCATATTTTTGTTTCTAAAGGGTTGTAAAAGAGCTAAAAGCAGACCCCCCACCCCATTTTTATTCTCTTTAACGAGTCAAAAAGGGAAAAATACTTTCAATATTTTCATATTTTACGAGTTAGAAAATATCTTAAAGGTGACTCGTCCTGGAGGAATGAATGGTAGCAACTGGTTCCGGCAATGAAGGAACTACTCAAAACATGTAATGGTCAAGAGGTTGGCTAATAAAACCGCTCATCGCTACGGTCCCTCAGGAAAGGAAAAACAACCAAGTGAAAGCATATGATTGGCCAAAGAGATGGCTGTGATGGAATGAAACAACCAATGCTCATCTAACAAAAATTAGCTGATAAAAATGGCGATCACGAGGGTTAAAATCGGGTATGGGTTCATTTTTACACAAGCTTGAACCATGGAAAACTCTGCTTGGATTAGGTTTCATGTTTACACAAGCTTGAAATGAAAAACTATGCTTGTTATAAGTTTGCAAGCCCTCGGCATAATGACTCAAATCGAGGTACATGCCCCCCAAGCTTCAAGTCATTCAACTAGGTGAATGGAATGAAGGTTCACTTGTGAGATCTTGGAAAGAATCGACTAGGATTTTACGAGATCTTAATCAAAGAATCGATTTGTAAAGGGAGTTGTTTCATTTTTTAATGAGGTTGACACAGTAAAAGAACTATCCTCAAGACTCCTTGTTTCATTTTTTAACAAGGTTGACACAAGAAAAGAACTGTCCTCCTCGTCACCCCTTGTTTCATTTTTTAACAAGGTTGACACAAGAAAAGAACTGTCCTCCTCACCCCTTGTTTCATTTTTTAACGAGGTTAACACAAGATACATAACTCTCCTCGTCACCCCTTATTTCATTTTTTAACAAGGTTGACACAAGAAAAGAACTGTCCCCACCCTTTGTTTCATTTTTAACGAGGTTGACACAAGACCATGAACTATCCTCATCACCTCTTGTTTCATTCGTTTAATGAGGTTGACACAAGACCAGGAACTATCCTCATCTCTCCTTGTTTCATTTTTTAACGAGGTTGACACAAGAGAAGAACTCTCCTCATCTCTTGTTTCATTTTTTAATGAGGTTGACACAAGAAAAGAACTATCCTCATAACATTGTTCATGGACCATATGAGAACATGGCTCCCAAGAGGTCTTCACTAGACAGAAGGACCACACTCCAGGAGGAATACATGTCATTTGGTACCAAAGACAGATCGGGTTCCAATGCCCCCAGTACATAATGTACTATACCATTTGTTTGATCATCAACAAATGTAGAGACGGAGCGGGTAGCCACATAATTAACCTGTGGTGGGGAAGGTACTACTTGCAAACAAGAGCCGATAGGGGATGATGGTTGCGAAGGAGACGCCTGGTGACCAATGAACGACAATTGATTAATAGTCACAATTCTTCCTTCATGTCGAAAACAAACCACGCGAAGAAGTGAAGAAACAAGGGCTCCCATGACATACACATAGTCGCGTCCAAGGAGGAGATTGAAATCTAACAGACCTTGGACTACCATCATGTCTATATAGATGGTATTTCCTCCCAAAGTAATAGGGAACTGCGGAAGGATCCCTAAGGGTTGATTGGTTCCTCCGTTGAAAGCCAACAGATTCTGGGTGACAGGCACAAGTTGTGGAGAGCCCAAAGGTTGCCAAGTAGTAGAAGACATGATGCTAATAGATGCACCTTCATCTAATATAGTTTTAGGTACTACCATATTATAGGCTTGTATCGTGATATGGAAATGCATGTAAGATGGGAGGCGTAAAGCAGTCAAGTGACTCTAATAAAAAGAAACGACATAACTACTTGGTGGGGGTATCATATGATTTCCCCCATGCTTTGCAGGAATAGAAGAAGGACTCTCTTGAACAACTGGGACGGGAGGGTCACTCTTCGATTCATGAGAATCTGAGGAGATGAGAAGAACATGAGCAATATGATCACCACTCTCTTCCAGAATAGAGTGAGCAATTGGTGGCGAAACCAAGTTGACACTCTTTTCAACCAATGGTTGGTTGGGAATAGACATAAGAGAGTCTTGCCCAGGAAGAGCAGGACAAACAAGAGATGAACCCAAGTCAATCTCTTTACCAACCGGGAGAGGGTTAGAAGAAAGCCTCTGATAACCAACAGGGAGTTGGGGTTGAGGAGCTGTAAGGTTTTCCAAAAATTTGGAAGCTTTATCCATAAGAGGACAAAGGTGAAGAAGATGCTCTCCTTCACATAACCTACAGGGAAATCTAATCTTTCCTTTTTTATTACCATCTCTAGCCAAGAGTGTAGCATCGACATGATCTCTAGAGGTCAATGGGGATGGTTGATCCAGATTTTGAGACCATACCTATAAGACTCTGGGAATGCCAGGACAATCTCGGAGGATATGGTCACCCTTACACATCTTGTAAGGGAATCTAACCTTCCGTGGAGGAACAGAAGGTTTTCCTATAGGAGGTGCATTTGGAGTAATAGCCCCACGATCGGCCTCTTGCTTAGCTGACTTCTTCTTCGTCTTCTTCTTCTTCTTCATAGCCCCCTAGTTACTAGATTTGAAACTTTCACCAAGTGAAGTAGAAGAGGAAGGTTAAGAAATAGGGGAAGAAGGTGAGGGGTCAACCTTAGAATCATCGTGACGTGGTTCGAATGAAGGAGATGTCAAGGTAGGAGTTGGGACACTCAAGATCACTAAGGTTGAAAATAAACAGATAGGTAAACCAATGGTTTACCCAGGGAGGGACAACGTTGCCATATAAGGAGCACCAATGTTTCCAAAAGAAGGAAAACGACTAGGATTCCCATCCGAAGGGGATCCTTGACTGGCAGACTTTGGAAATGTTTCCATTGGAATCGACTCTAAAGAATTACCAAGGAAGATAAGGTTTACTAGGAATATTTCATGGGAAGTTAATTTTGAACATTCAAACAAAACTTTTCCTTTTCATGTTTTAAGAGTCGAGAAAAGGACGAAAGGTGACTTTATCACTTTCGATTGGAAATGAGCTCGAAAGGACAAGTGCTCAAACGATATTTTAAGTTTAATGAGTCAAAAATATCAAAGGACTGCTCTGAAACTCTAGGAAAAAGGTTTACCGGGCAAATCATAAAACTACATATACACCTTGGTAGTAAAATGAAAGAGAAATGACCAAGGACTTCCCGTACGACAACTAATCTTCCCAAATGTTGTTTTTGGTGCATTACGATTCGTAAGGTGGAAAACTCGGCTTCCTACAGATAATAGGATTACAACCTAGTGGGGTCTCCCTTCATATACACGGCGGTATAAGGAGCACAAGTCTGTACTAGTACTTATCAAATCACAAAAGGAGGAATCACCCAACCTTAGCGAAAACAACAACCACTAGGTTTAAAGATGCCGGAACACGTCTCTAGCCTAGACCTCTGGATATATGAGCGTTAAGTTCCATTGTGTTTTTAGATTATTTCGATAAATTTTAGCAGTCTTTATTGAATTAAATCTCAGTTTCAAGGCCCTACTGAATGTATCTTCAAAAGCTCCTATAATGCAACTAAATGAGTAAAGAAACCATTCTTTTCAATGAACAACTAACTAAAGAAAAGTGAGAGGTTCATTTCAAAGCAATCAAAGCAACAAGAAAGAAAATGCAAGAATGGTACTTTTCATTATTTCACAGGAAAACCAATCAAGAGGAAAGTTAAATGCTTTTATCTTTCACTAACTTGCAAGCAATCCAATTAAGAAAATGAGAAACACATCCTTTGCTTTTCAACTTCTAAATGTCAAGAATTTACTAATGCAAAATATTGTTCTCATTTCCTAATGCAAAATGAATGCGATATTATGTTTTTTCAAATATATGAAAAGCAACCAAACGCAAAACTCAAAACAATGCTAGTTTTAAGTCCTTTCCAAATGAAATCATTCAATAAGTGAAGAGAAACATTCCACTTAGAAACTAATTAAAGACTTGAAACAAAGAATATATTTCTTTTTGCAAAAACTTGAAAGATTTCTAACTGACTGGGGAGCAATGTGATCTATGCCAAAGTGATGGATGGAAACCAAACAAACAAGACTTGAAAGTTTTGATAGCCAAACATCACATACCAGTCAGGAAGATGAAAGAACAGTCAATAAGGAGAAGCCTCAAACAAAGCAAGGGATCGCTTCAAACATAGCTCAAAGGTCGAAACGAACAAGAAACCCAAGAAAAAGGTAATGCTTCAAGGAACCCTAAGGTGAATAGGTCACATAGTTCAAAAGGAGAAGTCTCAAGGGAATGAAACCAAGCATCAAGTCTTCTAGCAAACAAAAATTTGAAACACAACAAATAGGTAGAAGACAAGCTCAGAAGGATAGGACACACTGGCCAATCAACAAATAGAACTTCAAAATTGAAACCTACAGGAATCTTCGCGAGCATCAAACTGACAACATGCACTGACAATGAAAAGTCATACCCCCCTAACTAGCTACTTTGCGACGTCATCGCAAAAGTACAACTGACAACAACACCAAGCCTATTTCAGAGCCCTTCACGAATGTGAGGTGATTTAATCGTGCCAAAAAGTAGAAGGCGCAATTAATTAGATAGAGAAGACATGACTATCTTTGCGACTGTCATAAAATAAAAGGCAACAACCCCAAATCAAAGGAAAAATTTAAAAATTTGGCTGAGAAAACGCCAGATCTATCACATATGATAGAGGGAAGGCTACGAGGAGTAGTCAAACAACCCACAATATGAAGAGTTCTACCTAGAAAGTAAAGGAGACAATAAACAAGAAAAGCAAAATCAAATCAAGAGACAAAAGGCAAAGGTCCCCAGTGGAATCACCAACTTGTGATGCAGGCAAGTTCCCTCTACAGACAGAGGCAACCCCTCTAGCCCTAAAGTAGGTCTAGTCACAGCAAGAACAATATCAAATCAAATTCCCTTAGATAGTTAATGTCATGAAGGCCTACCTTCAAGTCCTCATCTGATGAAGTTCTCGTTGTGTTGCTCCAGATCTCGTTCTAATCACTTTTTGTACCTGAAACAACATACAGAGAACAACAACAAACATAATAGAATACAAAAAAACAATCTACTTAAAGGGTCAAGGAACTTCAAACTATCAATATGCAATTTGACATAATATATAGGAAATAAACCATTGATTTGTATTAATATGAACTGAAGTAAAGCTTACAACCATTCCTTGACGTTGTAGGTTTCCTTGAAGGGTACTGTCAGCATGTCTCCACAAGAATTCACTCCTGAATTATCTCCCAAGAGGATGAATAAATCTCTCTTCTACCCAAAAGGAAAAATTATGATGTTAGAACACTCATACAATCAAGACAAATCCACACAAAACTATCCTAGGCTAAGTTACATTAAAATCTACTTCCAAACTTTACTCAAACTCTCTCCAACCCTCTAATTCCAATTGCCACTTAACTTGAACTAGCAGATCTCAGCCATGAAGGAGATATTTATAAGAGGAGGAGCCTCCATAAGAGATGGGAGAAAGAGCTTATACCTTTGGGAGGTTGCACAAAAGGTGGAATAACCATCCCAAAGGAGAGAGCCAAGCTCATTTGATCCAACAACCAACCCTAGGACCGCCCATCGACAATTTGTTAAAACAAACTCGCCAAAAGTAGCTCATCGCGACTGAAACATAGGGACAAAGCGATGTCGTCACTAGGCTTAGTTCAATCTTGGCCATTTTCATGGGTAGAATAATTGATGACCCATTATGAGCCAAAAATAAAGGTTAAAAAGGGTCTGCTCCAGGAGTAACGAACTGAGGTATTCTTCCTGAGATGACAAGGAAGACACTGACACATATTTTGAAACATGACACAAAGCAAATGTCAATAACATGGACCGGTAGTGTCTGGGATCAAGGAATGTGGGGTTGGTGACAAAACAATGTGTAACACAAATCCTTTACTTACCATTTTTCTTAGGAACTAACACCAAAGGAGAGACCCACTCATTGTCAGAGATAGGGTAAATGAATCCCGCATCTAACAGTTTTTGCAGTTCTTCTTTGAATTTATCTTTAAGAGCTAGATTCATCCTCTTTTGTGGTTGTCAGACTAGCTTGCAGCCCTCTTTGATGTATATGTGATGAATACACACTGAGGGGTGTACTCCCTTCCTTTCCCTGTAACTCCAGGCGAAGGATTCTAGATTTTCCTTTAATATGTTGCATAGATTCTCCTCTTCGAGAGCAGAAAGAGATGGATTGATTTTCAAGGTTCTTTATAGGCTGAATTCTATGGTTTTGACATGGAGTGGGTTGTGATCAGCCAAGCATAAGTCAGTTGGATGATTGTTCTAGGTTTCCTTTACTGCTTCTTCTAAAGGTAATGAATCGGGAGGTGGACTTTGGAGCAGGTATTCAATCAATTCATCCTCATCTTGTTGTCCTCCTCCCATGTTTGCTTCCAAAGCATAAAGTTGGGTAGAATAAAATTCATCTTCCTCCTCCTCCTCCAACCATAAAGGTAAATCATGCTCTAGAGAAGGTTGAGCAGGAGGGTATAGGACTGACTACTTTGACATATACCCATTGTTGATGGTCATATTCCCAACTTTGCATCTAATGTAAGCATCAACAATGGCCAACCATGGGCTCCCAAGGATGAGAGGATAACCAATAAGCTTAGCCTTCAGCTGGAGAACTAGGAAATCTACAGGTTACTCCCAGGAGTCAATCGAGACCATCACATCCTCCATAATTCCCTCAGGGGTTACTGTGGAACGATCTGCAAGTTGCAGAACTGTTGTGTTCTTTCTTAATGAACCTTGGAGGTTGAGCTTGAGCCTGGTGTCCTTAGTCATCACATTAATGGCATCCCCAAGATCGATCAGAGTGTGTGGGACAGTGGTGCCATTGATGTGCACATCAACTATAGGGCTTCCAGGGTCCAAATATTTTGGACATATTACCTGCCCCAACAATAAGTAAGACAGCTGCCCAATGACATTAATGGTAGGGGCATTCCTTTTTCGCCTCCCTAGATGCTTGAAGCACTTCTCCTTAATCAACTTATTGTAAATGGGAGCATCTTTTATTGCCTGGAGAAGGGGGATATTTACACATAGATTTTTCAATTCTCCCAGAAGTTCAGTCTCTTCTGGGGTAGGCTAGAGTGGTTGGGCTAATCTCTCAGGAAAGGGTGGATTTAATTTAAGGTTTCTTTCCTCTCTTTCTTCCTCAACCTCCCTAGGTGGAGGGGGATGTTGGTTATCTGGGAGAACTTTCCTAGATCTCAGGTTAATCTCTTGGATTTCCACAGCATAAGCTAGATATGATGTCTCTCCAATGTATACTTGCCAAGCTTGCCTATTGTTCGGGTTCAGATTTAGATGGGTAGGTATCTGGGGTTGCTTGGGTGGAGCAGAGTGTAGGAGTTGTGGTTGGGTAGGTGGTGGAGGAAATAGAGTTGGAGCATTGTTGTATTGGGGCCTCCACCCCTGGAGTGGTGTATTCCACTAAGGTTGTGGCAAAGCATAAAGTTGAAAATGACTAGCTGGCTAGGAATGATACTGAGATGCATAGGGTCAAGGAGGGGGTGTAGACTAGGAAGGATGAGCAGGGGGTCCCCATGAAGGTATATTTGTCATTTGGTTGAGGTTGTAATATGCATGGGATGACCCTTGCATGCCCTGTTGGTACGGTCTAGGCCTAGGAGGTCTCCTTTGGTTAATGTAGAAAAGCTGCTCAGTGACCCCTTTAACTCCTTGATATACATCTTTGAGTCTGGGTAAAGAAGGGCACTTGTATGTGGAGTGGTTTTCCTCCTGATTCCTTTTAATGTTCATGGTGTCCAGTTGCAAGGCAAGGGTTTGTAGCATCTCGATTTTGAAATCTTCCAGCATTTTTCCAATTTCACCCTTGATGGATGAGTTGAAAGATGATGTACTGGCCATAGGTTGACTACCCCTACCCTTTTTCCTGGCTGCCCTAGAATGGTTTCTAAAGATAGTCTTGATATCTTCATACTGTAATTGGTAGATATCTCCTCCTGCTAACAAATGTAAGGTATCTAGAAGATCTTCTCTTACTCCCCTAAGTAGGACCATCTTGAGTGACTCAAGGTCAAGTGTGCACCTGGCCCTTTTGTAACTGAGGCTGGAATATTTCTTCGTAGTCTTTTAAGGATTCATCATGGCCTATGGTCATCCTGAAAATTTCTTCTTTAGTATCCTTTGACTGACAGTAGTCCTGATATTTGTTGTTAAAGGTTTGCTGCATCTGAGCCCAAGTTGTGATGCTATCTCTAGGTAAACCTATGAACCAGCGCAATGTTGCATCCTTGAGGGTAGATGGAAATAGTTTTAGCTTTTACTCATCATCTGTATAGTCATAGGTTCGGAATATAATAGAAAACTCAAACAAGAAAGTGTCGGGGTCCTCTATGGTCAGGCCATGGAAATGAGGTAGGGTAGAGGGGCTTATATTTTTCATCTTAGTGTCCCCATTTGATCCAAATTGGATCCTAGAACACTCTCTAAGTTTTCATGAACTCTTAAAAATCATTTCAAGGATTAAAAGTCTTACAAAGATCAAGCTTATTGGAGATATCCTCGTAACAATTGAAATTTTTGGTCAGCGTGGAGCAATGAGGACCGTTAGTCAAGCACGTAGACCGTCAGTCAAGTGCGTAGACCGTCAGCCCAAGGTAACGCGTGCTATCGTAAATTAGCAAATGTAGAGGCCATTTCGAGGAATGGGGCTAGTTTCTGATATACAATTAGTGACAAGAAGTCGCTAATCACATATTGCAGGGCAAACCCCTCAGAGAAGGAAAGGCTGCAAGCACCCAGACCCAAAATGTTATAAAATGCAATGGATATCATTCTGATTCCGTGAAAGCGAGATTCCACAAAATTGGCAGAATATCGAAGGGGCTACGAGCGACAAGCGGTTTCAACTGAGTTCCACCCGATGCCATATAGCGAGTGCCACACGTTCGGTGGAAGAGAGAGAAAATTGTTCACATCAGATAGGCAAACATCATGCTACTTAGCCACCCGATATGAATGATGACCGTAGGATTTGGGGCCCCTAGATCAACGACAAAGACATGTTCCGATGGATGACCAGATTTGACGGGGTCAATAGGTAGAGTTGTATAGGATTTGAAGTCCAATATGGACGATGCATTGGAATAAGGTCATGTTTCATGGGTATTCTTGGAGTTAACAGAAAAAATGATTGTTTCAAATATGTCCAAGAGAATTGACACTCATCCGTTATGAAATAGGTGGCCACTTCCCTGTGAAGTGTTATACAGTGACTAATTACACAGGACAGAGTGATTCAAACGGACAGAGGCAGGGGAACCAGAAAGCAGGGAAGTGGAAACGAATAGCCAAGAAGTAGATTGGCTTAAAAGCCACCAACTGACAAGAGCAGAGAAAAAGAGAGTAGTAGGCAGTAAGCCGAAAGCAGAGAGAAGAAGTCGAGCTGACTTACAGAAGCAAAGGCAGCATCAAACTAGAGTTAAGACAGATCCAGAAAGAGTCAAAGAGTCTGTGTACTCTAGAGAAGGCTTGAGAGGTTCAAGCGAACTCCTCTGTATATGCCTGTCATGTATTGAGTCTCAGATTAGACTCATACCATTATGACCAATAGAGGTCCAGATTCAGTAAGGAGAGTCTGTGTACTCCATAGACTTGGCGGATCCAAGTATAGTCTTGTTGATTTATAGTTGTTGTGTGAGACTCAAATTAAGCTCATTGTTGTAAAAGCTCTGCTTTGAAAACATAATAGAGAGGCCACCACTGAAGGCTAGACCGGGAGACGTAGCCCAGGAGTATTGGGTGAACTCCTTATTAAACTTGTTGTGTTTATATGTGTTGCCTATTATGTTTTCTTTAACTGCTTCATTGCCTATGTATTTCGCAATCTTATCGATTTGTTGCACAAAATAACATGGGCACATCCATGCACATGAGTCTGTAATACCTTATTATTTGTCTTAGATCAAATATCAGATCAAGTGGTATCAGAGCTTTAGGTTGCTAAGGTTAGACAAACTTGTGCTGGACTGTTAGTGAATGATAACTAGATCAAAGCTTAAACTAGGAGGAGGAGAACTGGCCAAATTTAACCCAGAAATTGGTAGAGTCTATACTAGGGGGAAAATGTCAGAAGAAATTCTATTGGAATTAGACCGTCAGTACATGGACAATTTCTTGACTATGAGAGCTATGGTAGAGGAAATGTATAGAGAATTTAAGAAAGGCAGAGATGAAGATTCATCAAAATCCAAACAAGATAAAGGAGCAGAAGAATCTCTCCTCAATGACCATTCTAAAGGCAAAGGGAAAGAAGAAAAGCTTCCCAACCTCCTAATAGCCCTGAAAATAAAAAGAAAAAATCTTTGATTAAATTAGATATTAAATTTTATTTGCCAATATATGATGGAGAGTTGAATGTAGAGAAGCTGGATAATTGGATTAGACAGATTGATGTGTATTGCAGGGTGCAGAGCATTGATTCAGACAGAAGTAAGATTTAGTTGGCCAACCTACGCCTTGGAGGAAATTCCTTGGTATGGTGGGAAGACAGGACACAAGCTGACATGAAGAAGCATGGTAAAATCCTTTCTGTCTGGATTGAATTTGTTTCTGCAATTAAAAAGAAATTATATCCACTAGCTTATATGCAGCAAGCTATGATGCGTTGGCAAATTCTTCGCCAATTGAAAGGGAGAAGTGTACAAAGTTACACCCAAGAATTTAAAAAAGAGCTTTGATTCTAGGCATTTCTTTAGACTCACCTGAAACTCTGTTGAAGTATATAGGTGGTCTACATAATTATTTGAGACATACCATTCTCATGTTTAATCCTACTAGCATAGATGAGATATATGTTCAGGCTACACATCTAAAAGCTAGGGGCAAGAATGTGAACCCAGAAGTTGGGGGATCATCAAAACCCACTGCAAGCAAGAACCAGGAAAAGAGAGAGCATAAATGGAAAGAGAGGAAGGCAAATGCTGTACAAAAGGCCAAACATTTGTGCACTCTCTGCAAGAAGGATGGGCATGATGATGAACACTGTTGGATTCTGCATCCGGAGTTGAAACCCAAGAAGTTTTATGGCAAACAGAAGAATACTGCTGCATCTATTAAGAAGGATTTGGGTTCAGACTCAAGGGATGAAACAACAATCACAACTGCAGGTATAAAAGGTAAAAATTTTGAAGCATCTACTAGTAATTCTGCACAAACTATTGATAGTGAAGAAAATGAGAGAAGAAGACATGAGATTTTTCATATTAGAGTTATTTCCAAGCATCAAAAGGTTGATACTTTATTTGATAGTGGTTCACAAGTAAACTTAATTTGTGAAGCAATTGTAAAGAAACTGGGATTACTAACCACACCTCACAAGAATCCATATCCATTGGGTTGGTTATGTGATAAAACAAAGCTACAAGTGACTAGACAATGTAAACTTAGGTTTGCCATTGGTTCATCGTTTGTAGATGAGGTTGAGTTAGATGTAGTTCCCTTGGATATATGTGGAATTGTTTTGGGAAGTCCTTACTTGTATGATAGAAAAGCAATTTTCTATAGAGTTGAAAATAAGTATCAACTCGTTAAAGATGGAATTGAATATACTGTAAGAGCTCATAAACTCAAGAATAATGATGCTCTCATAAACTCAGGGCAGATGAAAATAATTTTAAATTCATGCAAACAATTTTTACTGATGGTTGTAAAGGAAAAGAAACCTGATAAAACCAATGTATTTGAAGGCCGTGATGCTAAACAGAAAGCTGATTTAGAAAAAGTTGTTTTAGGATATGATATGCTATTTCAAGAACCTAAAAGTCTGTCACCCAAAAAGGAAATAGTACATGATATTAATTTGTAGCAAGATGCTCCATTTCCTAACATCGGAATGTACATGTTATCTGCTTTAGAGAATGCAGAAATCAAGAAGCAGGTATAGGAGTTGCTTTAGAAAGGGTTCATAAGACCTAACACATCACCATGCGGGTCTCTAATTGTCTTGGTGAGAAAGAAATATGGCTCATGGAGAATGTGCATTGATTATCGAGCACTAAATAAAATAATGATAAAAAATTGTTATCCCCTTCCTCGCATAGATGATCTATTAGACTAGTGGAAAGAAGTTGTTTACTTTTCCAAGTTGGACTTACATAGTGGCTACCATTAGGTCAGAGTCGCAGAGCAAGATGCATGGAAGACTACTTTCAAAACAAAGCAGGGACTGTATGAGTGGTTAAGTATGCCTTTTGGCTTAACTAATGCCCCTGCTACTTTCATGAGAGTAATGAATGATGTACTGAGGCCTTTTATTGATGATTGTTTCATTGTATATCTAAATGACATTCTTATATTTAGTAAAACATGGGAAGAACATTTGAATCATGTAAAGCAGACTCTAGATGTTTTGAAAAGAGAAAATCTCTATGTTAAGCTATCAAAATGTGAATTTGACAAAACATCTTTGAATTATTTGGGTCATATTGTAGGGGGGTGGTGAATTGAAGATAGATCCCTCTAAGGTTGTAGTCATTATAAAATGGCCTAAACCCAAATCTGCTATAGAAGCTAGAAGCTTCCTAGGAGAAACACAATATTGGAGAAAGTTTATTTCTAAATTTTCCTTGATTACAGCTCCCTTACATGCTTTAACAATATTGAACAAGGTGTTTTAGTGGGGAGGCAAATAGCAGAAAGCCTTCGACACCTTAAAAGAAAAGATTAGTACAGCACCAGTACTAGCACTACCCGATCTTCAAAGACCATTTGAGATTGAAATGGATGCCAGTGACTATGCCATGGGAGCAGTGTTGATGCAGCACGGTAAACCCATATGTTATCATTATGAGACATTTAATTATGTAGTAGTTAATTATCCCACATATGATAAAGAATTGTATGCATTAGTACAGAGTGTGAAAAAGTGGAAACATTATCTAATGGGCAAAGAGACAGCTATACATACTGATCATCAACCACTTCAATATTTACACTCACAAACTAAGTTGCAGCAATCAAGACACTATAGGTGGATGGTTTTTCTACAACAGTTTCATCTTGTCATCAGAGATAAAAAGGGCATACACAATAAGTTTGCAGATATGTTGTCTAGACCAATCATAAATGCATCTACTATACTTAAGCATAACTTAGTAATGCATGAAAGCTACATTGAACAATATGCTCAAGATATATAATTTAAAGATGTATATGAACTTTAAGTCATGGAAAACAAGTAGAATAATTAGATTATCATGTTAAGGACCAACTCTTGTATCATTTTGGGAAGTTATGCATTCCTTAAACCGAAAGAGTAAAGATAATTCGAGAAGCAAACACTTATCTAATATTAGGTCACTTTGGTGTAATTAAAAAAGTTGCACAACTGCAAAGATTTTGTTATTGGCCAAAAATGCACGAAATAGTTTCTAGATATGTAAGAGGGTGTACCATGTGTGCTAAAAGCAAGCCCAACAATAGAAAACTAGGCTTGTACACTCTGCTACCAGTTCCTTCTCATCCTTGGGAAAGTGTTTCCATGGAATTTGTTGGAGGATTGCCTAAATCTAGAAAAGGTCATGACTACGTATATGTTGTTGTGGATAGGTTCAGAAAAATTTGTATTTTAATACCTTGTAACAAACAGATTATAGCTGAACAAACATCAAAGTTTTTCTTCCAACATGTATGGGTTCATTTTGGATTACCCACTTCCATTGTATTTGATCAAGATTCCCGATTTGTTGGGAAATTTTGGTCGAGTCTGTGGGAGTTGATGGACATCAGATTGAAGAAGAGCACAACCTTTCATCCACAAATAGATGGCCAAATAGAGGTGGTCAATCAGACAGTGATCCAGTTACTCAGAGGCTATTGCAGCAAGCATCCCAAGCTTTAGGATGAACATTTGTGTTACGTACAACATGCTTACAACCGGGCTAAACATTCTTCTACACATAGATCTCCTTTTGAGACATGTTTCAGTTTCACACCAAGGTCTCCCTTGGATTTTGTCTTTGGTAAAGACATAGTGGTTGATGGACATAGTGATGTGGACAAAGAAACCAAGTTCATTGAACAAATCCAAGAGATTCACTAGGGAGTACAGGAACAACTGGAAAAGAGCCAAGCCAAGTATAAGGCAAGGCATGAGAAGCATCAGACTAAGCATAATTTCCAAGTTGGTGATCAAGTCTGCTTGTATATCAGCAAAGATGGAATGCAAGGTGAAGGTAAGAAGCTGAATCTAATAAGGTATGGACCTTTCAGGATACCTGAGAAAATTTGTGAAAATGATTTTCGCCTTGATTTGCCAGCTTACATGCACATCTATTCAGTAGTTAATGCAAAAAGCTTGAGACTGTTTGAACCTTCGTTGATTGAAGATCCTGAAGAGCAGAGTCAATTGCCTTCTATTGATGATCTGTTGCCTGAATATCTCAATGAGTTGCAGGAAGATATAGTTCTAGACAAGAAGGTGAGTACTACGCGTAGAGGGGATGTTGAGTACCTCAGAATTGGACTCAAAGGTTCAAAACCAAGTAGTGCAAGATGGATTGAAATTGGGCAAGCGAGGAATCTATATCCTCACTTGATTGATGCCTAAAAACTAACTTTTGGTGGTCCATAAGATTTTTCAATGGGAAGGCCGTGATCCAAATTGGATCTTAGAACACTCTATAAGTTTTCATGAACTCTTTAAAAATCATGTCAAGGATTAAAAGTCTTACAAAGATCAAGCTTATCGGAGATATCCTCGTAACAGTTGCAATTTGTGATCAGCGTGGAGCAACGAGGACCATCGGTCAAGCACGCAGAACGTCGGCCCATGGTAACGTGCATTATCATAAATTAGCAAATGTAGAGCCCATTTCAAGGAACAGGGGTAGTTTCTGATATGCAATTAGCGAAAAGAAGTTGCTAAATGCATATCGCAGGGAAAACCCCTCAGGGAAGGAAAGACCGCAAGCACACGGGCCCAAAATGTTATAAAATGCAATGGATATCGTTCTAATTCTATGAAAGCGGGATTCCACAAAACTAGCAGAATATCGAAGGGGCTACAAGCGGTAAGTGGTTTCAACTGAGTTCCACCCGATGCCATACAATGAGTGCCATGTGTCTGGTAGAAGAGAGAGAAAATTGTTCACATCAGATGGGCAAACATCATGCTACTTAGCTGCCCGATATGAACGATGACTGTAGGATCTGGGGCCCCTATATCAACGACGAAGATGCATTCCGATGGATGACTGGATTTGACGGGGTTAACAGGCAGAGTTATATAGGATTTGAAGTCCAATATGGATGATGCATTGGAAAAAGGTCGTGTTTCATGGGTATTCTTGGAGTTAATGGAAAAAATGATTGTTTAAAATATGTCCAAGAGAACTGACACTCATATGTTATGAAATAGGTGACCACCTCCCTATGAAGCATTATACAACGACTGATTACACATGACAGAGGGATTCAAACGGATAGAGGCAGGGTAACTGGAAATCCGAGAAGCGGAAACAAATAGCCAGGAAGCAGATTGGCTTAAAAGCCACCAACTGACAAGAGTAGAGAAAAAGAGAGAAGTAGGCAGTAAGCCAAAAGCAGAGAAGAAGCTGAGCTGACCTACAGAAGAAAAGGCAGCATCGAGCCAGAGTTATGACAGAGCCAGAGAGAGTCAGAGAGTCTGTGTACTCCAGAGAAGGCTTGAGAGGTTCAAGCGATCTCCTTTGTATATGCCTGTCATGTATTAAGTTTCAGATTGGACTCATACCATTGTGACCAATAGAGGTCAAGATTCACTAAGGAGAGTCTGTGTACTCCGGAGACTTGGGGGATCCAAGTACGGCCTTGCTAATTTATAGCTATTGTGTGAGACTCAAATTGAGCTCACTGTTGTAAAAACTCTGCTTTGTAAACATAATAGAGAGGCCACCACTGAAGGTTGGACCGGGAGACGTAGCCCAGGAGTATTGGGTGAAATCCTTATTAAACTTGTTGTGTTTATATGTGTTGCTTGTTATATTTTCTTTAACTACTTCATTGCTTGTGTATTTCACAATCTTATCGATTAGTTGCACAAAATAACATGGGCACATCCATGCACATGAGTTTGTAATACCTTATTGTTTGTCTTATATCAAATATCAAATCACCATTGGTTTCCCTGATGGGGAAGGCACCCTCAACTATCTCTCTATTCCCTCTGTCATTTTGATTTTCAGCCATTGGCTTAGTAGGAATGGGTTCCTTTTCTTCTTCTTCCCCTGTAGGTTCTTCAAATATGTCAGGTTTCTCCCTAAGGGATCCTCCAGTTCACAGCCACCAATGAAGAGAGAAGGTTGGCTGTTAGATGCAGTGGTGGTATTTGGAAAAAAAATTCTAAGTTGTCCCCATTCCTACGAGGCATGAAAGGAAATATTTTTGGGGTGGTTTGTATCCTTTTTTAAAACTTGGAAAGTTCTTGCAGAATTGAAATTGTTGATTGAATGGAAATTACTGACAGAATGAAAAAGCTACTTGTTGAATTGAAATCCTACTTGTAGAATGGAAAGGAAAGAAGATAATGCAAATTGAAAGAAAGGAAACAACTAGATTACTTTTGCAGAAATAAACTAATGGAAAAATATTGAAGACAAGAAATAGAAGAAAAGAAAGAAGTAATCACATTCTACTAATACACCTCCTCGGCAACGGTTCCAAAAGTGATGAGCGCTAGTATTGCAACAAGGATGTTGCAACTCTTGGGCTACCAGCTTTACTTATCAACCCGAGGTTTGTACAAAATTGGAGGTCACAGTGTTGTATGCACAAGTAAAAGTGATGGTTTTTCCTGTTTTCACCATTCAGCGGGCGAGAGACCACTGGGGTTTCAAGACAAACTTCAATAGATTCAGAAGAAGCTTGATTCTTTGATGGAAGAAGGGAAAATCTACTCTAAGATAATTACTCTACTGTAGTAATGGAAAAGGCCAACATGTAATGGTAAACCACACCATACCTTAATTAACCATTTAAGAAGCTATGCTAAGAAAAATTGCTAAATCAAAAATAAGCATATGCTCCTATCTAAGTTGTAGAAGTAAAAAGCATCAAACCATACTAATGTGCAAGCAAAGAAACTAAACTAAATATGTTTTCAATTTTTTCTTTTTTTTGGCAAAATCAAGTATGCAAACTAATTGTTCTTGTGGATGTGACAGGTGGATGGGAGGTGTTTGAGGATGGCTCGAAGGTTTATGAAGTGGTTGGATAGTGTGGAGGGGTCCTAGGAGGCTTTTTTTGACTTCCTAGAGGTTTCCCATCAATGCAACCTCAAAACAGGTCATTTTAGGAAAGCCTACAGGATGTACTAGAAGCCTACAAGATGATCTTGTAGGAATTACAGGAAACCTACAGGATACAGTTGAGAGCTAATTGTGAGGTGTTGGAAGTGTTGGGAAGCTTACGAAAGAAGTGTGATGGGTGGAATGGAGTGTTATAGGGTCTAGGAGCACTCAGGAGCCAATATCCAACATAAGAGATGGCTAGATTCGCTCAATGTGTTTGGGGGAATTTCAATGAAAAATTATGAAAAATTAGTGAGGGTGGTGATGAAACAAGGGATGGCTACGATGGATGAAGTGGAAAGTGGCTGTTGGTTATGAAGTCTTGGTCTCCACCTGAAGTACCTGCTCTACATAAAACATGTGCGTCTTCCAAAAAGAACTATGCAACAAGATACATTTTCATAAACTAGAAAAGCATGAATCAACTACCTATATTATGCATGAAGAAAGTTGCTGAAGGGAATGAAAGCATGAGTGAGATATTATTGTAGAAATGGAGATGGAAAAAGATGACGATGAAATCTGCCTTGCAACATGAACCAAATACTATATCAAAGACAACAAACTCCAAAGCTCATACAAGAACTAGAAATCTATGTTTTTGGGGCTACTGAAAGGTCCCTTCCTCAAGTCATGGTCCCAGAGGTAGGAAGTGAGGTTGAGACACCTAGTGACAACCTTTTGGTAATCCTTTTTCTCCTTGTTAACCTGCTACTTGGAAGAAGGCACAAATGGAAGCAAACTATCACACAACCAATCTAATCTACATAGTTGTAATGGAAATTCATCTACTAAGAAAATGATTGATTAAGCTATTAATCTATAATAGCATACATGTACAATAAAGAGGAGCCTTGGCTACTAGGGTTGGGCCATAACCTAATATCTTTTAGACCTCTAAGGTAACTCAGTGCTGGCTCAAAACAAAACTCATTCTTATTACCTAAACAATAGATTACATAAAAAAAAACTGTCACAAGTCTTGTAGCTCAAAAATAGAGTAGTGTTTTACATTCAAAATCTGAATTCGATTGAGCTCCTAAGCCTCTCTACTTATACATCTGAAGTCTCCAATGACTTCCATAAAATTAGGTAGGATTGGCTCCCATACTCGAGATAAACTGGTGCTTTGCCTTTCACTTGCTCGGCTACCTTCTAGTCCTCATGATTTGGTTGTTTGCACTCCAAGCTGATGGAGGAATATTCAAATGGAGGGGTAGTAAATGAGGATGATTTACCTCCTATAATCCATATCTCTTGATTCATTCGAGTTTTGACCTTGGTCTTTGCCAAAATTCCTTGCTTTTCTCCTTTAATCCTGCATTTAATGCACATTAGACCATAAAGCAAAATATCCAACTCTAACTCATCTCATAAACAAAATATAATCAAAAGTATGCAGTAAGTTATGAGAATAGTTGGTTTGACTATGCTAGGAGGTGAATTAAGGCCCATTTAATTAGCCAATGATGAGGCTCATCAGGTTGACCCTACTGATATGTATACAAGGGTTGTTGCTACCCTGGTTGGTTTCGCTGTTGCAAGGGTTGACCTTACAGTTGCAAAATTTGTCCCTAAGGCTGTAGGGGTTGGCCTTGCGAGGATATGGGATAAGAGATGTTCAGAGCATATTGCATCTGCTACTGCACAATTCGTTGCAACTATTGCAAGGGTTTACCTTGTGGTTGTTGCAGTTGACCTTGCTATGGGATCATTTTCCCTTGTGGTTGCACAAAGAGCCCTTGCTGCAACAAAGGTTTCCCTTGCAGTGCAAAGGCTTCCCTTGTTGTTGTAAAAGTTTTCCTTGCTATTGCAAGGGTACTTGAACAGTGCCCGAGAAATTTCTGAACTAAATCTGGCCATAGCCACGCTGAATGTACTACCTAGATTGGAGGGTGTAAGGTTGATTAACCATTCCTTGAGAACCATATGGAATGTAAGGAGTTTTGTATTGGACCTGAGCCCCATAGGGTTGCTGATACTAAACATTGCTCGATCCAGATGGACCAACAGGATTCTGAACCTGTTGGTACTGGACATTGCTTGATCTAGTAGGATCAGTAGGGTTGTGAATAATACCAGAAGAAGGCTGGTTCATACCAAGCATGTGAGCTTGTGAGCCACTCACATTGGTGGCACCTGACACCATAGAAACATTTAGGTTTTCCCCCCAAGTGGTGGCACAGCCTGGCCACTGACTAGAGGGATGGAGGAACTGACAGAGATATTCTTTGAAACTGTCGGTTGTGCCTGATGTGTAACTGGGATTGACGATACAAGAGTATTCAGAATGGTGGGTTGTACCGGGACTGAGGTGATAGCTTGTTGGGAAGTCATGTTTGCAATGAATGAACCTAACGTAGGCATGGTGCTTGATGCCCAAACATGGTTATGGTAAAGTGATGAGGCATTAGGTGTACTTGAAACCAACTGTGCCAAAGACACATAGTTGGGTGGCAAACTAGAAGGAATGCCCCCTAAATAGGGGAAACCCTTAGGAGGAAAAGGGAGCTCTTCCTCCTCGACAGTGTATGGAGTAGAAACTTCAGACTCTTTCAGAGAGGTGACTGGAGCATCACTTTCGGGTTCCATGTTTGGAAACAAACGATGACGAATGGTCAAAGAAGTACAAGGGGATAGTTCCAAAGGAACACTTGGATGGTCGTACAGACTGTAAGGATGCTGTGGTGATATCAAAATAGGGTCAAACAGAGGATTCAAAGAATAGATAACTAGTCCAAGCTGACCATCAGTGGTCAACGAGTCCTCAGGAGTTTGAACGGGATTGTCCAGAGATTCTGGGCCAAGATCAACAGATGACCCAGTATCGAAAGTAGGTGAAGGACAAGATGAAAAAGGTTGAATACTCGGAACAATTCCGAGTTCAACACCTTTGTCCTCAAGTGACTCTGGTAACTTAAGAAATGACTCCTCAGACAATCTTTCAAATGGAGGAGAGGAAGAGGAGCTGGGTAAACCAGATGGTTTAGCCACGATGACCTTGTCTTAGTCAATAGAAAAATCAACTTCAAGGCTTCAAAATTTTCTTTAATGGAAACTCATAATTTGGTCTCAAAAAGACTAACATGGTGTTTTTGGATCATGGGTAATCAATTATTAAGACACATAAAAGAATGGTGCTCTTTCATTTTTTAAGAGTAGAGAAATAAACAAAGACGATTCTATCACTTTCGATTGGAAATGAGCTCAAAAGGACAAGTGCTCAAATTATATTTTAAGTTTAATGAGTCAAAAAGATCAAATGATTGCTTTGGATGATCTAGGTAAACAAGATTACTGTTACTGGGGAAACTAGTATTCCTAAAGAATGCTAGCCCTCTAGGTTTGGCAGCTACCCTAGAAACAACAGTTTAAAGAAATTCAATGATTCCTCCTTTGTATAACAGATAAGAGAAAGACAATGGAACCAACCTGGAACTTCCACTTAATCCCTTGCTTGATCTCTCTCTCCTCTGGCAGATCCTGCAACTTCTCCCCGTACTTAACATGCTTGGAGAGTACTTGCACAAGTACAACAACAGAGAACCGTCAAATCATTGTGATCTATTACAACATAAACATTACAAAATCAGATATATAATGAACAAATGATAGCATTCACAATTGCACAATCATATGGGAGAAAACTTGAAGAAATTTATTAATAGAAAGGAGAATTACAACCTAGTTGTCTGATCCAACATCATCCTCCCAACTTCAATCCTTCTTCACTTCATGAAATAGCAATATCACACCAACAAGAATACAATGCTCTCTCCTCAATTACAAACTATCAGCACTTCCTTGCAATTCACAATATTGCAGCCTCTAGATCTCTTGGATGAGGGACCCATTTATAGATGTTTGCAAGGGTGTGAGTCATCTATGGGGTTTGATTAGTGTCATTCCACATGTTACAATTCGTTCCACAAGAGAAGGGACTGGAGATGATTTCCTAGATACCTTATTCATCTTTGGGCGAATTCAGAGAGGCAAGTGGCACAGGAGAAGTTTCTAGAATATTCCATGAACAACCATCTGACAAATGTCCTGGACACTTGTCCATCCTCACCCATCGCATCCTATAGAAGGCCTAAATAGTATGCATCACACCCTGGAATTGTACCATTCAGTATGCATTGCACTTTGCCAGTGGAGCAGTCAGTATGGTTCAATTTAGGCAATTTATAGATGGTTTCTCAGATGGAACTTTTGGGGAATGATGTATTCAGATGAATATGTTCCTTTAGGGTATGAAACAAATCTTTTAGGGGTTGATGAGCCATAATACATTGAAATATAAGTTTGGGGTTGATGTGCCCAAATATGTATATAACAGTTGCCCCCTAAAGCATGAGGTCGTAAATATTCATGTCGTGTGAAATGCTTTATCATGAGGATTTGAAGTTTCGAACTGGAAGGTGACCTACATAAGTTACAATACAATACATCATCATAATATAATTTTCATGATCCAGCTAAGGGAGGTATTCCCATGCTTAGCTTTATAAATTTCATTTCATGTACATAGATCAGATAGTCGTCTGCAGATACAGACTCGTGATTCTATAGATATAGAGTCGTAATCCATGATTAGAATGACCATCTGTGTAGAGCCTTTGTATATTTGATGTTTTTATATCCTTGAATATATCGCAGCTCGAATGGATGAAACTAGGTTCAGGGTATTCAAACTCATTCAATCTTCACCCGATGTACAAGTCAAACCATGTGAAGAGATGTTCTGAAGTCGAACATGGAAAGACATCGCTTGATTACCAGCCAATGATGAGAGCTGTTAACAAACGCGAGAGGTATCACTGATAATGATAATGATCCTCAAGGTACTACAGTAAAATTCACGTGGTGTGAATACATGATCTGATGTCGAACACCACGCAAAATCTTTCAGTTGAAGGCCATTGATGTCAACCTATTGCCGGAAGTGAGAAACTTGCCATTGATGTATGCAAGCTTCAAAGAACTGAAAGGGTTGTTTCTAAGTCAACTTCTTGGATAATGAGTTGATGTCAACAAGAAGCGACTTGTCGTAGGAGGGCCTTGTTGTATCCCAAATCTACGACACGAAATGATGCAAATGATTTCTGGAGGTGAAAATGAACTGACGACACAAGGTTCAGGAATGGTGGTCATGAAAAAATGAAGGTAGGAGGTATTGCAGTGTATGAGACATTAACTAGATGGTGATTTCTCAATTGAATGACTTCTCTTGAACATGTCGGCAACATTGAGATGAATTGGTAGCATTAACCCCAAAAGATGGATGGTATGAAAGACCAACGGTGTGATGACTGGTGAACGGAATAACCCAACCCAACTCAATAATGGAGATGAAGTGAAAGTGTCATGTTCAAGAGCGACTTGCTACCATAAATTCTTCAAGTTTTTTTCCCTTTTTCCCTAGTCATTGCTAACCAGTACCTCTTTATTTTTGTTATGCTTGTTCTATAATTCGCCCTTTGGGAAAACCTGCTACTATTTAATATTTTAACGAGTCTATCGAAAGTAAAACTGGGTCTCATCTAGATGGACAAGTTTTTTGTATTATTTTAACGAGTTTAACGACAAGGATAACTCGGTCCTTTTCATGTTTAGAGAGTTTGAAAAGGGACGAAAATAAAACTCCATAAGTTATTTTTCGTAAAGTAATCCCTTAGGTCCGAAAAAGGATAAAATAATATAGGAGGGATGACATTTCCAATACTTTAACGAGTTGGAAAAGACAAGCGCTCGACGATCTTTTCATGTTTAACGAGTTTGAAAAGGGTTTGAAGAGGAATCTATAGTTTTATTTTCATTTTTGAATCAAAGCTCGAAAAGAAGACAAAAATTTTGCTTGGTGGTTAAAGATGTTCAATTCATTGTTTAGCACATCAGATTCTTTCATTAGTCGTTCAACTTGCTCAAGACTCCATCAAATTGATTATAAATACATATATATGGATGAAAAATGAACTAAAACTAACATTTCACTTTGAAATAGATGAATAGTAAACATAAAAAGTAGTTTTAACATTTCATTTTCATCATTTCATTTCAAAATTTCACCAGTCAATTTCGAGAGATCCTGTGGACCATTCTCTGCACCATCAGGACTAGGTAGGAGCTATCCTTGGGCTCTTCATTTTCATTCCATCTTTTCTTGATTCTGAGCAAGTTTTTTTACTTTTCTGGGCCCCTGGGGTTTAAATAGTTCGTTCCTCAATCATCACACCTAGCTAGTATCCAAAGGTGCGATGCATACTGATTTTCCAACAAGCCAGTCATTATGCATCTCACCTTGCTCAAAGGTAGGGAGCGATGGGCACAGAAAGGAAACTTTATGTAGTGTTTTTTCATCAATTTTTTACCTGTTTTTGCTCAAAATTGGATCCTAACTCATCTATTGTTTGCATTTCAGATATTTTTTGGATCAAGATGGTTGTCACATGGCATGGAAGAGAACATGAAGAGGAGGATATGATTGCTTTACTGTAGGTTTTAACCCCGTACAGAAATTACCTGCATACGAATTCTAAATCACAGAAAAATAAACAATGCGAGAGCATAACACATAAAACACATATACACAGAGATTTTCCCCTGGATCCCAAAACCGGGATTACCAGCTTTATTTTTCATTATATTCCTTTCAATGTTACAATACATATTTATACATGCCGAAGCATCCAATACCATGGACCGAAAACCATAGGTAGGTTCGCCCAACCTAATATAGGGTCAAAAAAACATTTTCTTGGGGCACTGCCCCAGACCCCGTAGAGGGGGGCTACTCACCCCCCTCAAACCCCCCAGACAGGGGGGACTACCACCCCCCCTGTGACCCCCCCACTACGTACTCAACGCAACGAAGGGGGGGCTCCGCCCCCCTCTAACCCCTCTGTTCACTACGTGGGTTAGTCGTGGAAAGAATATAACACAACCCAACAATCTCCCACTTGTTGTTTTCTTTCCACAGGGGGCCACAGGAGAGCTTAGTCATTTTTCCAGCCCTGAAATGCCCATTGTTTCTCTACTCCAAGAGAACTTCTCAGAGCTCACAGATTTTGTCAATGCATCTGCAGTATTCTTCAAAGTGTCCACCTTTACCAGCAACACCTTTTTGTCTTCTATCATATCCCTCACAAAGTGATACTGAACATCAATGTGCTTTGTCTTTGAATGATAAGCAGGGTTCTTTGCCAAGAAAATTGCACTTTGGCTGTCACAGTCTATTATTATAGCTCCCTGTACTAACCCCATACTTGAACACAATCTCTGCAACCAAACTGCTTCCTTGCTTGCATGAGTGGCTGCCATGTATTCTGCCTCTGTAGTTGATAGTGCCACTATAGATTGTTTCTTACTCATCCAACTGACTGCACCTCCAAATAGTTTAAACACATACCCACTTGTAGATCTTCTCTGATCCAGATCTCCAGCCCAGTCTGCATCAACAAAGACATGAATATCCAACACTTTGTCCAATCCTGGTCTTCCTTGGTAGCACAAACCATAATCACTAGTGCCACACAAATACCTGAAAACCCGCTTCACTATTGTCCAGTGCTCCTTCCCTGGTTTTGACATAAACCTGCTCAATACTCCCACTGCATGTGCAATGTCTAGTCTAGTACAGACCATTGCATACATCAGGCTACCAACTGCACTCGCATATGGAACACGGGACATGTCCTCTTCCTCTTCTTGTGTCTTGGGACACTGTTCAGCAGATAACCTCACACCTACAGGAATAGGAACCTTCACCAGTTTACTATCCTGCATATTAAACCTCTGTAGTATTGTCTCGACATACTTCATCTGGTTTAACCAGAGCTTCCTCTTTGCCCGATCTCTTTTAATTTCCATGCCCAAAATATAGTTTGCAACACCAAGATCTTTCAAGTCGAATTTGGAGGACAATTGGGTCTTCAAATCATGGATAATTTCTTTGTCATTTCCAACCAGCAACATATCATCCACATACAAGACCAGATAAATAACACAGTCACCAATCAATTTAAAATACACACAGTGATCTGCTTTGCTTCTAGTGAAGCCAAGTCCCCATATAAATGTATAAAATTTCTGATACCACATCCTTGGTGACTGTTTTAACCCATACAGAGACTTCTTTAACTTGCATACTAGTTCTTTCTTACCCTTCACTGCAAAGCCTTCAGGTTGCTTCATGTAGATTTCCTCTTCCAAATCCTCGTGAAGAAATGATGTCTTCACATCCATCTGTTCTACCTCAAAATCAAAAGTAGTAGCAACAGATAAAACTAATCTAATAGAAGTTACCTTGGAAACAGGAGAAAAAATATCACCAAAATCAATTCCCGACACTTGGGAATATCCTTTTGCTACCAACCGAGCTTTGTATTTCTCCACCTTCCCTTCTGCATTTGTCTTCTTTTTAAACACCCATTTGCTGCCAATGGGTTTCCTTCCAGCCGGCAACTCCACCAGATCGCAAGCCTCATTTCTGTGCAAAGATGCCATTTCATCAACCATTGCCTCTTTCCAGAGTTTTCCATCCTCTGAATCTACTGCTTCCTTTACAGTTCTGGGATCATAATCAGTAACATACAAAGCAAAATTTGAACAGAAAGCTGAAGGACTATACCTTTCTGGCTTCCTTCTTTCTTGAACCGATCTTCTCACAACCGGAGTTTGTGGCTCTTCATCTTCTAATTCCTCTGCTGCAGAGTCTGATTCTTCCTCCTTTAGCTCAAACTCTATCTTCTCAGGTTCCTTTGGTTGGACTTCATGTTTAATAACATCTTTTACCTCTCTGAACACCACATCTCGGCTGTACACAACCTTCCGTGTGACTGGGTTCCAAAGCTTATAACCGTTTAAACCATCCTTATACCCAATAAAGATACAATTTTCAGATTTACTATCCAACTTGGTTCGTTTCTCCTTTGGAACATGTACATATGCATCACATCCAAATACCCTTAGATGTGAAAGAGAGGGTTTCTTACCAGTCCATACTTCTTGTGGAGTCTTATCCTCCAACGCTGATGAAGGTGACCTATTAACCAAGTAACATGCAGTATCCACCGCCTCTGCCCAGAATTCCTGTCCTAACCCGGCACCACTGAGCATGCTTCTTGCCCTTTCCATCAACGTCTTGTTCATTCTTTCTGCGACTCCATTTTGCTGAGGTGTATATGGAGCAGTATTTTGCCGTGCTATACCACACTTCTTACAGAATTCTTCAAATTCCTTGCTGCAAAACTCTCCACCATTATCTGTACTCAGCACCTTTATCTTCTTCTCTGTCTGATTTTCCACTAGAGCCTTAAATTCTTTAAACCTGTTAAAGACTTCAGATTTCTTCTTAAGGAAATATATCCATGTATTCCTTGAGAATTCATCTATAAATGATACATAGTACACAGACTTACCCAGTGATGGAACCTTCGCAGGTCCAAACACATCACTATGCACAAGCTCTAATGTCTGTTTCTCCCTCTTAGCACCAGAGGGGAACCTCACCCGATTCTGCTTCCCATATACACAATTTTCACAGAAATCAAAATCCAAAGAGCTATTACTCATACCTTCTACCATACCTTTACCATGAAGTATTTGAAGGCCCTTCTCTCCAATATTTCCAAACCTTTGATGCCACAACATGGTCTTCTCTCCAGAAACCACTAGATTTTCAACTCCACTTTCAGGAACCATAGAACTGTTGCACCCATCAACAACAGTGCTACCTTGTAGCTTGTACAGAGTTCCAGACCGAACTCCCCGCATCAATACCAGTGCTCCCCGAACCATCTTGCAGGTATCCTTCTCGAACACTGTTTTTACACCTACGTCATCCAACTTGCTTACAGAAATCAGATTTCTGGCCAATGCAGGAATATGCAGAACAACCGGAAGTGTTCTAACCCTTCCACCTTGCAACTTCAACTTTACTTTTCTGCGACCAATGATTCTAGCCTTTCTATCATCTCCTAAGAAGACATCACCACCATCATATTTCTGATACTCGCAGAACCACTCTCTATGGGGAGTGAAGTGAAAGGATGCACCTGAGTCAATCAACCATGCCTCATGATCTACATGTGTACTTGAAGAAGCCAAGTACACATCCCCACCTTCATCTGAGGTGGTTTTCGCCTCTGTAGAAGGAGCATCATCAGATCCCTTTCCTTTATCAGGAGCTTTATATTTACAGTCCCTTTTGAAGTGCCCTTCCTTTCCACATTTCCAGCACACAACCTTTACAGGTTTTCCTGGATATTTAGATCTCCCTCTAGATTTAGATCTTCCACTCGATGACTTATTTTTGTTTCTATTCTGGGACCGTCCTCGTACAGACAAGGCATCACCATTATGGCTCTCCATATTTTTCTGTCTCATCTCCTCTGTCAGCAAGGCTGAGACTATTTCATCAAACTACAAAGCAGTTGCATTGCTACCTATTGCAATAACCAGGCTATCCCAAGAATTTGGTAGAGAACACAACAAACTGATGCACTTATCTTCATCTGAAATTTTAATATCAACAGACACTAACTGACTTACCATAGTATTAAATGCGTTCAGATGCTCTATCACCGAGTCTCCATCTTTCATCCTCAGGTTATACAGCTTTTTCCGCAAGGATAATTTATTCACCAGAGACTTAGATTGGTACAAAGTCCCTAACTTGTCCCACAAAGTCTTTGTCGTAGCTTCCCCTGATACATTCAGCAATACTGAATCTGAGACACACAATTGTATTGTGCTCTTTGCCTTCTGATCCAACTTCTTCCATTCTTCATCGGTCACTCCCGTTGGTTTAGTACCTAGATCTACCGCGACCCACTGATCTTTATCCACCAACAGATCCTCCATCTTGAGTTTCCACATCTCAAAACTCTAACCATTGAACTTCTCGATCTCTATCTTTCCACTGCTCGCCATCTTCTTTCACCACCAGAATCGATCCCGCAGATCTCCCACTGAACAGGGTCTACCACAGGCCCGAGCGAAACCCCTCAGCAACAAAGGTGTCCCCTTGAAGCCAAAACAACTCTGATACCAAGTGTAGGTTTTAACCCCGTATAGAAATTACCTGCATATGAATTCTAAATCATAGAAAAATAAACAATGCGAGAGCATAACACATAAAACACATATACAAAGAGATTTTCCCCTGGATCCCAAAATTGGGACTACCAGTTTGATTTTTCATTATATTCCTTTCAATATTACAATACATATTTATACATGCTGAAGCATCCAATACCATGGACCAAAAACCATCGCATCCAAAACCATGGACCGAAAACCATAGGTAGGTTCGCCCAACCTAATATAGGGTCCAAAAAAAATTTTCCCGGGGCGCTGCCCCGGACCTCGTAGAGGGGGGCTACCCGCCCCCCTCAAAATCCCCAGACAGGGGGAGCTACCACCCCCCCTATGACCCCCCCACTGCGCAATCGGCGCAATGAAGGCAGGGCTCCACCCCCCCTCTAACCCCCCTGTTCACTACGTGGGTTAGTCGTGGAAAGAATATAACACAACCCAACATTTACATGACCAGGGCACAGTGGATGCATTAAGAAACTATGGTTTACTGAAGTTTTTTCGCATATCCAACATGAGACAACAAACCAGTTTGTTGCAGTACCTTCTCAATGCTTGGGATCCTATTGACCAGGTATTCCAGATCAGAGGTAAATCTATTCCTTTCACGGTCGAGGACATCTATTTTCTGACAGGTGTTGAGCCTCAGACCTGCACTCCTTTTCACATCCTCTCAGCCTCCTTTTCCATTCATTTCCTTCCTTTATCACTCATTTCCTTCATCAATTTGCTTAAAACATTGTATTATAGGACTTTTACATGGTTTATTAATTATGCTAATGACTGTGTTGTTGGATTAGAATTTTGGTTCAAAACCTGCAGTTTCCGCAGCTGATCCCAGTTTCCGCAGCTGATCCCAGTTTCCGCAGTTGTTTTCTTAAACGGCATGATCCAGGTGTCCTCCGGTCAGAAGGGCCACATGGGCAAGTACGTGGCACTAAGGACATGGTGTGTGTCCTTCCAGCTCAGCCATAACAGTCGTAAACACCCATGGTCAACAATGGGGCAACTTCGGTCAAACGAAGGTGATTGACGGTGGCACGGCTCTGCGTGTTCGGTTTAGAACACGTGAAGCACAACTGGCCTCTTCCTCAACCATGCAGATGATGGGGAACATGAATCCAACCAGAGATTTAATACCCACCTCGACCGTTGCCTAAATCCGTGGACTGTGCTAGATTACGTGTTCTTCACACAGCTGTTAGAATAGCGTAGTTTGTGATTAATTTAGTTTGGTTTTTCTGATATAAATAAAGCATATTTGAACGCTTATTAGCTAGCTGCTGTTATGTAATATTGAACCCCACCGTAACTCTTACTTTTGCTACGTAATATATGAGAAGACTGTTCTCCATTTGAGCGTTTAAGTGATCTATTGAGCTGGCTGGAGTAGGAAGAGGGCCCCTGTTTACGTAAGGCCTGTACAGTGCTTTTCATTTTATGCATTTCTTCTTATCAGCTTTTGTATAATAGTTGTACAGAATGCTTTTGCTTACTACGTTTTGATCATGTATAATAGCTGTATATAACTTTGAATTCTGTCCATTTATATTTCTGCATTTTTCCATGACTGATCAGTGTGTTTTTGCAGTTTGCTTAGGTGCCCGGGACAGTTTCTTTTCTTTCTTTTTCACAGCTAGTGATACTTGTGATCATCTTGTCTAATGGTGCTAACCTTCTTTGTTTGCAGCCTTTATTTCTTTGTTATCATTTCTTTAAGTTGCATAATTGTTTACTAATCAAGTTGTTTACTTGTTGATGGTCTCTTCTTTATAATTCAATATCTTTATCGAAGACCAAAATATCACTAACACAGCTTGGTTATTTTGTTTAAGATTCACGTTGCTAATTCACTCATAACTCTTTCTTATATGATCAATCCATCTAAAGGCAGAAAGGTTAAGGGAAAATTAAGTAGTGTGATTTGTCACTTAGATTGTACATTGCTTGAGATTTCATTGAAGAACTAGAGTAGTTGCTATTGTTTTAAGTTAATGTAGATGTCATTTTCAATTTCATTTTCTTGCAGCAACATAGACACTGGGCCAAGATCATTAGTATTTCATTTGATGCTTTCATTTTTCCTTTAAGAGTAATTTCATTTCAGTTGATGTTCAAAGCTTTCTCGTAGATTACTTTTTGAGCTTTAAGAAATCATCTAGAACTCATCACAATCACACACACCTCACTCACTTTATTTTCATTTCCATCACATCACTGTAGGAGAAATAGACTTGAAAACAAACTTAAAAAGTTAAAAACGAAAAAAACTTAAGAAATAGTTGCCTAAGTACATACAGTACACATCACTTCATCAGCTTACGAGCCCCGGGTTGACATTTAAAAGTTGCAATTTAGACTTCACTAAATTGACCAAACATTTTGGCGCCGTTGCCGGGGAAGTGAAAATTAGGTAGCCAATTCTTAAAAAAAAAAACAAGAAAATTTCAAGAAAGGGAAATTGATAACCTCTCAAAGTATGCTCTCCTCTTGCACCTAGAGTGATCTGGAGGATCAGAAAAGGGAAAGTTGTTGGTTTAATAGTTTCTTAAGTATGCTCTCTTCTTGCACCTAGAGTGACCTAGAAGATTAGAAAGAGAATTATTAGCCTAACTTGAAGAAAAAATAAAAATGACATGCATAGAGCTAGAGATTCTAGGGGAAGGTTTTTAGCTAGAGCCAAGAGTTCAATTTTTACAAGTCCATCTACTTCAAGGAATAGACAAGAGACACCTCCCTCATCTCCAACTGATACTCCTAGCCCTAGGATTCCTGGAATTCAAGAGGCAAGAATTGACTCTCCCACACCTTCTATTGAATTTGAATCAGAAAGAGATCCTTTCCTTTCTTCTACAGAAAGACCAATTGTAATTGAAGAAGTAGAATCATCTGAAGAAGAGGGAGAAATTCCTTCTCATTCACCCTTTGTAGAAGAACCAGAAGACTCTGAAGTCTCTAGGGAAACCACTATGACAGAGGAAGTAGGTGGTAGAGGAGGAGGAGGAGGAAACAATGGAGGAGGTAGAGGTAACACTGGCGGAAATAGGGATGGGGATAACTCATTTGGGTTCCCTATCATTGATGAGGACTCCCGAGCCACTATGAAAAACATATCACCATCTGTCCTCCCAAACTTTCATGGGTTAAGGAATGAGGACCCTGAAACATTTCTATTTGAGTTTGAAGTCGTATGTCGAACTTATGATTATCTGGATGACTCTCAAAAACTCAAATTGTTCCCTTCAACATTGAAAGGACAAGCTTTGAAATGGTTCATGGGATTACTCACTCAATCCATTAGGTCTTGGAATGATATGAAACAAACATTTTTGGATAGGTATCTGGACTATTGTATGCCCACCAATCACAAGGATGAGGTATTCAAGATGGTACAAAAAGAAGATGAAAATTTGGAGGATTTGCTTGAAAGATTTCAATACAATTTGAAAAGAGCAAAAATGAACAACTTAGATGAGGAGACCTTGAAAGCCCTTTTGTTAAAAGCCATTAGAGATGAATGGATAGACATTTTGAACATGATGGGGAAGGGAGATATATCTCAACTTTCACTCAATGAAATAGCGGAGCTATGTGTCCATCTCTCAAGGGGGAAATCTAAAACTCAAAAAGGGCCTAGAGATCCTTCTCTCCTCAGAGCAAACAAATCTGCAACTGGATCAGTAAGTAGGGCTGAAATTGGCAGTATGCTTGATGAATTTAAAACTGACATCTTAGGGAGTCTTAGTGAACAATTAGACACCCTTAAGATTCACAATAAACAGAAAGCAGAAGCTGAGGCTTTGGCCATCTTTTGCCCGAAATGTAGGAAGAAACATGCTCTAAGGGAATGTCCCTTGGATACAAAAGTTGTAGAAACATGTGTAATTTGCTCAGAGAACCATGAGACCAAGGATTGTCCTTCAATTCCTGGGCTCAAAGCTGTCTTTCAAGAAGATCCAAATACACTCGAATCTCTCTGTTTTGTTGCAAGTAGACCTTAGCAAGGGCAACAAAATCAAGGGTTTAACAACTCTATGAATTTTCAACCCCAACCAAATTGGAATCCTTGGCAACAACCTTGGTCCCAACCTCAAAATCCTTTTCAATCATGGATACAAGGTATGAAAAATCCTTATGGGAGATTTGCTCAATTCTATCAATATCCTCCATCTTTTCAAAACCAGCAAGTTCCACAACTTCCAAACCAAAGTCCACAACTATCATTGCCATTTCCTCAACAACAACAACCTTCTCAACAGAATCAAAGTTCTCAACTCTTGCTTAAGTCAAACCAACTTCCTTCTCAGCCATTGCCAAACGCCAATAATAAAAACCCTCAAAATGCTTACATGATGGAAGGTCAACCATTCCCTACCTATATGATTGTTCCTCTCAATGAAGTACAACTCAGATCAGGTAGAATCCTAGATCAACCTTCTATAAATGTTCAACAGCCAAGCATTTCTGAGGAAGAGTCTCTTAAAGCCAATAAGGGTTCTGAAGCATCTCTTCAAAACCCAAACACTCAAAAAGAAAAAGAAAAAGAGTCAACCCCCACAACTCCCATAGTTGAGCAACCTACATCTCTATCCACACCTCCTTTTCCTGAAAGATTACAAATTGATAAAGGAGTGGAAAAAAAAATTTGGTTGCCTGACTATAATTTTCTAGATGAATTGAAAAATGTCTGTATCAAGATTCCCTTGTTACAAGCCATTAAGGAAATTCCTATTCTAGCAAAAACAATAAAGGAGTTGAGCCTTAAAAGACCAGGAAGGAAACCAAGAGATACCAGAAGGATCCACCTGGTAGGAAAAATTGCAGACATCATGATGGGAAGGATTACTATGCAGAAATATGTAGACCCCGGTAGTCCAATTGTCAAAACACATATCAATGGGGTAGAAATACCAAATACTTTGATTGATTTAGGGGCTGCTATCAACATCATGAGTAGACAGACTATGGAACAGCTAAAACTTCCTAATCTTCTTTTTACACCCACCTTGTTGCAACTTGCAGATCGATCCATTATCAAACCAGATGGTGTATTAGAAGACATTCCAGTCTCCTTAGATTCTTGGGAATATCCAGTGGATTTTATGATTTTAACTCCCAAGAGTAATCTAGGAGGACATCCTCTTATTTTAGGAAGACCTTGGCTAGCCACAGCTGATGCTTTCATAAGTTGTAGGTCTGGGGACATGTACATTTCTGATGGTAATTCAACAAAGAAGTTCAATCTATATCCTCCAGCAAAAGCAATCACAGAAATAGGAGATAATGAGTGGGTTGATGATGAAGATACTATACAACCTGCCTTTACCATTTCTGAGATTAGTGAAGATAGTCAAATTTTGAATACATTAGAAAATTTCGAACCATCTTCAGAATATGACTCCACACAATTTCAGTTGGATTCTGACATAGAGTATCTTTCATCTAGACAAATGTCTCTTTTCTCTATGGAAGAGTTTGGTAGTTCTGCCATTGAGATCTTTCCAGGAAAAACACTAAACATCAATAGAAACTTGGAAAAATCACAACAGGAAGAGCTAACCAAAGTCTTGCAAAGACATTCTACTGCATTTGCATGGGAGTATACCGATATGAAAGGTATTGATCCTAAGACTAGCATTCATCACATCTACATTGAGGAAAACAGTAGACCAATCAGACAACCTCAAAGAAGGATGAATCCAAATCTTAGGGAGATAGTGAAAGAAGAGCTCCAAAAGTTACTTAATGTAAACTTCATTTACCCTATTTCAGATAGCCGGTGGGTTTCCCCTTTGGTTATAGTACCTAAAAAGAATGGTAAATGGAGGGTTTGCATTGATTACAGAGAATTGAACAAAGCAACCTTGAAGGACCACTTTCCTTTGCCCTTTATTGATCAAGTATTAGATACTTTAGCAGGCAAAAAGTATTTCTCATTTTTGGATGGTTTTAGTGGTTACAATCAAATTCAGGTAGCACCTGAAGATCAGGATAAAACCACATTTACCTGTCCATGGGGGACTTTTGCTTACCGAGTACTTCCCTTTGGATTATGTAATGCACCCGCAACATTTCAAAGGGCAGTATTAGGAATCTTTTCCGATCTAATTCATGATTGTGTAGAGGTCTATATGGATGATTTTACAGTTTATGGTAACTCATTTGAAGAAGCATTAGAAAATTTGGAAAAAGTCCTCATTAGATGTAAAGAAACAAATCTTTCATTAAGTCATGAAAAATGTTTTATGATGTTTACTGAAGGGATTGTTTTAGGACATCATATTTCAGGAGATGGAATCAAAGTTGATAGATCAAAAGTCGAAGTCATCTCCAAGTTACCTATTCCAAATTGTCAAAGGGATGTTAGAAGTTTTCTTGGGTTTACTGGGTATTATAGAAGATTTATTGAAAACTTCACCAAGATAGCATCTCCACTCTTCAAATTACTTACCAAAGACTGTGAATTCAAGTGGGATCCCGACTGTCAATCTGCATTTGAAACTTTAAAAACTAGAATATCTGAAGCACCCATTTTGAGGGGGCCAAATTGGAAACTCCCTTTCCACATTTCTACAGATGCTTCAGATACAACTCTAGGAGCTGTGTTGGGTCAAAAGGATTTAGTTCCTTATGCTATTTATTACACCAGTAAAAATTTGACTCCCACTGAGTTAAATTATACTGTGACTGAAAAAGAATTCTTAGCCGTTGTTCATGCAATCAACAAGTTTAGACATTATATAACCGGCTATGAAACCTTTGTCCATACTGATCATTCTGCAATTAGATATCTTATGAACAAACCTATTACTAATGGTAGAGTTACAAGATGGCTTTTACTTTTACAAGAATTCAATATTACTGTGTTAGATAGACCAGGGAAACAAAACACAGTAGCTGATTTCTTGTCTAGAATCCAAAACACTAACGAAGATTCTCCTGTAGAGGATAAGTTTCCAGATGAATACTTGTTTGCAGTAACTACTAAAACCCCTTGGTATGCAGATATTGCTAATTATTTAGTTACAGGGAAGCTTCCTCCACACTTATTTCCTAATGAGAAAAGGAAAATCATTCAGGAGAGTTCACATTATTCATGGATTTCTAATGAATTGTTCAAAACAGGGCCAGATTGTATGATCAGAAGATGTGTTCGGGAAGATGAAATGCCTGACATCCTTAAGGCATGTCATGATGAACCGTGCGGCGGACACTTTGCTGACAAGAGGACGGCCTATAAAATCCTTTCTTTAGGATATTATTGGCCTTCTCTCTTCAAAGATGCAAAGCAATATGTTAGAAGGTGTGACAGCTGCCAAAGAGTTGGGAGACCAACTCCTTCAAATGAAATGCCACTACAGCCACAGGTATGCATCGAACCCTTTGAGAAATGGGCTCTAGATTTCGTTGGACCTATTAATCCACCATCTAAGCAAAAGAAGTATATATTGGTTTGCACTGATTATGTTACTAAGTGGGTAGAAGCCAAGGCATTGCCTTCTGCCACTGAAAATTCAGTTGTTCAATTTCTTTTTGAGGATATTTTTACTCGTTTTGGTGTCCCAAGAGAAATTGTGACAGATCAGGGAAGTCAATTTACATCTAAATTGATGGAAAAGCTGATGGAGGAATACAAAATCAAGCACAGAACATCTACTCCATACCATCCACAAGCAAATGGTCAAGTGGAATCTACAAATAAAGTTCTTGAAAGCATCATCACCAAGACTGTTCATCTCCACAGAAGAGATTGGGCAGAAAGGCTTCCTGAAGCCTTATGGGCCTATAGAACTACATGGAGGAACACAACAGGACATTCTCCCTATGAACTTGTTTATGGGAAAGAAGTCCTGCTCCCCATTGAGTTCCAAGTCAAGATCTTCAAGATGGCAGTACAATTGGGGATGAACCTATCAGAAGCCCAAAAGCATAGAATGGACCAGCTAAATGAGCTAGATGAAATAAGACAAGATGCAATTTTAAGGACTGATCTAGTTCAGCACCAAAGAACTAAGTGGCATGATCGACACATCAAAGAAAGGAAGTTTCAAAAGGGAGATTGGGCACTATTGTTTGATTCCAAGTTTAAGGACTTCAAGGGAAAATTTCAAACTCATTGGCTTGGACCATATGAGATTGATGAATTCTTTAACAATGGAGCAGTTCGAGTAAAGACCATTGATGAGCTTCAGACTCCTCTCATTGTGAATGGCCACCGATTGAAAATCTACCACAAGCCACTCTCAAAGGAGGAGTTTGTTAAAATGTTCCAAGAAGATTCTGCAATGAGGCTGGTGGAGAAGAATTCTTCTCCTCCATCAGCCTAGTCTTTGTTTCTTTCAGTTGAAAAAAAAAAAAGAAAAAAAAAAGAAAAAGAAAAAAAGAGGTCTCTTGTATAAGCCTGAAAACCAATCTTGGATTGGTGGTCTTATGCAGAAAATATAAGGTGAAAATCAGGGGCACCTGACACTTTATATTTTCCAAATAAAAAAAAAAATCTCTCTCTCTCTTTCCATCTCATTTACCATTTCATTCCACTTCATCTCCATTCCATTTCATTTTCATTCCACTTCATCTCCATTCCATTTCCATTCCACTTCATTTTCATTTCATTTCATTCATCTCACTCCATTTCATCAATAAAAGTCCCTCTCAGGACTATTTCATTTAGCAAGTCTTCTCTAACTACTTTTTGTATAGACAGAAGGGTGTTGTTTCAGTTTCTGCAGCTGAGAACTGTTTCCGCAGCTCGCACCAGTTTCCGCAGCTCGCACCAGATTCCGCAGCTAGCACACTCTGTCTCCATAGTAGCAGTACTCTGTTTTCAAAAAAATCACAGTCAGAGGGCAACAAGGATGGAAGGCACCTGAAGGATCAAAAGGCAATCATGGATCAACAACCTTAATCAACAGATGGTAAACCCATAAAGGTATGATCAAAATTTTTCTCCAAACAACCATTTGAATGTCATGTTGTGCATAATTATTAATCGTGGACAGAGTCACTAAATGCAATGATTAAGCAAATATCATCCCATTTCTCCGCCGTAATCATCCTTCATCCACCTCAGATCCTCATAACGGTCTCATAATCACCCTTAGTTTAAACTCAAATTGAGACTGCACTTTCATTAATTAGCCGTACAGAGAAGAAGAGACCTATAGTACTACGTCTCTTCTCCACTACGATCTCCGCAGCCAAAAACTGAAACGTGTATGAAAGCCGTCCGACTCCAAGGGATCTGGCCGTTATCTCATTCGCTTATCACTCCGTTTTCGCACGCATTTGAACTCATTCCCGTGCTTGTCTTCTACTCTTTACCTTCACACCATTTCCGCTCTCATTTTTGCTGTAAAATCCACGGCTTCGTTTCAAACCCCGCAGCTCTCAACGTCTCTGTTTTAAACCCCGCAGCTCTGTTTCAAGCTCCACAGTTTCGTTTTCAAACTGTATTACCTCGCATTACAGTGCGGCTATTTCACTTCCAGCCGTAGTCTATCTGTCTCTCCCGTGAAGCATCCTCCTTGAGTATCCATATACAGTCAAAAATTCAACCGAAGTTGAGATGGGGAAATTGCTTCGAGCTGAGCCTGAAGGTTCAAAGTATCTAGAAGGATACCCACAGACAAAAGAAGCGTTAAAAAAGGAAAAATGGCTGAAGTTCATTCAGAAATTCAAAGGATATGATAAGGAGGTAACAAAAACGTTTGCTCGTACATTCAATGGAAGTACTGTGGAAATAGGAGATCTGAAATTCACAGTCACAGAAAACTCTATAGCAACAGCAACTAATTTACCTGTGGTGGGAGACCAATGGTTCAAGAATAGAGGGGTTGAAGATCAAGAATGGAAAAATATGCTCAAGAATCGAGGCATGGACACTTCAGTTTTCACCAAAGGAATACCTGTACATGTTATAAAAGAAGAATGGACTGCATTGTTGTTATTAGTTCAAAATTTTATAACATGTGAAGGCCGCTTTGGCACTATGTATATGTACCATGTTAGAATTATGATGAACTTCATGGAGGGCCATGCCATCAATTTGTCCTATTTTCTATTAAGAAGCCTAACAAAGATGAGTTTTAGTGTCCAAAAGAATATAGGCAATATTGAACCTCACTTGTATCATCATGGGTTCATTAAAATTCTTATAGAAGACCAATTGAAAAACAACAATGATACATGGGAAAAGTTTTTAGTCAGGAATCATTTTCAAGAGGCAACTGAAGCTTCCGCTAGCAGCTCTCCTAGAGTCCCAAAAAGAAGTAGAAGAATGAAAAAGGATGTTGTAGCCCAAAATCCTCCCATTATAGAAACTCAGGAGACTACTCAAGAGGAAGAAGTGGAGAGAGAGAAAACTAAGAAACAGAAAAAGGATAAAGGGAAAGCAGTTGTCCAAGAATCATATTTATCCCCTGAACCTTCAATAGAAGAGGACTATCAAACCTTGGCTGATAGACTAGTAGAACTCCAAGCTACTGCCCTCTCAAAGAAGAAACAAAAAGAAAAACAAAGTAGTCAGCAAAAGAGTACTAGTGTACAAGTGAGAAGGAGCAGTAGACTTATAGAAAAGAAGAGTGTGACTAAAGAAAAGCAATCACATTTCATTGATTTGGGCACACCTGAAAAGATTCCAATCCAGCTAGATATTGAGCCAAGTCCTCCACGAGAAGAAAGTCCCTTCCAGCAAGAAAGAGAAAGCAATCTTCAAGAATTTGAATTTAGGCCAAGACAAACACCTGACATTGACCCTGACCAGCAGGAAGCATATAATTATTTGGAGACCTTGGAGCAATCTGTTGCCGGTCCAAGCACAACATTGCCTCTTGAGGAACAAGTCCACTCTCTAAAACAAGAGGTATTTGAGCTAGAAATTTTGAACCGGCATATTAGACAGGAGAATGAAGCATTGAAAGAACAAAGCAAGGTGGACAAGATTGTCCATGACAACACCATGCTTCACCTTGGGCTCTGGCAGAAGAAGAACAAGAAATTGAAGAGAAAATGCAAGAAACTGAGCAGGGCCTTGATCAATTTGAAATTCAAGTGTTTAGTCAGAAAACCAAGGACAATTTTGGCAACAAGGAGAAAGAGGAGAAGGCTGGATGTTTTGGCAGAAGCATCTGAGCACATGGACTGAAAAAAACTAACAAAGTTTTGGTTGCATGAGGACATGCAACATCCTCACAGTGGGGGTATGTTGAGCCTCAGACCTGCACTCCTTTTCACATCCTCTCAGCCTCCTTTTCCATTCATTTCCTTCCTTTATCACTCATTTCCTTCATCAATTTGCTTAAAACATTGTATTATAGGACTTTTACATGGTTTATTAATTATGCTAATGACTGTGTTGTTGGATTAGAATTTTGGTTCAAAACCTGCAGTTTCCGCAGCTGATCCCAGTTTCCGCAGCTGATCCCAGTTTCCGCAGCTGTTTTCTTAAACGGCATGATCCAGGTGTCCTCCGGTCAGAAGGGCCACATGGGCAAGTACGTGGCACTAAGGACATGGTGTGTGTCCTTCCAGCTCAGCCATAACAGTCGTAAACACCCATGGTCAACGAGGGGGCAACTTCGGTCAAACGAAGGTGATTGACGGTGGCACGACTCTGCGTGTTCGGTTTAGAACACGTGAAGCACAGCTGGCCTCTTCCTCAACCAAGCAGATGATGGGGAACACGAATCCAACCAGAGATTTAATACCCACCTCGACCGTTGCCTAAATCCGTGGATTGTGCTAGATTACGTGTTCTTCACACAGCTGTTAGAATAGCGTAGTTTGTGATTAAGTTAGTTTGGTTTTTCTGCTATAAATAAAGCGTATTTGAACGCTTATTAGCTAGCTGCTGTTATGTAATATTGAACCCCACTGTAACTCTTACTTTTGCTACGTAATATATGAGAAGACTGTTCTCCATTTGAGCGTTTAAGTGATCTATTGAGCTGGCTGGAGTAGGCAGAGGGCCCTTGTTTACTTAAGGCCTGTACAGTGCTTTTCATTTTATGCATTTATTCTTATCAGCTTTTGTATAATAGTTGTACAGAATGCTTTTGCTTACTACGTTTTGATCATGTACAATAGCTGTATATAACTTTGAATTCTGTCCATTTATATTTCTGCATTTTTCCATGACTGATCAGTGTGTTTTTGTAGTTTGCTTAGGTGCCCGGGATAGTTTCTTTTCTTTCTTTTTCACAGCTAGTGATACTTGTGATCATCTTGTCTAATGGCGCTGACCTTCTTTGTTTGCAGCCTTTATTTCTTTGTTATCATTTCTTTAAGTTGCATAATTGTTTACTAATCAAGTTGTTTACTTGTTGATGGTCTCTTCTTTATAATTTAATATCTTTATCGAAGACCAAAATATCACTAACACAGCTTGGTTATTTTGTTTAAGACTCACGTTGCTAATTCACTCATAACTCTTTCTTATATGATCAATCCATCTAAAGGCAGAAAGGTTAAGGGAAAATTAAGTAGTGTGATTTGTCACTTAGATTGTACATTGCTTGAGATTTCATTGAAGAACTAAAGTAGTTGCTATTGTTTTAAGTTAATGTAGATGTCATTTTCAATTTCATTTTCTTGCAGCAACATAGACACTGGGCCAAGATCATTAGTCTTTCATTTGATGCTTTCATTTTTCCTTTAAGAGTAATTTCATTTCAGTTGATGTTCAAAGCTTTCTCGTAGATTACTTTTTGAGCTTTAAGAAATCATCTAGAACTCATCACAATCACACACACCTCACTCACTTTATTTTCATTTCCATCACATCACTGTAGGAGAAATAGACTTGAAAACAAACCTAAAAAGTTAAAAACGACAAAAACTTAAGAAATAGTTGCCTAAGTACATACAGTACACATCACTTCATCAGCTTACGAGCCCCGGGTTGACATTTAAAAGTTGCAATTTAGACTTCACTAAATTGACCAAACAACAGGTTTGTCAAGGCTTGGTGCCCCTCTTTCACTATCAAGATTTTCTCGTGGGGTGAATCTGTGAAAGATTACATTCGTCAGTTCTGCATGGATGGATCTCAACCCAATAGAGATGGTAAGATTAATATCTGGGATGTTATTGATCGACCTTTGAGGACCATTCTATTTACCCTTGCTAGATTGGCTAGCAGTGCGACCTTACATTTAGCGAATAGATCCTACATGAAATATGCCTTGGAATGCTTGGAACCGAAGGTGTTCAATTGGTGTGAGGTGATACTTCCTATCATAAAAGAAAAACTGTCCAAAGTAAATAATGGAAGAACCAAGAACTTTGGTTATGGATCCATATTGACTGCTTTTGATTTGGAAAGAATTCCACTGATGCAACCTCAAAACATTTCACTGGGATTGCCAACACTAAGGGAACCACAGATGCAGAGATGGGTGGACCTTATGGCTAGACATGCCAACTAGTCACAGATCTCCTTCTCAAATGCCTTTTTCGAGTGGTTCAACTGCCAGGATATGGTGTTTGTGGAGTATCCATATCTCGGGATGGATTTCTGAGGCGATCCGGATTTGGCATTACCAGTTGGTGAGCAATGGAGTGCTATAGGTAAAATGATTCGACCACATATTTGTTTTTTCAGTTTTATAATGTTTTTGTGTTTTTGATGTTACCAAGACTAAAAAAGCTCATATGTGTGTGCATATATTGGACCAACGTGACCAGTGGCATGCCTACAGGAAGCAGATGACGCTCCAATAGGAGAGGTTGTAGGGAGGGCTATCCTTCGGGATTTATATGTATTAGAGACCCTGACAGTGTTGTAGGATCAGATCGAGGGCCTCTCTCTCAGCATTCAGGATGTCAGGACTGATGAGTTACCTTTCAGGTTACAGTGTCATACTACAGGTGTACCGAGTCGTTAGACTAGGCTCCTGCGCATGATAGCACAGGCGATGACATGTTATCACTAGCATCACTAGTATAGGATGTTTTTTTGTATTCATTTTGAGTTTCTTGGTCAGATGATCAATCTTGTCTTGGACACAAAACATTTTGTGAAAACTATAAACAACTATCTACTTTTGATTTTTGGAGTTTTATTTTGGCTAAGTGATAAAATCCTAATGCAAATGTTGATGTGAAATTCTTTCTTTACAAATGCTGCAAATGTCTATTTAACACATAGTTTGCTAATGAATTATTCAATGTGTTTAAGTTTCTGGAAATGTGTTGATATTGAATGGAATCAAAATGTCTTTCCAAAATCCTAACTCTTAGGGACATGCGATAAATAGCTGGGTTCCGAACGGAATAAACGTTAGTAAGCTGTAGAATGACGAGTTGTGAATCTAGCATGACAATGAGTTGACGTATGCCATGTGAAATGGAATCAAAGAGAAGTTTAATCAATGTGCTATACTCAGTGATGTTGTTTATCGATCGACCAATACATATCCCCCTGAAACTCACTAACTCGCCGCTTGGAGCGAAGATGGCCCAGGCCGTAGAAGATAGGTTCTGCGTACTACGACTAGCTCTATCGGCATACCCAACAAATGGTTCCAAAAAGTCTAACATATGCAACAAATGTGAAGTGGATTACCTAACCAAAATGAAAACTCTAAAAGAAAACACTCAAAAATGCAATGAAAGCATATGTACAATGAGTTTACTACACTTAATCAAGCATAGTAATGTTTAAGATACAACCCGTTTCGAGGCTGCAATAGTGGAATCCCATCATAATTGACTAGCTCGTAGGCTCCTTTTGTCAATACACGTTTAACAATGTAAGGGCCCATCCATAATGGTTCAAATTTACCTGCTCCTAATTTGTCAGAATCCTGATCATAAAGCAAGACCAGGTCACCTTCTGAGAAGACACGAGGCTTAACATTTTTGTCATATTGTGCCTTGATGTGTTTCTTATGTGCTTCGTTAGCCAATGTGGCATCATGATGGGTTTCATCCAGATGGATTAATTCCAAGAAATGAGCCTCTTCTTCAGAAGTTTCGGGAAGCAGATCGATTGCAAGCTTGAGGGATGAGATTTCGCACTGAATTGGTAACACTTCTTCTAGACCATACACCAATTGAAAGGGCATAAATCTAGGTGGATTTCTCACCGAAGTCCTATATGCCCACAAAGCTGAGTACAGGATTAAATGCCAATTCCGTTTATGGACTCCAATCATTCTCTGCAGCATGCACTTAAGGACTTTGTTGATTGCCTCAACTTGTCCGTTAGCCTATAGATAATATGGAGTAGAACTATCATGGGACAGTCCTAATTTGGTAGTTAATTCGATCATCATGTGATTGCAAAAATGTGACCCATGATTTGTGACTATAGCCTGTGGGACACCGAATCTAGAAACTACATGATTGAAAAAAAGAGTGCAGCCATTTCACCGCTGTTGTTCAATGTAGGCCTCGCCTCAGCCCATTTTGTAAAATAGTCAACAGCGACTATAATATACCCATGCCCCCCGACTGAGGTGGGGTTACATGTCATGAGATCAATTACCCATTTAGTGAATGGTCCAACAACAACGACTGGATGTAGTGGTGCAGGTGGTAATTTGGTTTTGCGATCAAAAATCTGACAAGCATGGCAACTTCTGACTGCAATTATGCAATCTTTAAATATGGTGGGCCAGAAGTAACCAGCTCGTAAGATCTTTTGTGCAGTAGGGTAACGAGATAGATTCCCCCCACAAGCACTTGAATGACAATCATTCAAAACTTTTTCGGCCTTCTCATGCGTGAGGCACCATTATAAAACTATATCGACACCACGACGATAAAGTGTATCACCAAGGATCAGATAATCTTTGGCTTCGTATCAAGTATGTCATTGTTCAGAGCGAGAGGTGTTAGGCCTAAAAGTTTGGGTTTGGAGATAGATTAGTATATCTCCATACCATGGATCACTTGACGATATCAGAAATAGAGTCTCATCCACGATTGATGCTTCTGATGTTAAATCATTGGAGGACGAGGGAAGGACGAGGGAAGGTCGCAAAGTAACTCTACAAAGACAAGAGACTTCTTTGATTTGGATTTGATGAATTCCAAATCGAACTCCTACAAGATGACTATCCATTTGGAATATTTTTCCCCCAGCAATTGACGTGACAAAATTTATGTCATAGGGTTGTGAAGGAGTATATAGTGTCGAAATCTCTGTACTGCTTGAACGGCTGCTAAAGCAACTTTCCAACATAAGAGTACTTGCTTTTTGTATCATTAATATTACAACTTAAATAATATATAGGATGTTCAATTATGTCATCTTCTTGCACTAAAACCATAGTGATGGTTGTATCTACAGCGGCGAGATACAGGTTGAAGTCTTTTTGATAGTCAGGAGCATACATTAATGATGATTTTATCAGGGAATCTTTGAGAGCATCAAAGGAAGCTTGCGCAACCTGATCCCAACGGAAGGGTACCCCTTTCTTCAAAAGATGTGTATAACCTTTTGCGAGTTCAACATAATTTGGAATGAACCTCCTCAGAAAGTTAGCTTTCCCTTGGAGTCTCTGAATCTGAAGCAAATTTGAAGGTGGAGGCATGTCAAGAATTGCCTGAACCTTAAATGGGTCAAGTCAAATTCCATCTTTAGAAACTAAAAAACCAAGCAGTCAACTAGAACCAACACAAAGCACACATTTGTGTGGATTGAGTCATATCTTGTAGTGTCGGTAATGTAAAAATATGGCTCTCAAATGTTGCGGATGATCAGTCTGTTTTCGCGAATGAGCAGGCAGATCGTCAAGATATGGTTGAACTATGTTTTTGATGTCATGGAAGGCGTAATTCATTTCCCTCTGAAATGTTTCCTCTATGTTCTTCAAACTGAAAGGTAATTTACGATATGCGAATGTGCCCCAAGGACATATAAATGCAGTTTTTGATTGGCCTTGCGGGTGGATATTGATTTGATTATAGCCCCAAAATCCATCCATGAATGAAAAGATTTCGCATCTTGCACATTCATCAATAATCTGGTCGATAAAGGGTGTAGGATAGTTGTCTTTCGGACATGCTTGATTTACATCCCTATAATCGACACACACTTTTATCGTTCATTGTTTTTTTCATCATAGGAACAATATTCGATACCCAATCAGTGAGAGGTACAGGGTAAATGAAGCCAGCATGCAAAAGTTTTTCAACCTCTTGTCGGCCAGATAAGTTGTTCTTGCAGACAAGACCGACCTCCCTAGTATCTAATGATATCTAGCGACAAGAAAACCAAACAAATTCTATCTTTCTCTAAATATGCAATTTATAAATAAAGGCAAACAAGTGTTTTAGGCCTACCTCGGGTCCAGTGCAAGTTTGTGGAAGCCACACTTCGTTGATCCAAATGAGCTCCCTTGTAAAGAATCTACAAACACAAACAAGCACACACATTAAATAGCACCTAAAAAACCAATATAATAAAGCATATTTATCATGATGATCAAGGAATTCATGAAACAAACCATATAAGAACATTTATTGAGAAAAATGAATCTGATTGTATTAACTTTAATCAAAGAAGAACTTTACAACCTTGGTGCCTTGATGTTGTACAAGCTCCTCCCACGGTCCAGCAAGAATCTCCTCTACTTTGACAAGTTTCACTCTCTTCCCAATGAAGCCAAAAGGTATGTAATCTCTCCTCTCAAGCTTAACTAGGAAGTGTCAATTCCAACAACATTTACCCTAAAAAATGTTCAGCTTCTAACCTCCCTAGCAACAAGCCCAATGCCTTAATTTATAGTGCAATGGAGGGAAGTTACTAGGTCCACCTTCAAAGGGATAAAGCCCTTCTTCAAAGGGATTAGCTCCTTTAGTTTTGGGATGCATGAACCACCTAGGAGCGAACCATCCACGTCAAGATTCCTTCTAGAATCATACAGAATTAACCCAAAGTGAGTTTTTAAGAATAAACTTGCACCTTTTTGACTTTCACAGGGGTCCGCACCCACTCCTTCAGAGACAGAGCAGGCAGGTCCGCAGGTAACATGACCAAGGGGTGCGGGACTGTAGGTAACAGTAAGAGAAAGTGTGGAACCAAAGCTTTATTGATTTTAAGGACTTTCTCTCATTTTTAAATCTTGACATGAAGAGCTGAGGTTTGAGACATGCTAAGGAGGACAGTATGAATGATGATAGACCATACTGACTGCAAATAGTCATGGTGACAATATTTTGTGTAACAAATTGCCCCCTAAAGTGCGAAGTCTGTAGTAGATGAGGATTTCATTTATCATCTAAGAAGAGTGAAGTAATTTATCATTTCGAGGATCATCTTGTGGAGAGCCCGGTTGGAACCTGTAAAAACATTCAATACAAAATATATATATGAGATCATATCATCGCTGAGGTAGCCATTCCCATACTCAGATCAAAATTGACTAGAAAACTAACTACTGCTTTGATATAGGAATGATCTTGTAATACATTACAAGTATAGACACATTAGACACAGTATGGACGCAGCCATCTGTTTATGAATAGTCCACTGTATAATGAATACAAAATTCCTCGCAGCCTGGATAGTGGAAACTAGATCCAGGGTCTTGATTTCTATTTCTCGAAATAGTACGATTCTATCCATGTGAATGAATGTGTCGAAGTCGAACATGGTAGAAACCACTTGATTACCAGTAAATGATGTAAACTGTTAACAAGTGTGAGAGAAACCACCAGTAATGTCAATGGCTCTCAAAGTACTCAGTACAATCCATGAGATGTGAATAGATGTGTTGATGTCGAACATGTCACGGAATCCTTTGATCGAAGGTCAATGATGCAACCTATCGTCAAAGGAGAGAAACTTGCCATTGAGGCATGTAGATCCCAAGGTACTGACGATTTCTAGAGCATCTTTCTAGATAATGAGCTGAAGTCGATAGAAAGTGATCCGTCGTAGGCAAGCCCACAACACGAAATCATAGATCAAGTTTGAAGAAATATAGTTGCAAGGACTGACTCAGGGATGGTCAAGATGGATGACAGATATTTTGCAGATGAATGGTTTATTCGCACTGACCTCTTGAACACATAACGACACAACAGATGGCTTGGTGACAAGTGACCCAAAGTTAATACCCAGAAACCGGCTGAAGACTTTCAATATGGTTTGATCAACTGTTAGGCAAAGGATTTCCCAACCCAGGTGAATAAAAAGTGTCGTGTTCAAGAGTGGTTAAATGTTTTTCTGGGACACAAAGTATGACAAGCAATTTCATTTTTCTCTCTTTTCCCCCACCATTTCTGGCAAGTACCTCTTTATTTTTGAAAAGCTTGAGGAGGATAACATTTGCTTGATTATAAGCTCATCCTTCGGATGAGTCCAACTTAGTTTAAATTCGAACCCTAAGAAGGAGTGGTCCGTTCCTGTTTGTAATTGAATAGGTCCTTTACTATTAAATTTTAACGAGTCCAATATAGGAGAAACTCGGCGTTTTTCAATTTTAGGGAGTCTGAAAAAACTTAAGAAAACTCCATGGTTGTCCTTTTTCGTAAATTTGTGTCTCCCAAGCCCGAAAAAGGTATAAAATAATACTTGAGAGAACCTCTTGATCATTACGACCAAGGAGTACTTTTCATAATTAGTGCCTCTGATCCGAAAAAAGTAAAAAAGTGATCAATGACACGTCATTTTATAACCAATATTGAATTTGAAACGACAAAAATCCGGCAATCTTTTCATGTTTTTACGGTCAGAAAAGGGCCGTAAGTGGACCGTCTTTTTAGTTCCGTTTTAACGAGCTTAAAAAGAAAAACTCAGCAATCTTTTCATATTTTAGGAGTCAGAAAAGAGCTTAAAGGTGACTCTAATGCTTTTTGTCGAAAATGACCCATTTTGCCTGAAAAATCCGTTATCCTGCACAAAAACACAAACATTACTCATACTTGTTTAAAATAGATAAAAATGCTTCAAAATTTACCTCTTTAAAGTAAAAAATAAACAAATTAAAAACTCATTTATTCAAAAAAGCTTATAAAAAGGGCTTTTGTAAATTCATTTTTACCGTTCGACTTCAGAGTGAGAAAAGAGAGCTTTTGGTCAGAAACTTCCCGTGAAGATTGCGGAAAATCCATCCAATGGAATTGAACTCCGTCTCCTCCAGGTAATCCACATCATCTTACTCTTTCATTTCATTCATTTGAAAGTTGTTTTTAGGTCTTTATTTTGTTTTTTAGGAAATTTTTAGGTTAAAAACCCGCGCGGGGGTCCGTAGGCATAACATAGGGAACCTGTGGACCCCGACTTTTTCGTAAAAGGAAAAAAGTTAGGGGCCCGCACCTGCCATTAAGGCAGAGTGCGGACCCACGCACTGTCTCTAACATAAAGGGTGTGGCTGTAGCAAAGGTTTTCAAACTTAAATTTTTCAAACTCCACCCAAAAATTTTGATTTTAAATATTCTAATCCGCCTTTTATTGAATGTAGGGTATACATCATGCTTGACTAGCAGGAACAGGAGCACGAGGATGTGGATCTCGCCACGATTAATCATCAACCTTCGATTGATGCATTGAAGGCATGCAGCTTATACAAATTCTGGGCCATACCTGGCATGAGGGCCCAGGTGGACTTTTTGCGGTGGCTGGTAGACAGGTGGAATATACAGGACCAGTGTTTCTTTATTGGTGGCCACCAGCTTGAAATGGAGCCGAAAAACATTTACTTTTCGACTGGTTTTCCTAAGAGAGGTGAACGTTTGACTCTATTCGGGACTAGGCCAGGTGGCCAGTCTGTCGATAGCCTCCGGCTAGAGTTTTGTAACGACCAAACTAGAGACAAAGGGATTGGTATCAAAATCATCTCCCGTCCTGAACTCAAAGTAATTGCATTTACTGTTACCAGGCTCTGCGGAAGCGCAGCACTACATGTGGCCACTGGATCCCAAATACGGATGGCAATAGACTGCTTTCGAGGCACCGTCTTCAACTGGTGTGAGGCTTTGTTGGCTAATATAAAAGGCCAACTGACTAGAGCAAAGAACGGACAAATGAAGACCTTTGGATATGGTGCTTTAGTTGTGAGCTTCAGTCTAGAGAGGGTCCCAATGTTGGTCCCACAACATCTTACCGTTGGAGCTGGACTTGCCCGAGAGCCCAAACTAATGCGTTGGGTTGCAGTTATGGCCTATCATCCTGAGGAGGGAACATAAGTTTTTCGATTTACTCCTGAGTACTTTCATTGGTTGGAGAACCAAGTATTTTCTATTCAGGATTTTCCTTATGCTGGGATAGATTATTGTGGTGACCCAGACATGGCTCTTCCACTAGGAGAGCAATGGGATGACTCAGGTAAAATCATTTTCAACATTTTCTATTTTTTTTTCTTTTTTCTTTTTTTAAATCATCCAAAAATTGATAGTAAAAGTTTCAAATGCAGATGTAGGTCCATGGAAACTAGCCATTCTCTGGCCTTATGAGAGGAAATAGCCAGCTGCAGCAGCTCCAGCCCCACAGGACGAATCTACAGAGACCTTGGCTGAATTGGAAAGCCATCTAGAGTGTTTGATAGTAGACATTCCAGAGACCAACATAGATGACATTCCTCTTAGGCTACAGTGCTATGTGATTGGGGTCCCAGGACCTGTCAGGACGTTCCTTTGTAGGGTGGCCCATACAATGATCTCTTATCGTGATCATCACCAGTGATAGGATGATCGCCTGTTGTAGATTCATATGACATTCTTTTCTTTTTGTATTATCATTTTTGCCTATCATAAGGTGTTTTTCAACCTATGATCAAAGATAAAGTGTATTTGACACACTTCTATGCTATACTATATCACTATTACCGGCTTATCTTGTAAAACATGTTATGGAATGTTTTTAAATTTACTTGTTTGATTATTGCAAATGTCTACTTAACATTCGAGAAGCAATTTCATCTGCTAATGTATTTAAATATCTTGGAATATGCTGATATTCAATATAGTCAAATTCACGTTCCGAGAGAGGAACTCTCAAAAATAATCTCAATAACACTAGATTTCTAATGGTGTACACTCTATTAAGCTGTAATACAACGAGTTCATAATCTAACCACATAATCAAACTCCGAATCCCAAATGAGATGGATTTAGGTAATAACTCAATCACTGCACTATACTCTGCAATGTTGTTTGTTGTTTGATCGAGGCTTACCCCATGCATAGATACCAACTCATCAGAGGGCGAATAGATAACCCATGCTGCGAAAGAAATGTTCTGTGTATTACGACAAGCACCATCAGCAAAACCAATGTATGTTTTGAGAGACGTCGACATCTGCAATATCAAGAGTAAAATCAATATAAGCAAGAATAATGACAAAACACTCTCTAAGCTAAGCACACTTTTTAATCTAAAACACACCAGCTAGAAAGAAAACTAACCTAACTAAAATCTCCACACCCAGATTTAAGCATAATATCTCTTCAGGTAAAGACCATTTCTGGGCTTACCTAAAGAGACCCCGTCAAAGTCTACCAATTCATAGGCCCCTTTTGCCAGCTTTCGCTTAACAACATAAGGACCATGCCACATGGGTATGAATTTTCCAGCGCCTAATTTATCATTTTCTTAATCGTACAATAAGACTAGGTCTCCTTCCGAAAAATTACGAGGTAACATTTCGATCATACTAAGCTTTAATACGTTTGGCATGAGCTTCGATTGCTAGTGCAACATCACGTCAATTCTCATCTAGCTGATCCAAGTACAACAAACGTTTTTCCTCTTCGAAAGTGCCTGGAAGTAATTCTATGGCCATTTTCAATGACGGGATTTCGCATTCAATGGGTAACACAACTTCCAAACTGTAAACTAGTTGGAAAGGAGTGAAACCGGTTGACATTTTTACTGGGGTTCGATATGCCCAAAGCGCTGAAAATAGCATGTTATGCCAATTCGACCTATGAATCCCAATGATTCGTCGGATCATGATGACTAGAACTTTGTTGATGGCTTCAACCAGACCATTAGCCTGTGGATAATATGGAGTTGAACTATCGTGACGCAGGCCAAGTTGGTCTGTTCGTTCAGTCATCATAATGTTTCGAAAATGATACCCATGATTAGTGATAATCGCTTCTGGAACACCAAACCTAGCAGTTATATGATTGAACATGAAAATCACAGTAGTTTTTCCATCTGCCTCAAATGTAGGCATCGCCTCGGCCCACTTGGTAAAATAATCTACCGCAAGGATGATATATGCATGCCCCCTGGCCGAGTGAGGGTTACATGTAATAAAATCAATACCCCATTTCGAAAAAGGATCGACGGCAATTATAGGGTGGAGAGGATCAGGTGGAGCATGCATCTTTGGATCAAACATTTGGCAGTTGTGGCATTTTCGGACCGCGTTAATATAGTCTTTAAACAAAGATGGCCAGAAATAGCCAGCGCAGAATATCTTTTGGGTTGTGGAAAACCCAGACATATGACCGCCACACGCTCTAGAGTGACAGTCATTTAGAACCCTTTCAGCTTCCTCATGAGTTAAACAACGTCAGAAAACAGAGTCTGCCCCATGACGATAAAGTGTATCTCCAATAATTTTGAATTGTTGGGACTAGAATCGTATTTTTTGACGCTCTGATCTTGAAATTTCTGGTCGAAAGGATTGGGTTTGGAGATAAACTATGATATCCCCATACCATGGATCTAAAGTGCTGATTAGAACTAAGGATTCGTCCGCAATGGGCTCCTCCGCCACAGTTTCCGTGTCAGCACGCGGGAAGTCACACATCAACTCCGCAAAAACTAAAGATTTCTTTGACATAGACTTTTCAAATTCTAAGTCAAACTCCTGTAGGATCACAATCCATTTGGAGTACTTGCCCCCTAGAAATTGTTTGGTCAAAATATAGATCATAGGGTTGCAATCGGAAATTACTATAGTTTTGCGTAGTAAAATGTAATGACGAAAACGTTGGACAACTTGAACAACTGCCAATGCCAATTTCTCCACATGTGAATATTTTAGCTTAGTTGGATTTAAAGTTTGACTAAGGTAATATATCACATGTTCACTACCGAATTCATCTTCCTGAACTAACACCATTCCAATGGTGGAATGCGAGGCAGCGAGATATAAGAAGTAGTCCTGGTTGTAGTTGGGAGGATGCAATAACGGTGCATGGGTCAGCGCGTGTTTTAGTGCATCAAAATATTTGTCAGCTATCTCATCCCAAAAGAATGGAGTATCCTGTTTCAACAACCGGGTAAAACCCTTTGTGATCTCGGCGTAGTTAGGAATGAATCGACATAAAAAGTTTGCTTTCCCTTGCAAACTTTGGAGTTGGTGAAGACTCGAAGGAGGAGGCAATTTGACAATAGATTCAACCTTCGAGGGATCGACTTGAATGCCAGCTTTCGAAACAACAAACCCCAGTAACCAACCCGTTTCTATACAAAAAACACACTTATGTGGATTCAACCTAATTCGATAATGCCTACACCTCATAAAGATTGCTCGTAAATGGATGAGATGATCAGCTCGATGTAATGAATGAGCGGGTAAATCATTGAGATAGGGTTGCAAAATGTGCTTGATGTCATGAAATGCATAAGACATGGCTCTTTGAAAAGTTGTCCCGACGTTCTTGAGCCCAAAAGGTAAATTGCAATAAGCAAATGTCCCCCATGGACAAATGAAAGCCGTTTTTGGTTGATCAGCAGGTAGAATATTTATTTGATTGTATCTAGAAAAACCATCCATGAAGGAGAATATTTCACTGTCGGCACAATCATCAATGATTTGATCGATATAGGGAGTTGGGTAATTGTCTTTTGGACAGGCTCGATTAATATCCCTATAATCAATACATATTCTTATTGTTCCTTGCTTTTTGTTAACGGGAACAATATTCGATACCTAATCCGTTAAGGTAATTGGATAAATGAAACATGCTTTAAGTAATTTTTCAACTTCTGCTTTAATAGCAGCAGCGTTTTGTGGGTGGATCTGACGCAAACGTTGCCGGACGGGTTTAGCATCCAGGTAAGTTTTGATTTCATGAACAACAATTGCTGGGTCAATTCCTGGCATTTCCTCATATGACCAGGCAAACACATCACCAAGTTCTTGAAATAGGGCCTTATATGTTTGAATTTCATCTTCTGTACAAGAGGCACCTATATGAATGTTTTCAACAATTCCGGGCTTAACCGAGATGTCAATAAGAATAGTTCGAGAAATGTTTCCCAAATTTAACTTAGAATCAGGATTTTTCATTGGATTCTGAGGTTCCTTGACATAATCAGTCGTAAAAATAGATGAAAAATCATTTTCAAAGTGATCAATCTCAGGTAAAAACGAAGATCTATGATGAAGATCTTCCCATGGTAAATCATCAACACACAGGATTTCACGAATTTGCTCATCAGTGTGAACAAGTTCGGAAAACGTTGTTGAATCTGAGTTTGATGTTGAAAGTGATTCTTCATGGACCAAATTCATTAAGTCAATTTCGGTTGAAGAAGGGTCGGAAAATGACTGCACGGCTTGATACGCAATTTCATATGGACTCAAAGGCATAGCATCACCAAATGAATCTATCTCAGATTCGGAAGGTACGATCCAAGGATCATCATAAATAATAGTGTGTGATGAAATCATATGAATGGTTGCAGTAGAAGATGATGCGTTTGGAGGAGGAAAGGAAAAAGTTCCTAGTAAACCATAATGTTTAACTAATCCTTCTCCAACATCCTTATAAGGGATAGTTGTTTTGTCGACATGCTGGATACTTTCAGAAGAGGCTGGGTCAGATGAAAAGTAAGTTAGCTGGTTTATAGTTACGATCCTTCCATTATGAGGAAACTTTATAAGCCGAAAGACCGATGAAACAATAGCTGTCATAGCGTAAGACCAACTACGACCCAAGAGAAGGTTGTAATCTAGAGGGGCATCAACCACCTCCACATCTAGATTAACCGTTTTACCTTCAACCCCTATAGGTAAATCCAGTAGAATGCTAAAAGGATGGAACCCACAGCCATCAAAGGCCTTTAGACGGGGATTGATTAAGTGTAGGAGAACCAAGCGATCTCCAACACTGGATCGACATAATACACATTGAGGCTCCCTCATCAATCACAATCCTATAGCAAGGTCTGTTTTTTACTAACACTAGAATCTGGAAAGCCATTTGATGAGGTAAGTGAGGTGTACTATTTTCTAGATAAAAAATTATAAGGTTCGAGTCCTGAATGTCAACAGCTCCTATAGCCGACAATATCAATTTATGTTGTGTTAGACATGATTGCAACACCTCCAAATCCGACATTGCTGAAGGTGAAATAGCCAAATCTTCAACAATGTTATAGTTCTGAGCTGCTCTCGCATGTGGATTGAAAGCTGACTTTCGAAGTATACCCTTGGCGGGCGGTTTGATTACTAAGTCTGGGTTAGGTTTCTCGATCTGTAGTGGATCGAAACCGGGAGTTGAAGTTGATGGGTTCAAATTAGAAGATTTTTATTCCTTGCCATCAACAGGACTTTTACTTCCATAATCTTGCGATCATGTCGCAATCCTAACATGGGACATCATCATTATGGGTTCTTCTAAAGCATTTGAGGAAGAGCCTATCATCTTACTATCTTGACTAGGAAAAGAATCCTTCAAAACAATAGGCGTTTGGGAACCTTTGACGATTTTCGCAACCTCAGCGTGATGAGGGAAATCTCTTGTAAAATGTTCTTCGTCACAAATGAGACAAGGATAACGAGGTTTGCATTTCTCATCCGTAGATTCCATTTTTTCTAGTTTCCCTTTTGAATTTTTATCTGTTTTATTTTTCTTCTTCCCTTTCTTTTTACCGCCAGATTTTGATTTGGCTGTAGATGATTCTACAACATGAATATCGACAGAAATTTCCACGGAAGAATTTCCTGTCAGGGAATCTGGTAAAGTTATGATAGGAGAAGAATTCTGGGAATATTTCTTCTTACTTTTGGTATTAACCATACCAATCATACCATCAACGACATGAGACCCTGAAGCAGTTGTAGTTATTTGATTTTGTTTAGGAAGGTCGGGGATTTTCTCGTGTAACGTACCTGACTGCGTATAAACTAAGTCAAGGTACTGAGCTTGAGCAATTACTTGCTCTTCAGTAATGACTCCTGCCTTAGCTACATCCTCAGTGATTTTTGGTAATAAAGATTTGACAAACCATTATGCTAATATCTGATTCGGAATAAAAACTTTCACTAAACACCGTCGCCGTCTCCATTCATGAATGTGATCTAAAATGTAAGTGGACGTTGACTGTTTTAATGAAGTTAATAATTCCGTGCCATTGTCATATCTGACTGGCAACTGAAAATGAGTTAAAAACAAAGTAGCTAGCTGACTAAAGTTATAAAAAGTGGCTCGCGGTAACTCAATGTACCACTTGGCCGCATGACCAATTAGAGTGCGTTGAAAGAGCCTTAAATGGATTGAATCATCTGAAATGGAGTTAGACACACACCAGAGGTGATAAGTCATCACATGGTTCGACAGGTCCTCTCCTGATTTGCCTTCAAACTTAGGAATATCACTAGGCAATTTATTCAGCATTGGCGGCCAAAACGGAAGATAGTTAATTGGATCGTTCATAAGGTGCGACAAGTTAGGAAAGTCCAAAGTTGCAATGAACGGTAACTGACGATTAGGGTCCCTAAAACCATGGACATGAGACTAGCCCCAGGAGGAGGATATCCAGGATAACTAGGAATTGGAATTGCATTTGGGATATTATATCCTCCCAGAAAACCAGGATTAACCAGACCGTACTGGGGTTGTTGAGGTTGTTGATATGTATATCCAGGGTACGGTTGATACTGATAGACTGGCTGCTGCACAGCAGGACCGAATTGGTATTGTCCCTGGTATGGTTGATAAGTAAATTGAGGTTGACTTGTGACAACCGTACTTGGACCAGGTTGTCCTACAGGCATTTGAACCGAAGTTTGAATTGTGGGTCCAGACTGAGGTAAAGATGCTTGAGGAGTTGATACAGGAACAGTAGAAACTGGAGCTGTCGATACTCCAGAAGTAGGTGGGGTAGATTGAACAGATGTTGCAGCAGTTGCAGTAGCCGTTTGAGGCGGAGTTCGAGGTGAACTAGGCCCAGGCTGAGAAACTACAAAAGGTGCAGAAGTTTGAATAGTAGATTGGACAGGTTGTTGGGTTGAACTAGAAACCAAGGGTTGTCCATGTCATGCGGAAAGAGTCAATTTTGCGGACAAAACCAACCTCCCTAGAAAACAAGGCTTTTCTAGTGACAAACAAAACAATCAAGCACTATCTTTCCCTAAATATGCATTTAAAATAAAAGCAACCAGGTGTTTAAGGCTTACCTCTAGTCCAATGCTGTTTGTAGTAGCCAAGCCTCTTCGATCCAGATGAGCTCCTTCTCCTTGAAGCCTGCATACACAAACAAGCAAACGATTACATAGCACCTGAATAACTCATATAATAAAACATATTCATCATAAAGACCAAAGAGTTTATGAAACAAATTATATATAACAACTTGTTGAGAAAAATGAACTTAATTGTATTAATTGGAAACAAAAGAAACCTTACAACCAGTGCCTTGGTGTTGTGCAGGTCCCTCCCAGGGTCCAGCAAGAGTTCTCCTCTACTTTGATCAGCTCACCCACTTCCAAATGAAGCTAAGAAAGGATTGGAATCTCTCCTCTCAAGCTCTATAAGGGAGTCCTAATTTCAGCGGCATCTACCCTTAGGAATGTTCAGCTTTCAACCTCCCATCGCTCTGGCCCAATGCCTGTATTTATAATGCTTTGGAGGAAGTTAAACAGGTCCACCATCAATGGGATAAGCCCCTCTTTCAAAGGGATAGCTCCCCTCTTCATGGGATAAGTTCCTCTTTCATTGGGATGCATGAACCATCTGGAGGTGCTCAATCCACGTCAAACCATCTTCTAGAATGCTCTAGAATCGACCGCAAGTAAGTTTTTTGAAGTAAAACTTGCGCCTTTTGACTTTTACAGGGGTGCGCACCCACCCCTTTACAGGCAGAGCGTACAAGTACACAGGTATTATGTACTTGAGGTGCGTGCATGCAGGTAAGAGTAAGAGAAAGTGCATAACCAGAGTTATATTGATTTTTAAAGGCTTTCTCTCTTTTTTGGAGTTTGACATGAGGAGCAGAGGCATAAGGCTTGCCAAGGAGGACAGTATGGTTATTGATGGAGCCATACTGACTGCAAATAGTCATGGTGACAAATTTTAGTGTAACAGATTTCCCCCTAAAGTGCGAAGTCTGTAGTAGATTAGGGTGTCATATCATCTAGGAATGGTGAAGCACTTTATCATTTCGAGGATTATCTTGTGGAGAGCCCAGTCGGAACCTGCATATATTCAACACAAAATACATATATGAGATCATATCATCGCTGAGGTAGGCATTCCCATACTCATATCAAAAACTTAACTAACAAACTAACTACTGCTCTGATATAGGAATGATTTCGCAATACATCATAATCATAGACACATGTAGACACAGTATGGACGCAGCCATCTGTTTATAATTAGTCTACTGTATAATGAATACAAAACTCCTCGCAACCTGGATGGCGGAAACTAGATCCAGGTTCTTCATTTCTGCTTCCCGAAATAGTATGATTCTATCCATGCGAATAAATGAGTTGATGTCGAACATGGTAGAAACCACTTGATTACCAGTCAATTATGTAAACTGTTAACAAGTGTGAGAGAAACCACCAATGATGTCAATGGCTCTCAAAGTACCCAGTACAATCCGTGAGATGTGAATGAATTTGTTGATGTCGAACATGTCACGGAATCCTTCGATCGAAAGTCAATGATGTAAACTGTTGTCAAAGGCGAGAAACCTGCCATTGAGGCATGCAGATCTCAAGGTACTGACGATTTCTAGATCATCTTTCTAGATAATGTGTTGATGTCGATATAAAGCGATCCGTCGTAGGCAAAACCACAACACGAAATCATAAATCAAGTTGAAGAAATGTAGCTGTAAGGACTGACTCAGGGATGGTCAAGATGGATGACAGATATTTTGTAGATGAATGGTTTATTTGCAGTGACCTCTTGAACACATAACGACACAACAGATGGCTTGGTGACAAGTGACCCAAAGTTAATACCCAGAAACCGGCTGAAGACTTTCAATGTGGTTTGATCAACTGTTAGGCAAAGGATTTCCCAACCCAGGTGAATGAAAGGTGTCGTGTTCAAGAGTGGTGATAAGGTTTTTCCGAGACAGAGTATAACAAATAGGCTCATTTTTCTCTCTTTTCCCCCACCATTTCTGGCAAGTACCTCTTTATTTTTTACAAGCTTGAGGAGGATAACATTTGCTTGATTATAAGCTCATCCTTCGGATGAGTCCAACTTAGTTTAGATTCGAACCCTAAGAAGGAGTGGTCTGTTCCTGTTTATAATCGAACAGGTCCTTTACTGTGAAATTTTAATGAGTCCAGTATAGGAGAAACCCGGCGTTTTTCAATTTTAGAGAGTCTGAAAAACTTAAGAAGACTCCAGGGTTGACCTTTTTCGTAAATTTGTGTCTCCTAAGCCTGAAAAAGTATAAAATAATACTTGAGAGAACCGCTTGATCTTTACGACCAAGGAGTACTTTCATGATTAGTGTCTCTGATTTGAAAAGTAAAAAGCGATCAAGGACACGTCGTTTTGTTTCCAATATCGAATTTGAAATGACAAAAATCCGGCAATCTTTTCATGTTTTTACGGTCAGAAAAGGGCTGTAAGAGGACCATCTTTTTAATTCCGTTTTAACGAGCTAAAAAGAAAACTCGGCAATCTTTTCACATTTTAGGAGTCAGAAAAGAGCTTAAAGATGACTCTGATGTTTTTGTTTGTAAAAAATGACAATTTTCCCTGAAAATCCTTTATCCTGCACAAAAACCAACACATTACTCATACCTGTTGAAGATAGATAAAAATACTTTGAAAAATACCTTTTCATGGTGAAAAATAAACAAATTTACCATTTATTTACCCAAAAAACCTATAAAAAGGGCTTTTACCAATTCATTTTTACCATTTTACTATTTGAGGAGAGAAAAAGGGCTTTTGGCAAGAAACTTCCCGTGGACATTGCGGAGAATCCGACCGTCGAAATCGAACGCCGTCTCTTCCAGGTAATTTACAACATCCTCCTCTTCAATTTCATCCATTTAGAATTCTTTTTTAGGCCCCAGATTTCATTTTTGGGAGGTTTTGGGGTTTCAAAGACCACCTCTTGGGGTACGCAGGCACCACACTAGGGACCCGCGTACCCCGACATTTTCTCAGTTGGAAAAATGTTAGGGGCATGCACCCTGCCTTAAGGGACTCTGCATACCCACGCTCTGTTCCTAAAGGTGGGGTGCGTACTCCGCGCAACAAGTTTTTAAACCCTAAATTCTCCAAAATGGACCAATTTTTTTTGATTTTATGGAATCTAACGGATGTTTAATGGTATGTAGATTGTTCACCATGCTTGATTGGCGCGAGAGAGAGCACGAAGATGTTGATTTGGCCGCCATTAATCATCAACCGTCAATTGATGCTTTGAAGGCATGCAGCCTTTATAAATATTGGGCCATACCTGGCATGAGGGCCCAAGTGAGCTTTCTAGAGTGGCTGGTAGAAAGATGGAACGTTCAGGACCAGTGTTTTTATATTGGAGGGCACCAGCTTGAGATGGAGCCGGCAAATATCTACTTTCTCACTGGTTTGCCCAAGAGAGGCGAACACTTGACTCTGTTCGGGACTAGGGCAGGTGGCCAGTCTATCGCTAGTCTCCGACTAGAGTGGTGTAACACTCAGACTCAGGAGAAGGGGATAGAGATCAAAACTATATCCCGTCCTGAACTTATGGTGATTGCCTTTACAGTTACCAGACTTTGCGGGGCTATCGCTTTACACATTGCCACTGGATCCCAGATGCGGATGGCAATTGATTGCTATCGAGGTACCATTTTCAACTGCTGTGATGCTGTGTTGGCCAATGTAAAAGGCCAACTGACTAGAGCCAAAAACGGACAGCTAAAGACCTTTGGTTATGGGGCTTTAGTTGTGAGTTTTGGCTTAGAGAGGGTTCCGATGCTGATCCCACAGCAGCTCACTGTTGAGGCTGGGCTTCCCTGAGAGCCCAAATTGATGCGATAGGTTGCGGTTATGACCCGTCATCCTGATGAGGGGACGGAGGTTGTCCGATTTACTCCGGAGTACTTTCGCTGGTTAGAAGACCAGGTCTTTTCTATACAGGATTTTCCTTATGCCGGAGTTGATTTTCGTGGAGATCCAGACATGGTTCTTCCACCGGGAGAACAATGGGATGATACAGGTAACTTCATTTTTCACAAGTTTTTAAACTATCTATTATTTTTGTTTGTTTTATATCGTCTCAAAACTGATAGTAATAATTTTAAAAATGCAGATGTAGGCCCACGACGTCCAGCCAATCTCCGACCTTACGAGAGGAGACTACCAGTTGCAGCGGCACCGGCCCCACAGGACGAGGCCACAGAGACTTTGGCTGAGTTGGAAAGTGACCTGAAGCGTCTTACAGCAGATATACCGGAGACTACCATAGATGATATTCCAATCAGGCTTCAGCGCTATGTAGTCGGGGTCCCAGGACCTTTTAGGAGGTTCTTGTGTAGGGTGGCCCGTGCAGTGGTGTCATATAGAGATCATCACCAGTGATTGGATGGTCGTTTTGTAGACACATGTGTCATTTTGGTTTTTTGTACTTATCATTTTTGCCGATCATAAGGTGTTTTTCAACCTATGATCGAAGACGATGTATTTTTTGACAAACTCCTATATATATATATATATATATATATATATATATATCATTATTATCGGCTTATCTTGTAAATCATGTTATGGAATGGTTTTAAATTTACATGTATGATTATTGCAAATGTCTATTTAACATTCGAGAAGCAATTGCATCTGCTAATGTATTTAAAGACCTTGGAATATGCTGATATTCAATGTAATCAAACTCACGTTCCAAGAGACGCACTGTCAAAAATAACCTTAATAACACTGGATTTCTAATGGAATACACTATATTAAGCTGTAATACAACGAGTTCAGAATCCAACCTCACTATCAAACTTCGAATCCCAAATGAAATAGATTCAGACAATAACTCAATCACTGCACTGTAATCGGCAATGTTGTTTGTTGTTTGACCGAGGCTTACCCCATGCATAGAAACTAACTCGTCAGAGGGCGAATAGATAACCCAAGCTGCGGAAGAGATATTCCGTGTACTACGACAAGCGCCATCAGCAAATCCAATGTATTTTTGGAGAGGCATCGACATCTGCAAACATCAAGCGTAAAACCAAGATAAGCAGAATAACGACAAAAAACACACTCTCTAAGCTAAGCACACTGTCTAAACTAACAAACACACTAGCTAGAAAGAAAAATCTATCCTAACTGACCTCCCTAGAAACTAAGGCGTTTCTAGTGACAAACAAAACAATCAAGCACTATCTTTCCCTAAATATGCATTTAAAATAAAAGCAACCAGGTGTTTAAGGCTTACCTTTAGTCCAACGCTGTTGTAGCAGCCAAGCCTCTTGGATCCAGCTGAGCTCCTCTCCTTGAAGCCTGCATACACTAACAAGCAAACGATTACATAGCACCTGAATAACTCATATAATAAAACATATTCATCATAAAGACCAAGGAGTTTATGAAACAAATTATATATAACAACTTGTTGAAAAAAATGAACTTAATTGTATTAATTGGAAACAAAAGAAACCTTACAACCAGTGCCTTGGTGTTGTGCAGGTCCCTCCCAGGGTCCAGCAAGAGTTCTCCTCTACTTTGATCAGCTCACCCACTTCCAAATGAAGCTAAGAAAGGAATGTCATCTATCCTCTCAAGCTCTATAAGGGAGTCCTAATTTCAGCAGCATCTACCCTTAGGAATGTTCAGCTTTCAACCTCCCCTCCCTCTGGCACAATGCCTATATTTATAATGCTTTGGAGGAAGTTAAACAGGTCCACCATCAATGGGATAAGCTCCTCTTTCAAAGGGATAGCTCCCCTCTTCATGGGATAAGTTCCTCTTTCATTGGGATGCATGAACCATCTGGAGGCGCTCAATCCACGTCAAACCATCTTCTAGAATGCTCTAGAATCAACCGCAAGTAAGTTTTTTGAAGTAAAACTTGCACCTTTTGACTTTTACAGGGGTACGCACCCACCCCTTTACAGACAGAGCATACAAGTACGCAGGTATTATGTACTTGAGGTGCGGGCACACAGGTAAAAGTAAGAGAAAGTGCGGAACTAGAGTTATACTGATTTTTTAAAGGCTTTCTCTCTTTTTTGGAGTTTGACATGAGGAGCAGAGGCATAAGGCTTGCCAAGGAGGACAGTATGGTTATTGATGGAGCCATACTGACTGCAAATAGTCATGGTGACAAATTTTAGTGTAACAGATTGCCCCCTAAAGTGCGAGGTCTGTAGTAGATCAGGGTTTTATATCATCTAGGAAGGGTGAAGCAATTTATCATTTCGAGGATTATCTTGTGGAGAGCCCAGTCGGAACCTGCAAATATTCAACACAAAATAAATATATGAGATCATATCATCGCTGAGGTAGGCATTCCCATACTCAGATCAAAAACTTAACTAACAAACTAACTACTGCTCTGATATAGGAATGATTTTGCAATACATCATAATCAAAGACACATGTAGACACAGTATGGATGCAGCCATCTGTTTATAATTAGTCTACTGTATAATGAATACAAAACTCCTCGCAGCCTGGATGGCGGAAACTAGATCCAGGGTCCTCATTTCTGCTTCCCGAAATAGTACGATTCTATCCATGCGAATAAATGAGTTGATGTCGAACATGGTAGAAACCACTTGATTACCAGTCAATGATGTAAATTGTTAACAAGTGTGAGAGAGACCACCAGTGATGTTAATGGTTCTCAAAGTACCTAGTACAATCCATGAGATGTGAGTAGATGTGTTGATTTCGAACATGTCATGGAATCCTTCGATCGAAAGTCAATGATGTAAACTGTCGTCAAAGGCGAGAAACCTGCCATTGAGGCATGCAGATTTCAAGGTACTGATGATTCCTAGATCATCTTTCTAGATAATGTGCTGATGTCGATAGAAAGCGATCTGTCGTAGGCAAGCCCACAACACGAAATCATAGATCAAGTTGAAGAAATTTAGTTGCAAGGATTGACTCAGGGATGGTCAAGATGGATGACAGATATTTTGCAGATGAATGGCTTATTGGCAGTGACCTCTTGAACACATAACGACACAACAGATGGCTTGGTGACAATTGACCCAAAGTTAATACCCAGAAACCGGCTGAAGACTTTCAATGTGGTTTGATCAACTGTTAGGCAAAGGATTTCCCAACCCAGGTGAATAAAAGTGTCGTGTTCAAGAGTGGTTACAAAGTATGACAAACAGACTCATTTTCCTCTCTTTTCCCCCAACATTTCTGGCAAGTACCTCTTTATTTTTTACAAGCTTGAGGAGGATAACATTTGCTTGATTATAAGCTCATCCTTCGGATGATTCCAACTTAGTTTAGATTCGAACCCTAAGAAGGAGTGGTCTGTTCCTGTTTGTAATCGAACAGGTCCTTTACTGTGAAATTTTAACGAGTCTAGTATAGGAGAAACTCGGCGTTTTTCAATTTTAGAGAGTCTGAAAAACTTAAGAAGACTCCAGGGTTGACCTTTTTCGTAAATTTGTGTCTCCCAAGCCCGAAAAAGTATAAAATAATACTTGAGAGAACTGCTTGATCTTTTACGACCAAGGAGTACTTTTCGTTATTAGTGTCACTGATCTGAAAAAGTAAAAAAGCGATCAACGACACGTCGTTTTATAACCAATATCGAATTCAAAACGACAAAAATCTGACAATCTTTTCATGTTTTTACGGTCGGAAAAGAGCTGTAAGCAGACCGTCTTTTAATTCCGTTTTAACGAGTGTAAAAGAAACGCTCGACAATCTTTTCATTTTTCAGGAGTCAGAAAAGGGCTTAAAGATGACTCTAAGGTTTCACTTTTTCGTAAGTTTTAACGAGTTCGAAAAAATGATAAAAATGTACTCATGGTTTTCATTTTCTCGTAAGTTTTAATGAGTTCGAAAAAATGATAAAAATGTACTCATATGGCCGACTTTCAATTTAATTTACGAGCAGGAAAAGACAGAAAGAACTCGGCATTTTCATTTGTTTTACGAGAATGAAAGATAGCAAAATAATCTTGGGATTTTCATGAGTTTAACGAGTCTTGAAAATAACTGAAATTGACTCGAGATAGGTTTCATTTTTACAGAATCTTGAAACAGAGAAAAACTATGCTTCAGAGTAGTTTCATTTTCACACAAGCTTGAAACAGAGAGAAAACTGTACTTGATGCCCACTAAGCGTAACTGCTAGAGCGCATGCCCCCAGCTTCATTTCATTCAACTAAGTACAAGCTGGATGGAATGAAGGTTCATGTACGAGATCATTTGAAAGACTCGACCTAAAACTATAAGAAAATTATGCAAAAACTAAAATAACTAACCTAAATATACAACTTAACATTTATGAGATCTAGTCAAACTCTCGACTCAATTAGAGGAGGATTTGTTTCATTTTTTAACGAGCTTGACACAGGAAAAGAACTATGCTCGGATTCGGTTTCATGTTTACGCAAGCTTGAAACGAAAAACTATGCTTGTTATAAGTTCGCATGCCCCCAACATAATGATGCAAATCAAGGTACATGCCCCCCAAGCTTCATTGCATTCAACCAGGTGGACGAAATGAAGGTTTACTTTCGAAATCTTGGAAAGACTCGTGGGAGTTGTTTCATTTTTTAGTGAGGTTGACACAAGAAAAGAACTATCCTAAAAACCCTTGTTTCATTTTTAAACGAGCTTGACACAAGATAAGGAACTATGCTCATAACTACTCTCTACAATCTACCTATATAACCTATCCTTGTTTCATCTTTTAACGAGGTTGACACAAGACAAGGAACTATCCTCGAACCTGATTCATTTTTTAACGAGGTTGACTCAGTAACAGGAACTTTCCTCGAAACATCCAATTTCATTTTTTAACAAGGTTGAGAGAGGAACAAACTATCCTCGCTTCTACTCTCTACAATCTACCTAACAAAAACCCTAGTCTAAAAACCTTGATTCATTTTTTAACGGGCTTAACACAAGACAAGGAACTATGTTCATCTCACTGATTCATTTTTTAATGAGGTCGACACAGTAAAAGGAACTTTCCTCGAAACAACTGATTCATTTTTTAACGAGGTTGACACAGGAAAAGAACTGTCCTCATGGCAGCCTGTTTCATTTTTTAACGTAGTTGATGCAGGAAAAAACTATCCTCGCCGCATCCAGTTTCATTTTTTAACGAGGTTGAGACAGGAACAAACTATCCTCACCACTGATTCACTTTTTAACGAGGTTGACTCAGTAAAAAGAACTATCCTCATACTCACTAGTTCATTTTTTAACGAGGTCGACACAGTAAAAGGAACTTTCCTCGTGACAGCCTGTTTCATTTTTTAACGAGGTTGATACAGGAAAAAACTATCCTCGCAGTAGCCTGTTTCATTTTTTAACGAGCTTGATACAGGAAAAAACTATCCTCATACCAATTGACTATGGCTTCCAATTGGAAGAAAGACATGTCAATGGACACACCTTGATCATGGCTTCCAAAAGGTCTTCATCAGAAGGAAGAATACTTCTCTGGAAGGAACACATGTCAAGGGACTCAAAAGGGATAAGAACATCGTGTTCAAGTAATCCCATAGAGTTCTCCATGTCAATTACCGGATCTAAATCAAAGGAATATGAGCAAACAGTGAGAGGCTCACTTACATCGGTAACTGAAAACATGGGACCAGTTGCCACATAATTAACCCGTGGCGGGGTAGATACCACTTTAGAATCAGGAACATTTAGGGGAGTCACATTATTGGTAGTTGAAACAAGACTAGGGAACGAAAGCTGGTCTACAGTCACAATATTTCCATTGTGAGGGAAAGACATCACCCGAAAGAGTGTCGATACGACAACTTTCATTGCATAAACATAGTCTCGCCCAAGGAGTTAATTGAAATCCAAGGGACCTCGAACTACCATAAGATCAATACAGACAATTTTACCTTCCAAGGTAATAGAAAACTTAGGAAGGATCCTTAAAGGTTCACTAATGGTTCTGTTAAAAGCTTTCAGATTCTGCGTAATAGGCGCAAGCTGAGGGTAACCCAAAGCTTTCCAAACAGTTGAGGATAAAATACTAACAGAAGCACCTTCATCTACCTGAGTACGATGTATGTCCCTACCACCAGCCTTGACAATGATTTGGAAAGGGATGGAGGAAGGAAGATGAGGTTCTGTCAGTCTATTCCAATCAAAGGAAAAGACCTCAGTACTTGGAGGGGGTTCTGTAGAAACAGGTGAAATGCCCCCCGGCATAGAAGAATCTGATGTAACAAGAAGAACCTGAGCGGTATGAAGTTCACTCTCTAAAGGGAAAGTGGGATCGACCGAATGTGAAATTGAATCGACCACTTGATCAACTAACAGATCATCAACCTAAGTGACATGAGTTTCACTCTCCAATGGAAGAGTGTGATTGACTGTACTTGAAATTAGATCAATCACTCCGTCAGTTGACGGTAGGTTGGGAGAAAGTTTACGGTAACCAGTTGGAAATTCTTGCTGTGGAACAGTAAGGTTTTCCAACAATTTTGAGTCTTCATCCATGTGAGGGCAAATGTGAGTTTGATGACTCCCTTTGCATAACTTACAAGGAAACCTAACTTTACCCTTTTTCCCAGGAACCTGACTATCACTGGTTGATGGATCAATGGAAAGTTGATGAGATTTTTCTGACCATACTTCCAAAACCTTTGGAATACCAGGACAATTGATAAGGAAGTGGTCACCCTTACAAAGCCTGCAAGGGTATTTGGGTTTACGATGCATGTCAGAGTTTCCCTCAACACAACTAACACTTACAGCCACGGTTGGTTGGTTGACTTCTTTCTTATCTTGCTTCTTCTTCTTCTTCTTCTTCTTCCCTTTCTTCTTCTTCTTAGACACCTGGTTACTAGCATCAAGGCTTTTACCAAGCGAAGAGGAAGAAATGGAAGAAGAAAAATTAGGCGAAGAAGGTAAAGGGTCAACAGAAGGTTGGTGATGTTGAGATGGTGAACTCTGTTGAGGTGAAGCATTCGGTTGAGGTGGAACAATTGGAGTATTTGGGGTCAACGAAGTTGAAAATAACCATATCGGTAATCCTATTGTAAATCCAGGTAATGACAAAGTAGCCATATAAGGAGGACCAACAATTCCAAAGAAAGGAAAAGTACTAGGATCCTCGTTAAGAGGGGTTCCTTCGTCGGTAAATTCCAGAACACTTGCCATTATATTCAACTTCAGTGAATTTAAAACTAAAATTAACAATTCACAATTCACACCTAACAATTAAAATTCACAATTCACACCTATGGTCTCTAAAAGTAAAAACAAACAAATTAACACGCGCTATCAAATCTAGGAGTCAAACCACACACAAACAGTAACTTTCCGTACCGAAAACACTAGTTGGTGATGAAATCCAACGTCGCAGAATCCAATACAGAAATGGCGGTTGGAACAGTTACCCCGACAACCTGCTTAATGAATAGACTGGCACAAGTTCCTCCACTAAACCATCTCGAGTGAAGAGAACCCCCCAGAAAATCCAAGTGAGTCTAGTCGATGTCTGCTCTAGGTACAGTGGGATCTTCCCACCACTGTCACCTTAGGAAGAATCCTAAAGAATATGGCCACTAAGGTTACAAACTGAAACAAATATACCTGGGGGAACAATCTACGATCCGATACGCACGCAAGGGCAGAGTAGCAAGCTCAATCCCCTTGAAGGCTCCTTGACATAATCCAAGGTTTACCAACAAGTGACCCCAGGCTCCTCGACAATGGTTAATCTGAGGTTTACCGTTTTTAAGACATGAATATCTGGCGTCGTTCCCAATGAGTAAGGATTGATTCCCACACTGGTTCGGACACGATCTCGTGCTTCTCCTTTAAGAGGAGCTTTCCCAGAGCATAAATGAAACAATTGGATTTCTTCCTACCACAAGATACAGCTACTTGTTTGTTTTTACTGTCTTGGAGAGTTAATTACTCTCCTACTCCAAGACACTAGCCTAAGCTAAGTTGGTGTATCAGAGCCCCAGAAATGTAAAAATTACTAGATGAATTTTAATTAAGCGATGTGTTATTTAGGCTGTTATTACTCAAAAGGGTAACTGGATACGAAACCAATGGTGTTATGACCCGACTCAAAACTGAATGCAATCGAATATGATAATGTAATCCTTTCAATTTGATGAATCCTAACTAAAGTAAGGAGAGAGTTTCCATTCACTTCCAACAATGCAAAAAATTGATCACTAAGAGAAAATATAACAAATTCTCTAATGCACTAATTTCATCAAGAAAAACTAATGCAAATCAATTCCAAAATAGTTTTTTTTTTTGTGTAAATTCAAATCAAAGAAAACTGATCTAAATCTACGATTGATTTTTCAGAATGTAAACTATGCACAATTCACTTGAAAAGTATGCAAATGTAATCTATGCACATTTTCCATTAATATTCTGAAAATGAGAATTCTAATTATGCAAATGTGATCTATGCAAGAGAATTCTCAAACACAAGATGATTCTAATGTAATCTAAGAACCAATCAAGTGCAAGTCGAGAAAATTGGGTGAGAGTTCCAAAGATAAAAAAAAAAACCCTCAAAAGCGATTAACACTCATACACAATTTAGCCCCCCCCCCCCGGCGAATGAGGGGGAAATTGTTTTGCAAAAACAAAAGCAAAAAGATGCAAAATTGTGAAAAGACTGAGACAAACCTCCAAGTAATGACCAAAGGAAATCAAATTAAGAATTTCTCAAGAAAGAGACTCAAAACACCCAATTGATAAAAGCTTAGAGCAGGAATGCTAATGAAATTAACCAAGGAAAGTTTTTGACAGGGAACAAGCAGGTCTGGGCAATGGCTAAAACCTATAAACAAATTCTAAACAGATAAAAAAGAGAAAAATTTAAAATTTTTCAAATTTTTGACAGGGTACACAGGCAACCTGTTTACACAGGTGCGTCTATGCTCTGTGCACAAAGCAAAAGTGCGTACTAGTACGCACTATGCTTAACTCACAGGGTGCGTACCTCTCCCAAAACTATGAAAAATAAAAACTAACTCAAAATTAACTAAATTCACCCAATCCCATAATCATCAAGTCAAAAACAGAAACAGAAAATACAGTTTCTCAGGTCAAAGTATCAATCAAAAGAGAAATCAATCAAATCCATGGATTCCCCAGTGGAGTTGCCATTTTGTCACAGAATCCCTTTACAGATCCAGGGTCCTCATTTCTGCTTCCCGAAATAGTACAATTCTATCCATGCGAATAAATGAGTTGATGTCGAACATGGTAGAAACCACTTGATTACCAGTCAATGATGTAAACTGTTAACAAGTGTGAGAGAGACCACCAGTGATGTTAATGGTTCTCAAAGTACCCAGTACAATCCATGAGATGTGAGTATATGTGTTGATGTCGAACATGTCACGGAATCCTTCGATCGAAAGTCAATGATGTAAACTGTCGTCAAAGGCGAGAAACCTGGGCGCCATTTTCGAAACATTATGATGACAGAACTTACAGGCCAGCTTGGTTTGCGTCATGATAGTTCAACTCTTATTATCCACAAGCAAAAAGAGTCAATTTTGTCATGCGGAAAGAGTCAATTTTGCGGACAAAACCGACCTCCCTAGAAACTAAGGCGTTTCTAGTGAAAAACAAAACAATCAAGCACTATCTTTCCCTAAATATGCATTTAAAATAAAAGCAACCAGGTGTTTAAGTCTTACCTTTAGTCCAACGCTGTTGTAGCAGCCAAGCCTCTTGGATCCAGCTGAGCTCCTCTCCTTGAAGCCTTATTAAATGATAGTTCAACTCCTTATTATCCACAAGCGAAAAGAGTCAATTTTGTCATGCGGAAAGAGTCAATTTTGCGGACAAAACCGACCTCCCTAGAAACTAAGGCGTTTCTAGTGACAAACAAAACAATCAAATGATGGTTTGTGTCATGATAGTTCAACTCCTTATTATCCACAAGCGAAAAGAGTCAATTTTGTCATGTGGAAAGAGCCAATTTTGCGGACAAAACCGACCTCCCTAGAAACTAAGGCGTTTCTAGTGACAAACAAAACAATCAAGCACTATCTTTCCCTAAATATGAATTTAAAATAAAAGCAACCAGGTGTTTAAGGCTTACCTTTAATCCAACGCTGTTGTAGCAGCCAAGCCTCTTGGATCCAGCTGAGCTCCTCTCCTTGAAGCCTTATTAAATGATAGTTCAACTCCTTATTATCCACAAGCGAAAAGAGTCAATTTTGTCATGCGGAAAGAGTCAATTTTGCGGACAAAATCGACCTCCCTAGAAACTAAGGCGTTTCTAGTGACAAACAAAACAATCAAGCACTATCTTTCCCTAAATATGCATTTAAAATAAAAGCAACCAGGTGTTTAAGGCTTACCTTTAGTCCAACGTTGTTGTAGCAGCCAAGCCTCTTGGATCCAGCTGAGCTCCTCTCCTTGAAGCCTTATTAAATGATAGTTCAACTCCTTATTATCCACAAGTGAAAAGAGTCAATTTTGTCATGCAGAAAGAGTCAATTTTGCGGACAAAACTGACCTCCCTAAAAACTAAGGCATTTCTAGTGACAAACAAAAAAATCAAATGATGGTTTGCGTCATGATAGTTCAACTCCTTATTATCCACAAGTGAAAAGAGTCAATTTTGTCATGCGGAAAGAGTCAATTTTGCGGACAAAACCGACCTCCCTAGAAACTAAGGCGTTTCTAGTGACAAACGAAACAATCAAGCACTATCTTTCCCTAAATATGCATTTAAAATAAAAGCAACCAGGTGTTTAAGGCTTACCTTTAGTCCAACGCTGTTGTAGCAGCCAAGCCTCTTGGATCCAACTGAGCTCCTCTCCTTGAAGCCTTATTAAATGATAGTTCAACTCCTTATTATCCACAAGCGAAAAGAGTCAATTTTGTCATGCGGAAAGAGTCAATTTTGCGGACAAAACCGACCTCCCTAGAAACTAAGGCGTTTCTAGTGACAAACAAAACAACCAAGCACTATCTTTCCCTAAATGTGCATTTAAAATAAAAGCAACCAGGTGTTTAAGGCTTACCTTTAGTCCAACACTGTTGTAGCAGCCAAGCCTCTTGGATCCAGCTGAGCTCCTCTCCTTGAAGCCTGCATACACTAACAAGCAAACGATTACATAGCACCTGAATAACTCATATAATAAAACATATTCATCGTAAAGACCAAGGAGTTTATGAAACAAATTATATATAACAACTTGTTGAGAAAAATGAACTTAATTGTATTAATTGGAAACAAAAGAAACCTTAAATGCATATTTAGGGAAAGATAGTGCTTGATTGTTTTGTTTGTCACTAGAAACGCCTTAGTTTCTAGGGAGGTCGGTTTTGTCCGCAAAATTGACTCTTTCCACATGAAAAAATTGACTCTTTTCGCTTGTGGATAATAAGGAGTTGAACTATCATGACGCAAACCAAGCTGGCTTGTAAGTTTTGTCATCATAATGTTTCGAAAATGGCGCCCATGGTCAGTGATTATCGCTTGTGGGACACGAAACTTAGCAATTATATGATTGAACATGAAAAGTGCAGCTGTCTTGCCGTCTGCCTCGAATGTAGGCATCGCCTCGGCCCACTTAGTAAAATAATCTACCGCAAGGATGATACATGCCCCCCGACCGAGTGAGGGTTACATGTAATAAAATCAATACCCCATTTGGAAAAAGGACCAACGGCAATTATAGGGTGGAGAGGAGCAGGTGGAGCACACATCTTTCGATCAAACACTTGACAGTTGTGGCATTTTCGGACCGCAGTAATACAATCTTTAAACAAGGACGGCCAGAAGTAGCCAACGCGTAATATCTTTTGGGCTGTGGCATACCCAGACATATGACCGCCACACGCTCCATAGTGACAGTCATTTAGAACCCTTTCAGCCTCTTTGTGAGTTAAGCAATGTCGAAAAATAGAGTCTACCCCACGGCGATAAAGAGTATCTCCAATAATTTTGTATTGTTGGGACTGAATCGAATTTTCTGACGTTCCTACTTTGAAGCTTCGGGCCAAAAGGATTGGGTCTGGAGATAGACGATGATATCCCCATACCACGGATCTAAAGTGCTAATTAGAAACAAAGATTCGTCCGCAATGGGCTCCTCTGCCACAGTTTCCGTGTCAGCACGCGGAAAGTCACACATTAACTCTGCAAAAACGAAAGATTTCTTAGACTTAGATTTCTCAAACTCCAAGTCGAACTCCTGCAGGATAACAATCCATTTAGAGTACTTGCCCCCTAGCAATTGTTTGGTCAAAATGTAGATCATAGGGTTGCAATTCGAAATGACTGTAGTTTTACGTAGTAAAATGTAGTGACGAAAACGTTGGACAGCTTGAATGGCTGCCAATGCCAATTTCTCCAGATGTGAGTATTTTAGCTCAGTGGGATTTAACATCCGACTAAGGTAATATATCACATGTTCCGTTCCAAATTCATCTTCCTGAACTAAGACCATTCCAATTTTTATCACAAAATCACTACTGAGGGCTGCAACCAAGCAAGATTTCATGTAACTCTTTCAACCTAACTTTAGATCAAAGATTAGCCTCTTTGATCAGAGAGGGCTCTCTCACAAACTCTTGATAAAAATCCTTCACTACAACAGATGGCTAACTCTTTATTCATTCATGAAAGCGAAAGCTGGTTGGAAACATATCAAACTGGTTCTCATTGGGCTATGGAGTCTCATATACTAAGTAAACAAGAAAAACATAGTCATCTCATGGAAGTCAAGGCTCTTTGCATTACATGTCCAAACATATTCCATAAAAACCACAGCTTGCCAAATACACAGGAAGTCAGAGCATAGGATATGAATTCTGAGTGATTGTACTATAACAAGGCTGTAAAAGAACATAAAATATAAAATACCATCATTATATTCGAACACAATAATCCATCGAGAATCTTGAGAAGAAATCAACACTGTTTTACTATTACTGTCACAAGTCTTACAATGGCCCAAAACAACTCTGTTTTTGTATAAAATGTCCAACCCTTTCTACATCTAACATTGATCCATATATAGGCAAGCAAACTTAACACCTCGAGCTTCCTCCTCCAGCATGAGGGGAGCCTCGAAGGTGGCTATTGACTATCCTTATCTAGTACAAAACTAATTTATTAATTACATAATGGCTAAACTGAAATTACAAATGGTTTTCATTTAATCAAAATCCAAAATCTTTGCTCCTCGTAGCATGATGCTTTTCTGGCTCTTGACACATGTCCTTTTGCTGGTTGGGTTGAGATGGCTGAGCTGCAGATACAATGAATACTGACTTTGGATGCTTGAAAGCGCTGATGGCTCATTAATTGACCAAAAGATATGCTCCTATTTTAATGGTCTCTGTCTCCCAACATTCTCCGAAAGTGTAGCAACATGTTCCCAAATCTTTTAACAACCCCAGGTATGAAATACTACCATGTTTCTGAATGTGCTGTAGGTGGTATAGACAGATGTCTCTCTTCCACAACTCCCGCTCACAGTATCACACTAGCTGCTCTGCGCTTTAAAATCATCACCTACAGCAGTTTCGTAGCGCGCTACGAAACTGCTGTGTGATTTGAAAAACACAGTCTTCCACTAAAATCCTTACAAGACTGAATAGCTTCTGTTTGTTCCGTAGCAAATAAATCTGTAGTTGGTAAATGATTTGCTTGAGAATCTCTGCAACCCGCTTAAAGGTGGGCATTTAAGCAACCCGAGTCCTTGTATACCCCTCCATACTACTGGAAATTTTGCTTCAGAAATCCTTCGTACCACCTCTAAAGCTGCAACTTTCAATAGAAAGAAAACAAATTGACCTGTAGTTCCTCTTGTCATTTTGACTTGCTTCAAAGAAATGAGAGGTGCAACCGCATTCTGCCAAAAGAGCTTTAGGAAATGATGCAACCAAACAAGGTTTTCTGGATGCTAAATTCTTTCCCTTAACATTTCTTAGCTCTGGACTCGTGCATGAGATTGAATTACTGGTTGAGTCATCCATGTTTTCACTTAACTCCTATCTCCAACTTAAGTTGCCCTTCATTCTTTACAACGCAAACAGCAACCTAAGCCGTATAAACAATGCTTGTTCCAAACCAAAACCGGCATGGATTTTCGATCTCCTTGAAAAGTTTACTCACGCAGTCCTCTTATGCTTTTATCTAGTCTTTAAAGTTCAGAACGAGCCTCCTATTCGAAAAAAACCACCCTGCAATGGAATTGGACATAGAGAATGTCCCTTCTGGCTCCAACTATTAATGGGAAATTTCCTGGCAGTTAAAATCTGTGATTTATTCATGAATCTGAAGATTTAGATGGTAGGAACCCAATTCCCCCAAGAATTGTGCTAAAGATCAGCTTGCTAGTCCGGGCACACGAACTCTCTGTATTCGTGAATATCGTTTCAGTGCAATTGTAAGAATATTAGGAGCCTGATGGACAGTAAATCGTTTCAACGCCTTCACATAAGCATCACATCCATCATACTTGTATCTATTTTCCCCATCTAGCCATTCAAGTGCAGTAAATTGCTCTAGTGCGTCCTCCAAAGACGCCACATCTCCTTGAATTTGAACATTAAGATCCATCATATTCTCATATCGATTTGAAACCCGGTAGCATTATGTACATTTCACCTGGAACTGAAGATGCCCCCCTTTTCGCACAACCTCATAGTCTTCCTGATCACTTTTGCAGTGCAAGTAAGGCGAATTGATCTCAAAACCTCCTGCTTTTTCTGTTTCGGTTTCTTGCTGGAGATGCGAAAATTACATGTTGGAAAAGCTGTCGTGACTGAATTATTGAGTAATGAAACAAAAGGCTCTTCACCTTCTTTGCAATGGGAGGCACCGGCTTAGAACCGCCTCCATTTGTTTTTATTTAATGCAAACTCATCTTTAATGACATCTGTCAATATAACTCCAGCCCTTGCGCCACATCATCAGCAGATGCAACTGCGACCATAACACCTCTCTGTTTCACAGCTTCCCTAAAGACAATCTTGAACGTTATCAACGTTATCTCGATACCAAAGGGGCAAAAAGAGTCGGTTTGCGCACCGAACTACTAACAAATTCTGCACTAATTCCTTTCCAATGCAATGATCAATCCGATAAATCTGCTCTTCACTGAAACGCTACCCAAGCTGTTTATTCAAATTCTCTGCTGATGTTAAGTCCATCACATGTATGACCTGTCCTTCCTTTGCGTTGATCTGCCTGAGATTTCGACACCCAAACCAGATGTGGCACATGTCTTTTGTTGTCGTTATTCCAAAATATGTCTTTCTGTAAGAATGGCAAATTTGCATAGCTCTTATTGCTTGTTCAATATCAATGCTACTATGAAGAACGTGGACCTTGAAACACATCCTAAAATGTGACTTGAGTAGATCAAGATAAGAAAACCAGAGTGTTACCTTCCTACTAGTAGTATGGGTGTTGCGATGATGTCATGAACTGCAGCATAGACATTGATCCATTATCATCATCATTTTAAAAAAAAATTAAAAAAATCGAACATCATAAAATCATAGCTCTGCTTATGAATATGATTGGTATCCTGTAGTTGTCATTGATGACTGTAATCATGTCATTGCCCTCAGCCAATCAAGGATGTGCTTCTTGGCAGCAGAAGGAACCTTCTTTTCCATTACGCATACTCCTACTGCGCTTCTGGAGGGGGAATCACCGACATCCATCCCCATATTTCGCAATTCCAAGGATTCGAAACAACAACTTGACTCCTATGTTGTTTATGTAGCTGGTATAAAGGAACGTTACTGTGCGATGCTCTTTGGCCACCGTGTTTGATTTGTCTTTGGTTGTGGTGAGCCCTCTCGCATATATGAGTATGTGCAGCCTCTCAAATCCCTGAATTAGTGTTTGGAACTTTCTTCAAGATCTTTGGTATTTTAGTTGTGTCAAAATGAGCTGCAACGTATGGCTCCAATTAGGGACAACACTTTGGGCGCAAAGTGCTGAGAACTGTAGATCAATGGCTTTTCTTGGACACAGCTAATTCATCTGCAGAGGGAACGATCTTCTCCATGTAACACAAAATACTCTTATGTTGCAGAACTGTCAATGTCAGACACTCAAAGGCCAGCATTTGTCTGCAATAACTCTGCAGATGAGAATGCACTGGACTAATTTCAATTCCTCGGAAATATTGCAATGGGACTGCTAGATAAAGAAATGGGATAAGATAGACATCTGCCATACTCAACATATCTTTGACAATTATCATCGTCCTCAAAAAGATCTGTAGACTGGGACTAGGTGGCCAAGCATTAGGATTCTGCTCTACCCAAATTTTTATGTTTGCAATATTATTTAATTAAGAGATTGCAACTGACATCATCTAGAATGAAGCTCCTTTTTGACATTTTTGTAAAACATACTCTGTTTCCATTATTCTGCCTGTGGTGCAAAGCCCTTGAATCAAGGCATTAAGAGAAACACTGCCTGCCACATGGCCCTCTCTTTTTTTATTAAGTGATGCAGCTCCAGAGTTTTGTTGATAGCACCATTACCGCATTGATAATTAATGAGCATGTAATAGGTGTAATCACTTGGGAACTTCATTTCTTTTAACAGCAATGTTGCTTGTTGTGCCTTCCCTGTTTTGCAAAATCCATAGATCAGAGCATTGTATGCAACAACACCAGAGATATATCCTTTAGTCAGCATTAGACCTTTAATCACATCAACCTCATCCACAGTAGTTGTAGCCAGTATACAATAGGCATGCTATGATTTTGGCATCCACTGAAAACTCGAGCAAATCCCCAATTTCGTAGCACGCTACGAAAACACCTAATAGGAAGCGCTGCGAAACTGCTAAAAAAATTATGCGCTGCGAAAATGCTTTGCCCTTAAGCAAGACTGAAAATTTTTTGGCAACAGACTTTTCAGTGATAACACCAATGGTGGAATGAGCAGTGGTGAGGTACAAAAAGTAATCCTGGTTGTAGTTGGGAGGATGCAACAACGGTGCATGGGTCAACGCGTGTTTGAGTGCATCAAAAGATTTCTGAGCTATCTCATCCCAAGAGAATTGAGAATTCTATTTCAACAACTGTGTAAAAGCCTTTGTAACCTCGGCGTAGTTAGGAATGAATCGTCGTAAAATGTTTGCTTTCCCCTGCAAACTTTGGAGTTGGCGAAGACTCGAAGGAGGAGGCAATTTGATGATAGCTTCGACCTTCGAGGGATCAACGCGAATGCCGGCTTTCGAAACTACAAACCCCAGTAATCGACCCGTTTCTATACAGAAGACACATTTGTGTGGGCTCAACCGAATACGATAATGCCTACACCTCATAAAAATTGCATGTAAGTGGACGAGGTGGTCAGCTCGATGTAATGAATGAGCAGGCAAATCATCGAGATACGGTTGCACAATGTGTTTGATGTCATGAAACGCATAAGACATCGCCCTTTGAAAATTTTCTCCAGCATTCTTAAGCCCAAAAGGTAATTTGCAATAAGCAAATGTCCCCCATGGACAAATGAAATCCGTTTTTGGTTGATCGGCAGGTAGAATGTTGATTTGATTGTATCCGGAAAAACCGTCCATAAAGGAAAATATTTCGCTGCCGGCACAATCATCAATTATTTGATCGATATAGGGGGTTGGGTAATTGTCTTTTGGACAAGCTCGATTAATTTCCTTATAATCGATGCATATTCTTATTGTTCCCTGTTTTTTGTTAACCGGAACAATATTCGATACCCAATCCGTTAACGGGATCGGATAAATGAAACTTGCTTTCAACAATTTTTCAACTTCTGCTTTAATTGCAGCCGCTTTTCGTGGGTGAATCTGATGCAAACGTTGCCGGACGGGTTTAGCATCCGGGTAAGTTTTGATCTCATGGACAACAATCGCGGGATCAATTCCTGGCATTTCCTCATAGGACCAGGCAAACACGTCGCGGAATTCTTGAAATAGGGCCTTGTATGTCTGAATTTCGTTATCTGTACACGAGGCACCTATATGAATGTTCTCAACAATTCGAGGCTTAATCGAAATGTCAATGGGAATAGTTCAAGAAATATTTCCCAAATTCAGCTCTGAATCAGGATGTTTCATGGGATTCTGAGCTTCCTTGACATATCCAGCTGTAAAAATTGATGAGAAATCATTTTCAAAATGATCATCCTCGGGTAAAAATGAAGATCTATGATGGAGATCGTCCCATGGTAAATCATCTATACACAGGACTTCACGAAGTTGCTCATCAGATGAAACAACTTCGGGAAACACTATTAACTCCGAGGTTGATGTGAAAAGTGATTCCTCACGGACCACATTCATTAATTCTTTTTTGGTTGAACACGAGTCGATAAAAGATTACACGGCTTCATAGGCAATTTCATATGGACTCAAAGGCATAGCATCACCAAATGAGTCTATCTCAGATTCAGAAGGAACGATCCAAGGATCATCAAAAACAATGGTGTCTGATGTAATCATTTGAATGGATGCAAACGAAGATAATGCGTTGATTGGAGGAAAAGGAAAAGTTCCCAGTGAACCGACATCTTTAACTAACCCTACTCCAACATCCTTATATGGGATAGTCGTTTTACCAACATGCTGAATACTCTCTGAAGAGGCTGGGTCTGATGAAAAGTAAGCTAGCTGGTCTATTGTTACAATCTTTCCATTATGTGGGAACTTTATTACTCGGAAGACCGATGAAACGACCGCTGTCATAGCGTAAGACCAACTTCGACCCAAGAGAAGGTTGTAGTCTAGAGGGGCATCAACCACCTCCACATCTAGACTAACAGTTTTTCCTTCAACCCCTATAGGCAAATCCTGTAGAATGCCAAAAGGATGAAACCCACGGCCATCAAAGGCCTTAAGAATTGTCGGGGATTGATTTAGTGAAGGAGAACCAAGCGATCTCCAACACTGTATCGACATAATACACGTTGAAGCTCCCTCATCAATTACAGTCCGATGAATAGGCCTGTTTTTTACTATCACTGGGATCTGGAAAGCCATTTGATGAGGCAAACGCGGTGTACTATTTTCTAGATCAAAGATTATTAGGTTCGGGTCCTGAACATCAATAGCTCTTATAGCCGACAGAAGTAATTTACGCTGTGCTGGGCATGATTGCAGCACTTCCAAAGCCGACATTTCTGAGGGTGAAACAGCTAAGTCCTCAACAATGTTATAATTCTGGGCCGCTCTCGCATGTGGATTGAAAGCAGACTTTCGAAGTATACCCTTGGCGGGCGGTTTGATTACCAAGTCTAGATTAGGCTTCTCGATCTGTAGCGGATCGGAACCGAGAGCTGAGGTTGATGGATTAGAATGAGAAGATTCTGCTTCTTTGCCATCAACAGGACTTTTACTACCATAATCTTGCAATCGAGTCATAATCCTTACATGGGACATCATCAATATGGGTTCTTCACTGGCACTCGAGGAAGAACCTATCATCTTACTATCCTGCTTTGGAAATGGATCCTTCAAAACAGCAGGAGTTTGGGAACCTTTGACGATTTTCGCAACCTCTGCTCGATGAGGGCAGTCTCTTGTAAAGTGTTCCTCTTCACAAATAAGACATGGATAACGAGGTTTGCGCTTTTCGTCATTGGTTTCCGATTTTTCAGTTTTCTCCTTTGGAGTTTTGTCTGCTTTATTCTTCTTCTTCCCTTTCTTTTTCCCACCGGATTTTGATTTAGCTGTAGATGACTCTACAGCGTGAATATCGGCGGAAACCTCAGCAGAAGAATCTCCTATCGGGGAATCAGGCAAGGTTATGATAGGAGAAGAATTCTTGGAAGAATTCTTCTTACTTTTAGTGTTAACCGTACCAATGATACCATCAGCGGCATGAGATCCCGAAGGAGCTGCAGCGATTTGATTTGACTTGGGAAGATCAGGGATCTTTTCGTGCAATGTACCTGACTGAGTATAAACTAAGTCAAGGTACTGTGCTTGAGAAATCACTTGCTCCTCAGTAACTACTCCGGCCTTAGCTACGTCTTCAGTAATCTTCAGTAACAATGATTTAACAAACCATTCAGCTAAGATCTGGTCCGGGATAAAAACTTTCACTAACTGCCTTCGACGTCTACATTCATGAATATGATCAGAAATATAAGTGGACGTCGATTGCTTTAATGAAGTTAGTAACTCCGTGCCATTATCATATCTGACCGGCAACTGAAAATGAGTTAAAAACGAGGTAGCTAATTGGCTAAAATTATAAAAAGAGGCCCGTGGTAACTCAATATACCACTTGGCCGCAAGACCAATAAGAGTGCGCTGGAAAAGACGTAAGCGGATCGAATCATCCGAGATGGAATTAGAGGCACACCAGAGGTGGTAAGTCATCACATGGTTCGACGGGTCCTCTCCAGATTTACCTTCGAACTTGGGAATGTCACTGGGCAACTTATTCGGCATTGGCGGCCAAAACGGAAGATAATTAATTGGATCATTCGTTAGGCGCGACAAGTCTGGTAAGTCCAAAGTTGCGATAAACGATAGCTTCCGATTAGGATCCCTAAAACTCTAGGTCACGAGACCAGCCCCAAGAGGAGGATATCCAGGATAACTTGGAATAGGAATTGTGTTCGGGATATTGTATCCTCCTAGAAAACCAGGATTAACCGGACCGTACTGGGGTTGTTGTGGTTGTTGATAAGTGTACCCAGGATACGGTTGATACTGGTAAACTGACTGCTGGACAGCAGGGCCGAATTGGTACTGTCCCTGGTACGGTTGATAAGTGAATTGTGGTTGACTTGTGACAACCGTACTTAAACCAGGTTTTCCTACAGACATATGAACCGTGGTTTGAATCGTGGATCCAGACGATGGTAAAGATGTCTGAGGAGTAGATACAGGAATAGTAGAAACCGGAGCTGTCGATACTCCAGAAGTAAGTGGGGTAGATTGAACAGATGTTGCGGCAGTTGCAGCAGTCATTTGAGATGGAGTGCTAGGCGCAATAGGCCCAGACTGAGAAACTACCGAAGGTACAGAAGTTTGAATATTAGACTGGACTGGTTGCTGGGGTGAACCAGAAACTAAGGGTTGTCTAGTTTGAGATGACAACTGTACATTTGGCTGCAACACCTGTTGAATTTGCGATGGATCCCACACTATGTTCATTCCGGGGTACTGACCCATAACAGTTTGAGAATATTGAGATCCAAAACTGGGTTGAGGATAGGATTGATAATTGAAAGGTACATTTCCCGTTCCTTGAACATAAGATTGACCTTGAGGTGGTTGGAAACCTTGGTTCGAGTACTGACCTTGGGGTAGATACCCTTGAGGCATGTACTGATACTGGGGTTGACCTTGAGGTATAAATTGATACTGGGGTTGACCTTGGGGTACATATTGAGTCTGGGGTTGACCTTGAGGAATGTAATGTACCGTAGGCACGTACTGTCCTTGAGGTTGCCCCCCAGATGCAAATTGTGTACCTTGAGGTTGCCCCCCAGGCGTTAATTGAGGCTGCCCCCCAGGCGATAACTGGCCACCTTGAGGTTGAGAATTGGGAATAGAACCTGACATCATAAGAATGTCTTCTACACTCAACGGCTTTGCACCATTGCTTCCAGTGAATATCCTTTGTTCAATGGGTTGAGGAGATGCTCCCGAAAAAGTACCAGAAAGTGACTGATACCCAGAGGGAACAGAAGGACTGTCGTACAAAAAAGATTTAGGCGATTGAGTAAACATGGATCACTGACTTGACATATTTACGGGAGTATAAAAACCCCTAGGTGGATAAGGAGCACGAGGTGGTGAAAAACTTAACACTGGGTTGTCCAAATAATTAGTTAAAGAAAGATACCAAGTAGTACTTCTAGGTGGACTGTAAAAAATTGATTCACGCTCCCTTAGATCAATAGTAGGTTGATTTTCAGGGATAGGGATGCCTATTTCTTCTTCCGGAGCAAGTTCTTCAATAGCTATCAAACCAGAAGGAACATTTTCGGTGATTACTCTTTCTACCCTAGGTGAATTAGGAGCACTAGAAGTTGGAGAGACTAACCCCGATGTTGGAGTAACAGGTTCAGATATCTCAGGTTATTCACCTATATCACTAGTAGATGAAAAGCTACCAGCAAGTTCGGAAACCGAAATAGCTTCAGGATTATAACCTGTTTCTAGAGTTTGATAATCAGGATGAACAACTAACGAAGACTCTCCTTCTTCAGGTGACCCTACTTTACTACCACTAGGAGTTACGAGGACATTCGAACCTTCGTAATGACCTGGGACGTCTTCAGGAGGTTGGCCCCGAAGTTTACAGGACTTCCTAAACAAATCAGCCACGGTTACAACCTCAGGAGACTGGCCCCGAAGTCTACGGGACTGTCTTGGTAATTCAGCCACAGCTAAAAACTTTTAACTACTGCACACGCAAACAAAGTAAAATCTCAAAGCAAACTGCCTAAAGTCTCTAAAGAACCAAACAAATTCGAATCACACGCCTAAAGAATCTAGGGCATCAAACCACACACAAACAGTAACTTTCCGGACCGAAAACACTAGTTGGTGATGAAATCCAACATCGCAGAATTCAGTACAGAGATGGCGGGTGGAACAGTTACCCCAGCAGCCTGCTTAATGAATAGACTTGACCAAGTTCCTCCACTTTAACCGTCTTGAGTGAAGTGAACCCCCCAGAAAATCCAAGTGAGTCTAGCCAACGTCTGCTCCAGGTACAGTGGGATCTTCCCTCCACCGTCACCTTAGGAAGAATCCTAAAGATAATAGTCACTAAGGTCACCAACAGCAACAAATATACCTGGGGGAACAGTCTACGATCCGATACGCGCGCAAGGGCAGAGTAACAAGCTCAATCCTCTTGCCGGCTCCTTGACAATAATCCAAGGTTTACCGACAAGTGACCCCAGGCTCCTCGATAATGGTTAATCCGGAGGTTTACCGTTTTTAATACGTGAATATCTGGCGTCGTTCCCAATGAAGGAGGATTGATCCCCTCACTGGTTCGGACACGATATCGTGCTTCTCCTTTAAGAGGAGCTTTCCCAGAGCATAAATGTAACAATTGGATTTATCCTACCACAAGATAAGCTACTTGTTTGTTTTTACTGTCTTGGAGAGTTAATTACTCTCCTACTCCAAGACACTAGCCTGATCTATGTTGGTGTATTAGAGCCCTAGTAAATAAAAAGTTACTAAGTTAATTTTACTTTAAGTGTTAATTTTTATGGCTTTTCTTTAGGACAAAAGGTAGCGGAGATGAAACTTATGATGTGTAGACTCGACTCAAATCCACTAAAAAGATGCACCTAGGATGAAAAAAGAATCTTTCCTTTTCAATGAATTCCCTAGCTAAGAGAGTTGGATAATGCAAAATTTATAAAGACAACTTTCTTGGCAATTAAAATCAAAGAAACAATCTCTTTATCTTTTCCAAAGCACACAACACAAGACCACTAATTATTTCACGAAAACTTCCTTTCTCTTTTCAAAGACTTCAAATGCTAATAAAACAAACTTTCTTTAAATTTTTTTTTGTATTTTTCCTATTTTAACAAAGCATGTAAAACTACTTAACAAAAATCAATTTTAAGATCTATGAAAATCTAAGAGAAATTTACCTAAAAGAAAATCTAATGAGGTAAAAGCCTACAAAATATAATTCCAGGTTGTTTTACTCAGTTACGATTCAACCAAGGACTAATTCATGCAGAATCATAAATCAGTCAAAAACAAAAATAAAAAGTTCTTGTTGTTTTTCTTAAGAATGAAATTCACAGCTTAACAAACAAGCCTTCTCGAAATTCCGCAAAGAGACAACACAATGGTAGGTTTCTCAAACAAAGGTGGATTTTACAAATGGTTTGACTCCTAAGAAGACTGAAAAGGCCAGGGATATCCAAGGTTTTTACAACTTCTAAATCCAGAGTCACTACAAGACCAATACAAAAATCAAACCTAGGGCTAGAATTTTTATGAACTTCACTAAAACTCTTGATGCTAATGAAACAAGCTTAGATGAAAACTTCTGACAGGTAACCAGTGGATTTGGGCAGCAATAAATAAACTATAAACAAAATCTAATAGGTAAAAAGGAAAAAATTGAAATTTTCTAAACTTTTGACAGGGTACGCAGGCGGCCCGTTTGCACAGGTGCGGCCCCGCTCTTGCGCAAAGCAGAAGTGCGTACAGGTACGCACTGTGCTTAACTCAGAGGGTGTGTACTTCTCTCAAAAACAAGAAAAATAAAAACTAACTCAATCCTAAGCTATTATACCCAAATTCACAGTCAATCAGTCAAAAACCAGAAAGAAATCAACGTTTCTCAAATCAAAGTATCAATCAAAAGAGAAATCAATCAAATCCATGGATTCCCCAGCGGAGTCGCCATTTTTTCATGCGGAAAGAGTCAATTTTGTGGACAAAACCAACCTCCCTAGAAAACAAGGCTTTTCTAGTGACAAACAAAACAATCAAGCACTATCTTTCCCTAAATATGCATTTAAAATAAAAGCAACCAGGTGTTTAAGGCTTACCTCTAGTCCAACGCTGTTTGTAGCAGCCAAGCCTCTTCGATCCAGATGAGCTCCTTCTCCTTGAAGCCTGCATACACAAACAAGCAAACGATTACATAGCACCTGAATAACTCATATAATAAAACATATTCATCATAAAGACCAAGGAGTTTATGAAACAAATTATATATAACAACTTGTTGAGAAAAATGAACTTAATTGTATTAATTGGAAACAAAAGAAACCTTACAACCAGTGCCTTGGTGTTGTGCAGGTCCCTCCCAGGGTCCAGCAAGAGTTCTCCTCTACTTTGATCAGCTCACCCACTTCCAAATGAAGCTAAGAAAGGATTGGAATCTCTCCTCTCAAGCTCTATAAGGGAGTCCTAATTTCAGCAGCATCTACCCTTAGGAATGTTCCGCTTTCAACCTCCCCTCCCTCTGGCCCAATGCCTGTATTTATAATGCTTTGGAGGAAGTTAAACAGGTCCACCATCAATGGGATAATCCCCTCTTTCAAAGGGATAGCTCCCCTCTTCACGGGATAAGTTCCTCTTTCATTGGGATGCATGAACCATCTGGAGGCGCTCAATCCATGTCAAACCATCTTCTAGAATGCTCTAGAATCGACCGCAAGTAAGTTTTTTGAAGTAAAACTTGCGCCTTTTGACTTTTACAGGGGTACACACACACCCCTTTATAGACAGAGCGTACAAGTACGCAGGTATTATGTACTTGAGGTGCGTGCACGCAGGTAAGAGTAAGAGAAAGTGCGTAACCAGAGTTATATTGATTTTTAAAGGCTTTCTCTCTTTTTTGGAGTTTGACATGAGGAGCAGAGGCATAAGGCTTGCCAAGGAGGACAATATGGTTATTGATGGAGCCATACTGACTGCAAATAGTCATGGTGACAAATTTTAGTGTAACAGTCCATATTGATATGAAAACTGCACATTCAGTTGCAAGATCTGTTGAGATTGAGATGGATCCCACACTAAGTTCATTCCGGGGTACGGACCCATAGCAGGTTGAGCATATTGAGGACCATAACCGGGTTGAGGGTAGGGTTTATAATTCAAAGGTACATTTCCAGCTCCTTGGTCAAATGATTGACCGGAAGGTGGTTGGAAACCTTGGGTTGGGTACTGACCTTGAGTTTGATAACCTTGAGGCACGTACTAATACTGGGGTTGAACTTGAGGTACATATTGATACTGGGGTTGACCTTGAGGTACATACCGAGTCTGGGGTTTACCTTGAGGAATGTAATGTCCTGTAGGTATGTACTGTCCTTGAGGTTGCCCCCCAGGCGGTAATTATGTACCTTGAGGTTGTCCCCTAGGTGATAATTGAGGACCTTGAGGCTGCCCCCCAGGCGGTAATTTGCTACCTTGAGGTTGCGGATTTGGAATGGTACCTCACATCATAAGAATATCTTCTACACTCAACGGCTTAGTTCCGTTATTACCAGTTAATAACCCTTGTTCAATAGGTTGAGGAGATGCTCCCGAAAAAGTACCAGTAAGTGGCTGAAACCCAGAGGGAACAGAAGGACTGCCATATAAAAAGGTTTCTGGAGATTGAGAAAACATGGATGACTGTCTTGACATATTTAATGGAGGATAATAACCCCTAGGTGTTGGGTGAAAAGGAATGCGAGGTGGTGAAAAACTTAGTCTTGGGTTTTCCAAAAAATTGGTCAATGAAAGATACCAAGCGTCCCTCCTAGGTGGACTATAAAAGATTGATTCACACTCCCTAAGTTCTATAGCTGGTTGATTTTTAGGGATAGGTATACCTTCTTCCTGAGTAATAAGTTCTTCAATAGCAATAATTCCAGAAGGAAGATTTTGGGTAATGAATCTTTCTACCCTGGGTGAACCAGGACCACTGGAGGTTGGAGAGGCAAATCCTGATGTTAGAGTAGCAGCAGGTTCAGTTTCAGGTTCCTCAACTAAATTACTAGTAGAAGAAAACTACCAGTAACTTCGGAAAAAGAAACAGGTTCTAAAATATACTCTAGTGCTTGAACTTGGTAATCAGGATGTACAACCAAAGAAGACTCTCTTTCTTCAGGTGACCCAACTCTACTGTCACTAGGAGTTACAAGGGCTCGTAGCCCTTCAAGTTGACTTGGTGAAAACTCAAGAGGTTGGCCCCGAAGTCTATGGGACTTCCTCGGTAATTTAGCCACGATTAAATATTTTAACTACTTCACACGCAAACAAAGAAAAATCTCAATGAAAACCACCTAAAGTCTCTAAAGAACCAAACAATTTTGAATCACATGCCTAAATAATCTAGGAGGTCAAACCACACACAAACAGTAACTTTCCATACCGAAAACACTAGTTGGTGATGAAATCCAACGTCGCAGAATTCAATACAAAAATGGCGGTTGGAACAGTTACCCTGGCAACCTGCTTAACGAATAGACTGGCACAAGTTTCTCCACTAAACCATCTCGAGTGAAGAGAACCCCCCAAAAAATCAAAGTGAGTCTAGCCGACGTCTGCTCTAGGTACAGTGGGATCTTCCCTCCACCGTCACCTCAGGAAAGAATCCTATAGAATATGGTCACTATGGTTACCAATAAAAACAAATATACCTGGGGGAACAGTTTTTGATCCGATACACACGCAAGGGCAGAATAGCAAGCTCAATCCCCTTGAAGGCTCCTTGACATAATCCAAGGTTTACCAACAAGTGACCCCAGGCTCCTCGACAATGGTTAATCCGAGGTTTACTGCTTTTAATACGTGTATATCTAGTATCGTTCCCAATGAGGAAGGATTGATTACCCCACTGGTTCGGACACGATCTCGTGCTTGACTCCTATAAGAGGATCTTCCCAGAGCATAGATGTAACAATTGGAATTTATCTCCTACCACAAGATACAACTACTTGTTTGTTTTACTATCTTGGAGAGTTAATTACTCCCTACTCCAAGATACTAGCCTAAGCTATGTTGGTGATAAAGAGCCCTAGAAATAAAAAGATTACTAGATAAATTTTACTTTAAACGTTATTTTTATTGGTTTTTTCTTAAGTCAAAAGGTGCGGAGATGAAACTTATGGTGTGAAGACTCGACTCCAAATCACTAAAAATGCACTTAAGATGAAAAACAATCCTTTTTCTTCAATGAATTTCTAGCTAGAGAAAGAGTTGAGAATGCAAATGCTTGTAAAAATAAATCTTTCTTTAACAAACAAATAAAAAGAAGAACTTTTTGTCTTTTCCAATGAACTCAAAAACGAGACAACTAGTTATGCTCACGAAAATTTTCCTTTCTTTTCAAACACTCAAATACTACTAAAACAAACTTTTTCAAAAGAGATTTTATTTTATTTTATTTTTATAAACACTCAAAGCTAGTGAAAAATCTAATCTTGAGATCTATAAATTCTAAAAAGCTAATTGAAGTAAAAGCTTACAAGATTTCTTTTCAAGGATGTTTTACTTAGTCATGAGCAAACTAAGGACTAATTTGTCCAAAATCACAAATTAGTCAAAAAACAACCAGCTTTTGTTTTCTTTTCTAAAAATGAATTCCAAAACTTTCAACACAAGTTCTTTCGAAGTTTCGCAAAGAGAAAAACATGATGGATTCCTCAACAAAGGTATATTTTACAAAATGGTCAGACTCATAAGAAGGCCAGCAAAAACCAAGGTGATCTGAGGTTTCTAAGGCTTCTAAGCTCTGAGTTACTACAAGACCAAAACGAAAATCAAGCCGGGCACACAAAACTTCTAGGAATTTCACCTAAAACCCTAAAGCCAATGGAATTAACCTAAGAAAAGTTCCTGACAAGATACGTGTAGATCTGGGCAAAGGCTAAAAACAAATAAACAAATCCTAAGCTGACTGAATGAGAAAATTTCAAGTTTTTCAAAATTTTTGACAGGGTCTGCAGGCCCCCAGTATACCCAGGTGTGGTACTGCTCTGTGTGTAAAACAAAAGTGTGGAAATGTTCGCACTGTGTTACAAGCAGAGGGTGCGGTCCTCTTCCAAAAGTACGAAAAACAAAAAATAATTCAAGATCTACTAAACCTACCCAATCCCACACACATCAAGCCAAAAACTAGAAACAAAGACACAGTTTCTCGAGTCAAAGTAAGAGCAAAGGAAAAAAAAAATATTCAAGTCCCCAGTGGAGTCGCCATTTTGTCAACTAGATAAGTCGTTCTTGCGGACTAGGCCGACCTCCCTAGTATCTAATGATTTCTAGCGACAAGCAAACCAAACAAATTCTATCTTTCTCTAAATATGAAATTTATAAATAAAGGCAAACAAGTGTTTTAGGCCTACCTCAGGTCTAGTGCAAGTTTGTGGAAGCCACACTCCGTTGATCCAAATGAGCTCCCTTGTAAAGAATCTGCAAACACAAACAAGCACACACATTAAATAGCACCTGAAAAACCAATATAATAAAGCATATTTATCATGATGATCAAGGAATTCATGAAACAAACCATATAATACCATTTATTGAGAAAAATGAATCTGATTGTATCAACTTTAATCAAAGAAGAAATTTACAACCTTGGTGCCTTGATGCTGTACAAGCTCCTCCCAGGGTCCAGCAAGAATCTCCTCTACTTTGACAAGTTTCACTCTCTTCCTAATGAAGCCAAAAGGTATGTAATCTCTCCTCTCAAGCTTAAATAGGAAGTCTCAATTCCAACAGCATTTACCCTAAAAAATGTTCAGCTTCTAACCTCCCTAGCAACCAGCCCAATGCCTTAATTTATAGTGCAATGGAGGGAAGTTACTAGGTCCACCTTCAAAGGGATAAATCCCTCCTTCAAATGGATAAGCTCCTCTCATCAAGGGATTAGCTCCTTTAGTTTTGGGATGCATGAACCACCTAGGAGTGAACCATCCACGTCAAGATTCCTTCTAGAATCATCCAAAATTAACCCAAAGTGAGTTTTTAAGAATAAACTTGCGCCTTTTTGATTTTCACAGGGGTCCACACCCACTCCTTTAGAGACAGAGCGGGCAGGTCCACAGGTAACATGACCAAGAGGTGCGGGACTGCAGGTAATAGTAAGAGAAAGTGCGGAACCAGATCTTTATTGATTTTTAAGGACTTTCTCTCATTTTTAAAGCTTGACATGAAGAGCTGAGGTTTGAGACATGCTAAGGAGGACAGTATGAATGATGATAGACCCATACTGACTGCAAATAGTCATGGTGATAATATTTTTTGTAACACCTCTGCTTTAATGGTAGTGGCTTTCTTCAGATGAACAGATCGAAGCCATTGTTGTACTGGTTTGACATCTAGATACATCTTGATTTCATGTTCAACAATTCTCGAGTCAATGACTGGCATTTCTTCATATGACCATGCAAAGACATCTATGAATTCGCGAAAAAGAGCACAATAGTTATCTAGTTCCGAGAGAGAACAAGATTTACCGACGTGAATATTCTCTACAATATTAGGTTTGGTTGAAATATTAATAGTGATAGTTTCTTCAATGTTGGACAAATTTCGCTTGGAATCTACTATATTTATAGAATTTAATAAAAAATCAACAATTGAAGGGTGATTGAGGTTGTTTGAATAATCTTCATTAACATCTCGAAGGTGGGAACGATGATGATAATCTTCCCATGGTGCCTCTCCTATCATCATTGATCGGATGATTCCTTCTTCTGTAGAATGTATATGAGACCAAGGATCAGAAGAGGTAGCATATTCTAAAGACATATCTACCCAAACACTTGTTGAGTGTGGACTCTGGTTTGCCACACAAGCCCTAAAAATTGACTACTACAAAGATTCGATGGGGCTTGGTGGCAACTCCTCATGATGAACGTCACTTTCAAAATAGTCAAAACTCTTCTTAAACTCAGATGATGTAGAAGAGATCATGTGACAGGTTTCCATTGTGGCCACCTCCGCGAAACTAGATGGAGATGGGAGGGCAAAAGTACCCATTAAGGAAGTGTCTTTTAGGAGACCTACTCCAACATTTTGAAGCTATTGTGAACTTCCATGGATCAATGGAATGCTTCCAGTAGCTTGTGAACTATTAGCAAAAAAGGCTAGTTGGTCAACGATTGTGATTCCACCTTGGAAGGCAAATGCAATCTTTCTAAAATATGTAGACACAATGGCAGCCACAGTATAAACCCAGGGCCTTCCTAGTAAAATATTGTAGTCAAGGAGTCCATCAATGACCTCGACTTAAATATCTACTGTCTTTCCCCCTAGTTCAACTTGCAAGCTACTTAAAATCCCATATGGAGCGTACATTCTTCCATCGAACACTTTTAGTGTTGTTGGTGATTGTGACAAGGGTGGTGAACCAAGAGTTTTCCAGCAACTCATTGACATAATATAGGTAGATGCCCCCTCATCAATGATGGTTCGATGAACATTTTTATTTAGGGCATTTACTTGTATAAGGAAAGCAAGTTGGGCTGGTAGTTGTGGTGTATGTCCAGTATGATTGAAGACCACAAGATTAGAATCCATTGGATTGATCCCACCTATTGCTGATAACAAAGCCTACTTTTGGGAGGGACAATTTTGCAATACCTCAAGTGTCAACATAGCGGATGGTGATTGAGCCAGAAACTCCACTATATTATAATTTTGTGCAGCTCGAGCATGAGGATTAAATGTCGATTTATGTACGACTCCGTTTGTTGGCTTTATAGTTAATTCAGGAATAATGGGTGGAACAACTTCTAGCAAAGTCGTTGTCGAACCACTAGGTTGATCAATAGCCTGGTTGTTCGACGACGATGGTTTCCCATAATCTTTACTCCTTGTTGATACCAAAACATCATTTTTCTTGTTTGCGATTGATAACATTAGCACTTGGGATGTCGAAGCATTATTGGTAGCAACCATATGAGTTTCTGGGTTCGGAAACAGATCAGTCAACACCACTGAGGTATTCAAAGCCTTCAAAAGTTTTGAAACCTCAGATCGATGTGGACAATCTCTCATAAAATGCTCCTTGTTACATATCAAACATGGATAACAAGGAGGTTTCCTTGCCGTAGTAGGGTTTTCAGATGATTTTTCAGGAGTAGGATTATCCTATTTCTTCTTATTATTTTTCCCTTTCTTCTTCCCCCCTGGTTGCTTTGAATTTTTGCCTTTTTCAGATGGCACGACATTAATCTCCGAGGCAAGAGAATTTTCATTTGCATTTTGACTAGAAACAGCAAGAGCTTGACCAAATGGACCTCTTGTGGTTTGTGTGCTTGAGGAACTGATCACACCGCCATTGGCATGAGAGTCCCTACTTGATTTAGGAGGAGGTGGAACAGAAAAAGCTGGTCTAGGAGCGTCAGGAATTTTGTCGTAGAGTGTGACAGATTGCGTATAGATTAAATCTAAATATTGGGCACGAGTAATGACTTTCTCTTCAGTGACAACTCCTCCTTTCGCCACGTCCTCAACGAGAGATGGAAATAAGGACTTAATAAACCACTCAGCTAAAAGCTGATAAGGAACATACGTCTTTACCATTTGACGATGATGTTGCCACTCATGAATATGATCAGATATGTGAGTAGACATGGTCTATTTAAAATTGGTAAAGAGTTCTGTTCCAGTTTCGTACCTGATGCGTAACTAAAAGTGGGTTAGAAAAGTAGTGGCAAGGATGGTGAAGTTATCAAACGAAGCTCTAGGCAATTCAGTATCCATTTCGTTGCTGGACCAGTAAGCTTTCTTTGAAAAAGGAGAAGTCTAATCGAATCATCATTCAGAGTGTTAGATGAGAACAACAAATGAAAAGTCATTACGTGATTCGATGGATCTTCACCTGGATTTCCATTGAACTTAGGAATATTAGAGGGGAGTTTATGAGGAATTTTCGGCCACCAAAGGGTGTATGCAATTGGATGATTCATTAGCTGGTTCAAATCTAGTAATTCTAGAGTTGCTACAAAAGGCAACTACTGATTCAAGTTGGTGGAGTATACCTAGGATAAGATGGAATCGCATGAGCAGTAGGTCTTTGCATACCATCATAAGGCATTTGTTGTTGGTATCCTTGATAAGGTTGTTGGACATAACCAGTATAGTGTGGTTTTTGATAACCTGTTTGAAAATGTTGTTGTCCATAACCTACAAAGCCTTGTTGCCAAATCCTCGATAGGCTTGATATTGACCAAATCCAGTCTAAGCTTGTAAACCAAGTCCAAACTAAGGTTGGATTTGCTGGAATTGTAGTTGTTGGTATTGTTCCAGCCACGGTTGTTGGACCATTTTCTGTTGCCCAATACTGGAAGATTGACCAAGTTGCAGATTGACAATACCCGTTGGTGCATGAGTCATTCCAGATAATGAATCATTAACCTTAGGTTGCGGTTGAGCCGTAGGGACAAGTGGTTGTTGTATCACAACCTGAGAGACTTGAGTCTTCTACCTCGAAACTTGAGGTTGTAAGGAAGAAGGAGCAGGTTGAGGTTGAGACACAATAGGTTGTGCTTGTGTTTGCGACACAGTTGTAATAGCAGGTGTAGTGGGAATATTCGACATAGGTCGGATCGGTTGCGTTGGATATACAACCCTTGGTTGTTCTGGCAGTATTGGTATCCAACCACTAGATGTAATTCTAGTTTGACCTGAATATTGTTGGAAACTCTCATATGGTTGTTCCCTAGGAGGAAACAGTGAAAAGGCATACTGCTCTCCATATGGCGGCAGTCCAATGTTTAAAGGATATATCGGTCTTTGAAAACTGGTTTGCCCAAATTGATACTGGCATGCAAGATCAAATTGTTGAGTTTCAACATAAGAAAAACTAGATGGGACTCTGGATGAATAAATAGGAGCAGACCATGGTGCCGAAGCAGGCCCTAAGTGGACTCCAACTAGTGATTGATAACTAGCTGGAATAGATGGTGTACCATATAAATACGACTCAGGTGTACCAGAAAAAATTGTAGGAATAGCAGCAGGAGGTTCTGTTGCAGCTGCATCAGATGACACATTCCTAGATGTTGATGGTTGCTCAGACATGTTTAGTCTATCCAAAAGCTCTCTAAGCGATTCGACAGGAACTTGCGATGAAGGAGGATTAAAAGAACCAAACTCAGGAATAGAAGGATGCAAATGAATCCCAATTCCGAAATGAAATGAGGTACTAGATGGGGGATCCTATGCTATCTCCTCTATAGCAATCAAACCATGTGGAAGAGGAAGACCGTCAAGTCTGTAAAAGATTTTTGGAGCCAAAGAAGGTATAGCTTCTGTAGTGACAGATACTAGAGGGGTGACACCTTCTGAATACTGAAACTCAACGTCCAGATGTTCAGGTAAATGAACTTCAGTATTAAAGGGAGGTTCTTGAAAAACTACTGGTTCAAATATAGTCTCAGTTTGAACTAAGATGGGTTCTGGATCAACTCTAGATGGAGTTGTTTCAGGTATAAGAGTGTTTACCGTTACACTAGGATCAGTTCTAATGTCCTCTTGTAACTACGAAATTTCCTTTCTGAAGGTAGATGTACTAGAAATAATTGGAGTAACTGGATTCTCTGACGATGTTCAAAACAAAAGTTTCAAATAAACCAGATGAATTGGACTCAGTTAAACGAGACCGCTTTGTCCGGATTGGCTTCGCTTGCGGAGGCAAAGATGATTGACTCGCTAGTATCCACGGACGACAAGGTTTTGATTGACTTTCTTCCATGATTGCGGATTATTTGATCAACTCAAAATTAAGGGGAAAATGATGTTATTCTGAATTCAATTAATTTTAATGACTCTTGGACACAACTTTGCTTTTTCAATTTTCAAGAGTCGAGAAAAAGTTAAATATGACTCTAGTCTCCTTCGATTTTTAATGAGCGTGAAAGGAAAAGTGCTCAGATGGACCTTTTCTTTTAGAGAGTCGAAAAGGAACAAAAGTGACTACTCTGGAAAATCTAGATAGAGGGATTACCAAACCAATCACAAAACTACAATATACACCTTGGTGATAAGTTAAAGAGAAATTACCAAGGACTTATGTACGGTAGTCAATCTTCCTAAGTGTTGCGTTCAGTGCACTGCGATCACTAAGGCGGAAGACTCGGTTTATTATGGATAAATGATTTAAGCCTATTGTGGTCTCCCAATATATACACAATGGTATGGGGAGCACAATTCTGTGCTAGCACTTGTCGTATCAAGGAGGAGGAATCACCCAACCTTCAATGAAAATGATAGCCACTAGTTTTAATGATGCCGGAACACGTCACTAGCCTAGACCTCTAGATATGTTGCATTAAGTTCCAAAGCATTGTTAGGTTCATTGAAATTCATTTAAAAGTTGATCTTGTTTAGATTTTTCCTTTCAATGGTTCACCACATGATGATGATCTTAAATTCCTAAGATGCAATCTACAATGATAAATAATCTTTGTTTATTTGAGCAATGAAAATCCTAGCTACTAGGGAAAGAAGATAGCAGTGCTTTTAATCAAAGAGCAGAGAGCACACACTAGTGCATTTCCCTAAATCATCTTTTCACACACAAATAAAAAAATGCTAAATGAAAATGCATGTAATTTTTTTTCGCTTTCCTTAATGCGAAAGATGCAAAAACAAAAATTAAATGCAGCGAAGATCTGAAGTAATTCACTCAAAATGACATTTTCGACAATTTCTTCTTCAAAAGGGAAAGGAAGACTCAAAACGACACTTTCAATTTTGAATAAAAATGCTTTCAACACTTTGAATATAAACAAATCAAATCAAATACATGAAGAAAATTTTAATCGATTATCAAGGGAAGGAAGAATTTACGACACTTCTCTTTTTTGACACAAAACGATAATTACGACACTTTTTGTATCAAAGCGACTAATCGACTAAAACAACTTTTCGAAAAAGGATTGTAAATGAGGAAAAAATACACAAAAACATTCACTAATCTTAATGTAATCGAGGCTTATCTAAGTGATGCAAGTAAGCTTCAGTAAAGAGGCACTGTTCATATGCAACAAAACAACCAAACAAAACTGAAAACAAGGTAAAAAACCCTCAATTTCTAGATGGAAAAAGAGTTCAGTCAATCATCGCACCTAGGCTTCACAGAAATTGAGATGCATCACACTTACTGCACTCAGGAGGTGCTATGCATACTGAGTCACAGTGGAAGACAGTGCGATGGTCCAGGGAGCGCAACTGAAATGGGTTTTGGCTCAAATGTGGAGCTGTTTTCAATGAATTAAGCTGGGTTTTGATGAAAAATGATAAGCAAAGTATGATGGAATGTCTTGAGAGGTTACTGAGCTACCAAAAGGGCATCTAGATGTGCTTGCAAGTCAAATGTTTAATTCATAAACTAAACTAGAGATTGACTGAAGCAGCATTCATCTACTATGCAATTGCAGAGCAAGAGCAGTTCGAAGGCTACCTGGCTGACTTCAGACTCTGTCTATAGTTTATCAAATTGAACATAAAACAAAAATAACAAAAAACAAACATCTTTTCATTCCCCAGTGGAGTCACCAATTTGTTTATGGGGAAACAAGTATTCCTAAAGAATGCTATCCCTCTAGGTTTGGAAGCTACCCTAGAAACAATAGTTTAAAGCAATTCAATGATTCCTCCTATGTATAACAGATAAGAGAAAGACAATGGAACCAACCTGGAACTTCCGCTTAATCCCTTGCTTGATCTCTCTCTCCTTTGGTAGATCCTGCAACTCCTCCCCGTACTTAACACATGGAAAGTACCTGCACAAGTACAACAATAAAGAACCATCAAAGCATCATGATCTATTACAACATAAACATTACAGAATCAAATATATAATGAACAAATGATAACATTCACAATTTCACAATCATATGGGAGAAAAATTGAAGAGCTTTATTAATATAAAGAAGAATTACAACCCAGTTGTCTGATCCAGCATCATCCTCCTAGCTTCAATCCTTCTTCACCTCATGAAATAGAAATATCACACCAACAAGAATACAATGATCTCTCCTCAATTACAAACTATCAGCACTTCCTTGCAATTCACAATATTCTAGCCTCTAGATCTCTTGGATGAGGGATCCATTTATAGATGTTTGCAAGGGTGTGAGTCATCTATGGGGTTTGATTAGTGTCATTTGACTTGTTACAATTGGTTCCATAAGAGAAGGGATTGGAGATGATTTCCTAGATCCCTTATATATCTTTGGGTGAATTCAGAGAGGCATGTGGCATAGGAGAAGTTTCTAGAAGATTCCATGAACAACCAACTAACAAATGTCCTGGAAACTTGTCCATCCTCGCCCATCACACCCTATAGAATGCCTAAACAGTATGAATCGCACCCTGGTAGTGTACCATTCAGTATGCATCGCCCTTTTCTAGTGGAGCAGTCAGTATGGTTCAATTTAGGCAATTTCTGGATGGTTTCTCAAATGGAACTTTTGGGGAATGGTGTATTTAGATGACTATGTTCCTTTAGGGTATGAAACAAATCTTTTAGGGGTTGATGAGACCTAATACATCGACATATAAGTTTGGGGTTAATGTGCCCAAATATGTCTTTAACAATTACCAGGCAACTGTGAACTTCAGAATACCTCCCGGTGAACTGAGAAGTACGAGCAGGCAATCTCCCCGAATGTTGTGATCGGTGTATCACATTTGCAAGGTGGCCGAATCAACTTCCTAAGGATAAAGGATTGTAACCTAGAGGGGTCTCCCATTATATACTCGATGGTACGAGGAGCACAAATCTATACTAGCATTGTCTAATGCCGAAGCTAACAACAACTACTAGGTTTAAAGACACTAGAACGTGTCTCTAGACTAGACCTTCTAGATATGATCGTTAAATGTCAAATGTGCCTTAGGTTAATTGCATTCATTTTAAAGTTTATCTTGAGTTATGTTTCAGTTTTCAGGTCTTAGCGATGTGACTTGAAAAACCTGAAATGAAAGTAAATGAGACAAGACCCTTTCAATTCGATGAAATGCCTACAATACAGATGGTAGAAACTACTCAATCAAATGCAAACAATCAAGCAACTGAAAGCAAAATGATCTTTCACTACCTTACTTTTTCGAAACATAAACCAATGAAAAATGCATTCCAATTCCTAATTTCCTAACAAGAACATATATAATAGTCCTTTCAAAAGCAAAAGGGTTCTTTCCCTTTTCCAAATGCCAATGCAATTCTAGTCTTTTAGTGATCCAAATTATCGTAGCAAAATGATGCAACAAACTAGAATTTCATACTTTTTCATGAAACAACGAAATAAACTTTTTTCATACAATACTTCAATGAAATTTTTTTTTGAGACAATAAGCTCTTCAAGCAAATGAAAACATGAAAAGAGAAGCTCATTCAGACTAATGAAACACCAACTTTACCAACAACAATCCAAGCAATCTAATCCATGTCGGAAAATAAATGTTTATACAATCAGACGAAAACTTTCCACACTTGTGCAATAGAGGTCAAAGTCGTAAAAGGACCGAAAACAAAATTCAAGGAGTAAGTACACCTAAAACCTGACTCAATAAGTTCACAAACAGTTGAATGGACGAATAACTATATGCCCTAGTGTCGCTGACCACTCAATGACTCAAGCAATCAAGCAGGAAGATGATAAGCCAACAAGAAAATAAAACCAAATGAAAAGTAGCTTTCTAGTCAAGGAGAAAACGGTCCAAAAGGTTTACAAGGTCAAAATCATAAGAGCAGAACACACTGGCCAAGATTGGGGTCAAACCCTAATCTTCACTTACAGGCATCGACACAACTGGCTAACTGACAACAAGCACTAGAGGCTGGTCGACCCGACTGTTCCTTAGCATATCGCACTGATCAGCACAAATTTCAATGAATTAAGTGTGCTGATTGAGGGAACCAAGAAAAAAAAATGAAACAGAGACCAGATCTGCTACTATGAATTTTAAACTCAGGCCAGTAAGTAGGAGAAAAGAAACAAAACCAAAGGGAAAAAGTGGAACTAGAAAAGTTTTCATGAAATCATGAAATACAAGACAAGCAAAAGGATTGGATCCCCTGCAGAGTTGCCAATTTGTGGTGAAGTAAAATTATAAGTGCGAACACAAAAAAATTCCTCTAGCCCAATAATGGGTCTAACCACAACAGATACATTCTATGGAGGATTTTCTTAGGTTAGAACCAATTAAGAGGGCCTATCTCTTAGTACGCTTATCTCATTTGATGATGTCCTTGCTTGCTCGCTTCAGTTATCTCTCTCTTCCTTCTTCAAGCACTTGAAACAAGTAAACAACAACAAATAACAACTGTGATAATAGACAAATTGTAATTAAACCTACTTAACAAGTCAATAAACATTAAGCCATGAATATGTAAGATGAAAAAACATGTAGGAAATCAATTGATAGTTGCATATATATTGATATCAAGAAGAGATTACAACCATTGTCTTGACGTTGCGGTTCTCCTTTGACAAGACTAGGTTCCCACACACTTTTGCTAGCATTCCATGATGGCCTCCATCAACAATAGTTTTAAGTCCCTTCCCTTTAGGCTTCACTCGAAACCAAATCACACTTCTCCCTCACACAACTAGATAGCTACAACTATGAATAGCTTGCTGCTTACTCTAAACCAAAATAGCATTAGCACACCAACATCAACACTAGCTTGTGCTTGGGAAGAAGGGAGGTTTATATAGGGAAAATGGATGGGAGATGGATCCACTCCTCATGGGATAAGGTATTATCCCTTGAGGTAGTTCCATCATTATAGAGGAAAGGAGCCCAAACTGAAATCCTCGATCCCATCCAGCGAAACCATTTACGAGACTTCTATTATGAAGCTTCTAGAGTTGGAAGCTTCGGCTCTTAATTTAAAAAAATTTCCATATCAAGACCGGTGTGACTGGAACACATCTCAGTCACTCTGGTCGGTGCTAGGGACAATGCTAATCTCTGCACATCAGTGTGGGGGAGACAAAGGTCATTAGCATCGGTCTTGTAAACTGGGAAAAATAGAAGTTTCGGGGGAAATGGTGCAAAAGGGAATTGATATTCTCATGAAGAGGGACATAATGGGAGTTTCTTCATGAAGGCAAAGCATGTGGGGTTCATTGCAGAGGTCCTCCGGGATCAAGGAATAGGGAGTACAGGGATAGTGACAAAATGTTGTGTAACATAGATTTGACAGCCTTGTACACTGTGATACAATGAACACAACATTCAGGGAGATTGCCTACACGTATGTTATGTCCTTGGTTTATTGAGGTAGTATATTGCAGTTCACAGTTGGTTGGTAATCCTTTTTCCCATATTACCCTCTTTTTGTTTATTTCTTTTTGTAATAGAATCAATCAACAATCGTGGAGTAACATCAACCTTTACCCCATCGTTCGCGAAGGATAGCAAGTGAACCGCCTTTACCCCCTGAAGTTACACCTAGCCGGAAAAAGTGGTCTCATTTAACTGAATCCAATACATCACAAACTTTTGGTTCTTATCTGAATTACTAGAGTCACCTATACCGGTAAGTACTCTGACCCCAATTACTCCTACAATTACTGGTACATCTTCTCCTGAAGTGGAACCTTTACAAATACCTGAGGACACTAAAAGTGAACTTAGTGAAATGGTAACCCAAGTTTTCCAACAAGAAGTTGATTCTCAACCCAAATTTGTTCAATAAGAAATTACTTCTAAACCTGAATCTGTTTAACTAGAAGTTGATCTTGAACCTATCACAGTTCAACCAAAAGTTACTTTTGAACCAGCAGTTGTTCAAGAAGATCAACCTGAACCTATTGTTCTTTTACTAGAATACTTGGATCTTGAAGTTGAACAATCAAAATTTGTTCCCATACCGGAAGACGATCGACCGATTTATCCTCAGACATCTGTAACTGTTGAGACTTCCCCTATACTGGAAATTCAAACACCGGAAATCTATTATGAACCTGATGATGAAATCCTTCCACCTGGTTTGATTTCTATTAAAGAGGAACCTGAAGAAGAAACACCCAGAACTCTAACTCGCTTTGGACCCAGGCTTTGTCTTTATCCTCATACTCCTCATTTTACTGCTTCTTTTGGTACCGGTTACTTTCAAACTCCTATTGATTCATTAGGAAATTTATTGGGTCATTTGACTATGACTGAATCAACATCCCAGACTGTACCATATGTTACAGCTGCGGTAGAATCTACTTTCGCTACTTCTTCAATGTTTACCACAAAACTTGAGTCACATTTATATGGTGTTCCATCCATCCCACCGGGTTACCAATCTTTATCTGGAACTCACTCAAGTGTTGCTTCTAGTCCATGGTCTTCACGCATGTCGTCCACAAGAATTTTACCTAGTTTTTCACTTACGGATATTGAATAGTTTGATCCATCAAGTCAATATCAAGCTGGTCCATATGGTTACTGTCCAATGTATCCACTTTACATTGGATTACCTCCATATTGAGAACAATATGCCCAATCTCCTTATCCTCCATTTTCTGGGGGGAAACCATATGGAAGTATACTGTCATCTTTAGGTCAGCCTGGAATGATTGTTTGTTAGTGGCAGCCTAATTCCTGTTCAACCAAGGCTTGTGTATCCATCACAACCAATGCAATCTATTTCATCCATACCTACTACACCTGTCATTATGACTTTACCATAGTTGCAAGCTCAATTAATTGTATCTCAACCTTTGCAAGCTGGTCCTTCAACCTCTGACCCTCAAGTTTTAGGTTTACAAACTCAGTCTTCTCAAGCCATTTTATAACAACCGTTTGTGCCTAGAATCCAACAACCTCAGGCTAGTTTACCATTTATTCGAATGACTTAGAATTATACTGGTTTAATTTATTCACAACTTGGTCAAACTTACATTGGTGGGCAACAACCGTTAAATCAACAACCATGGTAGCCACAATATCAACAACAACAATTCCAAAAATACCAAACTTATCCTGGACTTGTTCAACAAGACTATGCTGGGTTTGGTCGACAACAAGTTTACCCAGATCTTGGTCACAATCCTATGCTAGGTTTGGACAACGACAAATTTATCCTGCTACCCAACAACCACCTTATACCATATTTTCTCAACAAACTTACCCCTTTTAAGGTTACCAACAATAGATTCCTTATGCTGGTATGAAAAGGCCTATTGCCCAGGCAATTCCATCTTAACTTGGTTATGCTCAGTCTAACTTATATCGATAGTTGCCTTTTGTCGTAACACTTGAATTACTGGATTTAAATCGGCTTACCAATGATCCAATTATTTATGCACCTTCGTCGCTGGTGATTCCTCAAAAATTTCATTATGATATTCTAAAGTTCAATGGAAACCCTAGAGAAGATCTGTCCAACCATGTTATGACTTTTCATTTATGGTGTTCATCCATCTCCTTGAATGATGATTCGGTTAGACTACATCTTTTCCAGCGAACGCTTACTGGTTTGGCTGCAAAGTGGTTTATTGAATTACCACGAGCTTCATTTGATAATTTTACATCCTTAGGCACCACATTTTTAACCCACTTCCAGTTACCCATCAGATATGAAACTGGAATGGAACTGTTGACCAACTTTAAATAGACCACTACTACTCACATATTCATGAGTGGCGTTGTCATCATTGAATGGCCAAAAATTATGTTCTTGATCAACTTTTCGCTTAGTGGTTTATGAAATCCTTGTTTCCATCTATCACTGAGGATGTGGCTAAAGGAGGTGTTGTTACTGAAGAGTAAGTAATTTCTCGTGCCCAATACTTAGACATGATTTACACCCAGTTTGGCGCACTCTATGACAAAATTCTAAATTCACCAAGACTAGATTTTATTGTTCCACCACCTCCATCTAGTAAGGAATCTCATGGCGATGATGGTGTGATTGGTTCTTCAAGCACAAAAACAGAAGGTAGACCATCTAGTCAAACACTTGCTATTTCCAATCAAACTTCTAATGCATCTGATAATACTCCTGCTTCCGAAATAAATGTCGTGTCATTTGACAAAGGTAAAAATGAAAAGCAACTTGGAAGCAAGAAGAAGGGGAAAGCTAAAAAGAAACAAAATCCTCCCCCTCAAGAGAAATCATCTGATTCCTCCTTTCTAGCTAGGAAACCTTGTTACCCATGTTTAATTTATAATGAGGAGCATTTTACACGAGACTATCCTCACGACTCTGAAGTCTCAAAACTTCTTAAGACTTCTAGTGCATATGATGTGTTGACAGACCCCTTTCCGAATCCAAAGACTCATTTGGTTGTTATAGATCATGCTTCCACTTCACAAGTGCTTATGATATCCACCTCTAAGCCTAAAATTGATGTTTTGGTGATTACACGGAGTAAATATTATGGTAATCCATCATCGTCGTCGAATAACCAGTCTACATATCAACCAAATACTTCAACTTCGACTTCGTCTGATCCCATTCCACCACCCATTTCACCAAAGTTAATAATAAAACCACCTAAAGGAGATGTACATAAATCTAGATTCAACCCTCAAGCTCAAGCAACGTAAAATTATAACATAGTAGAAGATTGGCTCAGTCACCTTCTGTTATCTCGACGCTTGAGGTGCTTCAAAATTGTCCCTCCCAAAAGCAGGATTTATTGTTAGCAATTGGTGGAATTGATCCAACGGATTCCAATCTTGTGGTTTTTAACCATGCAGGTTATACACCACAACTACCAGCACAGTTAGCATTTTTGATCCAAGTAAAAGCTTTGAATAAACTCGTTCACCGAACCATTGTTGACGAGGGTGCATCTACTTGTATCATGTCAATGAATTGTTGGAAAACACTTGGCTCCCCGCCTTTGTCACGATAACCTACAATGTTAAAACCTTTTGATGGTCGCACTTATACACCTTATGGAATTTTAAGTAATTTGTAGATAGAACTAGGGGGCAAAACTATAACTGTTGAAGTTAAGGTCATTGACGGACCCCTTGACTACAACATTTTTCTAGGAATACCCTAGGTTTATGTTATGGCTACTATGGTTTCAACATACTTTCGTATGATTGATTTCCCTCATAAAGGTGGAATCACAAAAATCGATCAACTTGGCTTCGTTGCCTCTAGTTCATATGCTACTGGAAGCATTCCATTAGTTCACGGATCCCCGATATCTCTTCAAAATGTTGGAGTAGGTCTCTTCAAAGATTCTTCCCTAATGGGTACTTTTTTGCTACTGTCACCATCATAAATGGCGGAAGTTGCAAAAGTTGAGACTTGCAACATGATATCTTCCACTTCATCTGATTCATGGAAGATTTCCAATAATTCTGAAGTTGATACACGTAATGAAACCTTGTCACTAAGCCCCATTGAGCTTGCATAGAAATCAATATTTTTGGCTTGTGCGACAAACCCAAATCCATCATCACTAATTGTATGGGTTGATCGTTCATTAGAATATGGTACTTCCTATGATCCTTTTTCACGTACATTTTCTACTGATGAAGGAATCATCCAATCAATGATGACATAAGAAGAACCATGGGCAGATTATCATCATCGATCCCATCTTCCAGATCACATAGAAGATGTTTCAAATGAACTAAAGCACCCTTCAATTGTTGATTTCCTTTTGAATTCTGTATTTATAAACAGAGTCGATTCCAAATGAAACTTATCGAATATTGAAGAAACCATTTCTATCAATATTTCGACCAAACCTAGAATTGTAGAAAATATCCATGTTGGTAAATCTTGTTCTCCATTGGAACTTGAAACTTACTATGCTCTTTTCCATGAACTCCGCAGTATATTTGCCTTGTAATACGAGGAATTTCCAGGTATTGGTTCTAGTATAGTTTAACATGAGATTAAAATGTATCCTGATGTCAAACTGGTACGACAACACCTCCGTCCCATTCATCCAAATAAGGTTGCTGCCATAAAAGTAGAAATTGAAAAACTTTTGCATGTTGGTTTCATATACCTCATTCCTCTTACTGATTGGGTTTCCAATCTTGTTCCTGTCATGAAGAAACGATGAACAATATGAGTGTGTGTTGATTATATGGATGTTAATAACACTTGTCCAAAAGAAAACTATCCCACTCCCTTTATCGACCAGATAATTGATGATTGTGTTGGATGTGAAATATTCTCATTTATGGATGGATTTTCCAGCTATAATTAGATCAATATCTGCCCAAAAGAGCAATATAAAACTGCTTTTATTTGTCCTTGGGGAACATTCGCGTATATGAAACTCCCTTTTGGTTTGAAGAACACTAGGGAAACTTTTCAAAGGGCAATGAATTATGCCTTCCATGATATCAAACACATTGTTCAACTCTATCTATATGATTTACCTGTTCATTCAAGGAAATGAGTTGATCACCCACAACATCTGAGAGCCACTCTTTTACAGTGCTGACACTACAAAATTTGACCCAATCCACATAAATGTGTGTTTTGTGTTGGTTCTGGTCGTTTTCTTGGTTTCGTAGTGTCTAAAGAAGGAATTTGACTCGACCCTTTGAAGGTTAAGCCAGTTCTTGATCTGCCTCCACCTTCCAATTTATTGTAGTTACAGAGACTCCAAAGGAAGGCTAACTTTCTAAGGAGGTTCATTCCAAACTATGTTGAAATGGCTAAAGGATTTACTCATGTTTTGAAAAGGGGATTCCCTTCCATTGGGATCAAGTTGCGAAAGCTTCCTTTGATGCTCTTAAAGATACCTTGATTCAGGCATCATTAATGTATGCCCCTAACTATCAAAACAACTATTTCCTATATCTCGCCACTACGGATACAACCATTACTATGGTTTTAGTCCAAGAAGAAGATGGGACTGAATATTCAATCTATTATTTGAGTAGCAATCTCAATGATACGAAAGTTAAGTACTCTTATGTGGAAAAGATAGCTTTGGCTATTGTTTAACTTGTACAAAGAATTTTCCACTATATCTGGCTTCGAAAGGCTACTATCATTTCGGAATGAAACCTTATGACATACATCTTGTTGCGTCAATTTCTGAGCGGAAAATATTTGAAATGGATCATCATTTTGTAGGAATTTGACTTGGAATTCATTAAATCCAAGTCAAAGAAATCTCTAGTCTTTGCCGAGATTCTTTGCAACCTTCCCTCTACCAACATTGATTCAACAACCAAACCATCAATTCTAGATGAGTATCTATTTTTGATTTCATCATCTGAACCCTGGTGTGGAGATATACTAATCTATCTAGAAACCCAAACTTTTCTGCTCGATAGCTCTCACTTGCAACAACGATGTATTTGATACCAACCCAAATATTATTTGATCATTGGCAACACCCTTTACCCTCGTGGCATCAATATGATTTTATGGAGATGCCTCACTCATGAGGAAGCCAAGAAAGTTTTGAATGGTTGCCATTCTGGTGCTTGTGGTGGACATTTATCTGGTTATGCTACTGCACAAAAGATTTTCCGTGTTGATTACTTCTGGCCAACCATATTCAATGATTGCATTATTAATGTCAAAATTTGTCATGCATGCTATATTTTTGACTGAAAAACTCAATTACCACCTGCACCACTGCATCCTGTCGTCGTTGTTGGACCATTTGCAAAATGGGGCATTGATTTTATGACATGTAACCCTACTTTGGCAAGGGGGCATGGGTATATTATTGTCACTGTGTATTATTTTACGAAATGGGCCGAGGCCATGCCTACATTAAACAACAGTGGTGAGAAGGCTGCTTTTCTTTCTTCAACCATGTGGTTGAATAGTTTGGTGTACTGCAAGCTATAGTTACAGATCATGGTTCACATTTTCACAACCATATGATGACTGAATTGACTGCCAAGTTAAGAATTTCACATGATAGTTCTACTCCTTATTATCCACAAGCTAATGGAAAAGTTGAAGCTATCAACAAAATCATTAAGCAAATGCTCCAACGAATGGTAGGAGTTCATAAGTGAAATTGGAATTTAATCCTCTACTCGGCTTTGTGGTCTTACCGAACCTCGGTGAGAAATGCAATTGGATTCACACCTTTTCAATTGGTGTATGGTCTGAAAGTAATCTTGCCTATACAATGTGAGTTTCATCATTAAAACTCGTGCTTGACCAGTTACCTGACACTTCTGATGAAGAAGAAAGTTTCTTAGATCTCATCCATCTAGATAAAGCATGTCGTGAAGCTGCATTGGCCAACAAAGCACATATGAAACAAATAAAGGCACAATATGATCGAAATGTCAAGCCTCACATTTTCTTAGAAGGAGACCTGGTCTTGCTTTACGATCAGGAAGTTGATAAACTAGGAGTAGGGAAATTTGAACCATTATGGATGGGCCCCTATATTTTCAAACGTGTTTTGGAAAAAGGCGCTTATGATTTAGTTGATTATGATGGAATTCCATTGTCGCAACCCCGAAACGGGTTGTATTTGAAACGCTACTATGCTTGACTTTGCGCAGTAATAAAGACAATATATATGCTTTGATTGTGTGTGTGTCATAGTGTGACTTTTAGAGTTTTTATGTGGTTAAGTAATCCACTTTACATTTGTTATAGATATCGAAATATTTGGAACCATTTGTTGGTTATGCCGATGGTGCTAGTCATAGTACATAGAACCTATCTTCTACAGCATGGGCCATATTCGCTCCAAGTGGCAAGTTAATGAGTTTTTAATGGATTTGTATCAGTCTTTCTATGAGCAATATCATTGATTATAGCGTGTTGATTGAACTCCTCTCTGATGCCATTTTGCTTGGCATTTGCTGCAAATCATCATTAGGCTGGACTCACAACTTGTCATACTACAACTTACAAATGTCTATGCCATCCGAAATCCAACAATTTATCATATGTTCCTTAGAGTTCATCCCTTGGAAAGACACTTTGATTATATTCAATATCAACACATTTCCATGAACTTTAACACATTGACTGATTCTTTAGCAAACTATGTGTTAAACAAACATTTATGACACATGTAAAAAGTAAATTTTCAATTCACATCAATAGTTGAATAGGATCACACATAACCATATATAAACACTGAAAGTAAAATAGATAGATGTTTAAAGGTTTTACAAAATTTGTGTCCAAGGCATGTTGGTCATCTGACCTCAAAAATCAAAATTCATATAGAAAAGAATCCTAAGTAGACCTAATGATGCTCATGATAACAGGTCACAACATGAGCTATCATATGCAATATCCTCATCCAACGGCTAGGTACACCAATAGTACAGAGTTGCAGCCTCATTGCTAACTCATTGATTCGTACATCTGGAATACCGAGGGTTAACCCCTTTATATGATCTTGTAACTCTGCTAGTGTCCCGATCAAATCCAAATCCTAGAGAATTTCTCTTCCGACATTTCTCCACGTTGACTCACCCGCTTCCTGTTGATGACCCATAAGTCGAACAATGCTAACATATGTATGCATGAGAACATTTTTAGTTTAGTCTTGGAAACATCAAAAACACAAAAACATGTAGAAACTTAAAAAATTAAAAACACTTGGTCAAAACAATTTACCTATAGCACCCCATTGAGCACCCACTAGTAACCTCAAATTTGGATCTCCATGAAATTCCATCCCCGCATATGGATGCTCCTCGATGACAATGTGTTGTCAACTGAGCCAACTGAATAATGCAAGAGAAAATGAGATTAATGATTGACCAGCATGTCAAGCCATCCACTCAACCCATCTTTGTATCCGTGGATCTCTAGGACCAGTCAAACTCAGTGACACATGCTAAGGTTGCATCAATGGAATTCTCTCTAAGGTAAAGGCGATCAAGATCAAACCATAGCTAAAATTCTTTGTATTACCGCACTTTACTTTGGTCAGCTACTCTTTCATCGAAGAGAGAACTACCTCACACAAATTGAAAATAGTTGGCTCAAGGCACTCAAGCACAAACTGCATGTATGATCTGTTCGCCAGATGAAGTGTCGCACTTCCTGCCAACTTTACGATAGTGAAAAGGATTGTTCGCAAGGGAAAATAAAGAACATCCTTGATGTTGATATTCCCATATTTTCTAGGTTGTGTACCTGGCCGACAAAACTGTCGAATGTAGTTCCTCACTGATTCACCCCCACAGGCAGAACCTAAAAGAGATATGGGGGCACCATGTCTCAACAATCATGTAAAGAGGTAAACATCATTGATCAATATAGGGAGCACTTTCCCCCTATGTGAAAAGCCTAATCCACTGGATCCCATGAACGAACTAAGAACTGCAATAGTTCTAGTTGTTGCCTCATTCCGAACAACCTGAAGTATTTGAGTAACCCACAGTCTCTGAGGGCCTCAATAGTACCTAGATCATTTAGGGAAACCATATCTTGTTCTTCATGTTCTCTTTCACACCAAGTAATAGCCATTATAATCCAATCAAAGCCTAAAATCAAACCATAAGCTTAGTTAGGATCCATTTCATGCAAAAAACTGGAGTATTTTTGGGTAAAATAGGAGAAACAAATTTCTCAACTGCGCCTAGCATAGCCCAGGCCTTGAGACAGTGCACTGCAGAGCATATACCATTCTGTTTCGGTGCACTACAACGTAGTTTTCGATGTTTTAGGCTGCGTTGATCCCAGGGCAAGGTATATTTTCCCTAGGGACCCCAAAACCCTAAAAAACTTGCTCAAAACTACAAAAGAATGAACTTAAATGGAAGAGAAAATTTAGATCTCCTACCTGGTCCTGACGGCACAGAAAATGATCTATAGAATCTCTCGCAATCAGCTGCTGAAGTTCAAGGTAAAAATTGGTTCAAAGCACAAAAATAAATGGTAAATATCAAATGGTGAAAATGACTTGGTAAATTCTTGTTTTATGGTTATTTCATGTTCATTTAATGAATAAACTATAGCTTTTACCTATTTTTACCAATGAAACATGTATGTTTAATCCATTTGGTTCTTCTTTGAACATATTTATGGCTGATATAATGAATTTGACATGCATGATCATGAATTGTACTTTTGACCATAAAGCATACTTTTATCTCTTTTTCGAGCTCTGTTAAACATTGAAAAAGGAACCCCCATAGAGTCCTCTTTAAGCTCTTTTTAGACTCTCGAAATATGAAAAGATTTCCTAGTGCTTGTCCTTTTCAGCTTGTTTATGGATTGGAAATGACATCTACTCAGTATAAGGTTAACCCTTTTCCAAACTAAGATAGATTATAGTTCTTTCTTGTATTATTTTACGCTTTTTCGGACTTGAAAGAAAAATTTACAAAAAATAACTTGTGGAGTTTTATTTTTGTCCCTTTTCAAACTCTTAAACATTAAAAGGACTGAGTTCTCATTGTCGTTAAACTCGTTAAAACATCAAATAACGACAAACTTGTCCATCATGACAAAACCAAGTTTCACCTTCGCTAGACTCGTTAAAACATCACATAGTGATGGATTCACCTGAAGGGTGGAATTGTACTACAATCATATGTTATCCTCCTCAAGCTTGTTAAAAAATAAAGAGGTACTAGTCAGCAATGATTGGGGAAAATGGGAAAAGGGGTAAATCACTTTATGGTAGCAAGTCGCTCTTGAACATGACACTTTCACTTTACCTCTGTGACTATTTTGGTTGGGTTATCTACTTGATGGTTATCATACCTATGGTCTATCACACCATCCATCACTTTGGTTTGGATTAATGCTACTAATTCATTCAGTGTCACTGACATGTTCAAGAGAAGTCACTCAGTAAAAATTCATCCTTTGCAATACTCATAAACCTTCATTTTCATGACCGCCATTCCTGAACCTTGTGTCACTAGTCAAATTCTATCTTCAAAATCATTACACTTGTTTCATGTCGTTGAGGGGGGATACATCAAGGGCCTCCTGTGATGAGTCGCTTCTTGTCAACATCAACACATTATCTAAGAAGTTGACTTAGAAACATCCTTCCAGTACCTTGAGGCTTACATACATCAATGGCAATTTTCTCACTTCCAGCGATAGGTTGACATCATTGGCCTTCTCACATCATTATTTAATAACCTAGATATATATACCCTAAACCCAGCTCATGGATACATCATTAAGATTGAAGATTATCCATTGTCGCGTCCCCTGATGATGGACTCACTTGGTAGTCCGAAACGTTGGGTTCACAAAACTCTACAACAGGTCATTCCTCCTCTGTCTAAAACCATCCTCACCTGTATGGATTCCCTATTTGACAACATCAAATCCTACCATGGAAGGGATATGATGGATAGTGCAGCAGATTTCGAAAAATTAAGATTGTCCAGAGCTAAACTGATTTCTAATCTGAATTTTCTTAAAAAATGTAGAGATAACAAGGTCATCCCCAAATTTTCCATCTGTAAACATCCTCTTCGGTTCAGAAATCTATCCAGTTTCAAAAAATTAAGTGATACCTTGGTGAGAAATGAAATCAAATGGGTCAGATCCAAATTAATAAAAACTTCTGAGAAACTTCTTTCTACGCATCCGAACCTTATTCAAAACAATTAATTTTTTATTTAAATAAAATTAAATTAAATTAAAAAAAATAAAATAATAATAATAATAATAATAATAATAAATAAATAAATAAATAATAATAATAATAATAATTTAAATAAATAAATAAATACATTGGCCGACCTAATTTCTCACATCATTCTTTAATAACCTAGATATATATACCCTAAACCCAGCTCATGGATACATCATTAAGATTGAAGATTATCTATTGTCATGTCCCCTAATGATGGACTCACTTGGTAGTCTGAAACGTTGGGTTCACAAAATTCTACAACAGGTCATTCCTCCTCTATAAAATCATTGGCCTTTGACCGAAAAACTTTGTATGGTGTTTGAAATCAAAAAAATTATTCACACCATGCAAAATGTATTGCATTACCTTGAGAATCATTATCATTATCGGTGATATCTCTGGCGTCTATTAACGGCTTACATCACTAGTTGGTAATCAGACGGTGTCTTCCCATGTTCGACTTTAGATCACATATTCACATGGTTAGACTCGTACTTGAGTGAATGATTGGATGAGATAGAAGACCCCAGATCTAGTTTCATCCATTCGGGTTGCGATTTCAGGAGAGTACTAAATCATCTATACAATGGCTTTACACGGATGGTCATCCTATCATGGGTCTATATCTATAGATGACTATCTATGTACATGTAATGAAAAGTTTATATGTTGAGTATGGGTATGCCTTCCCTCAGCAATTCATGAAAAATTCAAAATATCATGATGTTATGTATTGTAATCGATGCAGGTCATCGTCCGCTTCAGATCCTCTCCGTCACATCGTAAAGCATATCACTCGACATTATCATTTTCAACTTCATGCTTTAGGGGGAAACTGTTATAGGTCTATTTGGGCACATCACTCCCAACATTCAGATTAGTACAATTAGGGCTCATCAAACCCTAATTCAGTTGTTACATGCCCTAGACAAGTCATCACATTGAATGCTTCCTTCCATGAAAGTTTCCTGGCCTGAAGCCTTGCTAAAATGCCTCCTTGGGACACCAGCACAACCTTGGTCAGGGGTAACTACGTTGCAAAGCAGGCAGGCCTATTCAGACCTGCACTGCATTGCACTTAGGTCCTCTTTGACCTGCGTTGGGTGAGATTGAGCGAAGTTTGCATAGAGTTCTTGGAATATTCCTTGATTCTAGATCATTCTAGAGGGATCCCATCTCTTATCTCCTCCTATGAGCTCGAAATTGGATAGGCTAAGGATTAATTCACCTCCTATTCTCTCATCAATTTCTCCATGGAAACTAACTCCAAGTTTGGAAGGCCATTCAATACCCTAATTTATGACAAAACCACCTCCATTTCCTTATAAATTGATCACTCATCATAGTGATGAGGGGGCTAGAATCTGAAGTTTGTAAGGAAATTCTGTTGGTTTGAGAATTGAATTCATGTCAAGCAATGTTATGTTGTTCGATTGGTGTGCTTTTGATGTGGTGAGGGTTGGTCTGAAGCTGGAGGAGTGGCATAGGATCAAACTATATTGGGTGAAACTCTTCCTTCTACATTAATAAAGTTTTTATTCCTTTTATCATATTCTTGTTCATATCTATGATGATTATGTTTTTCAATGTCTTCGATTCCATTGGTTTATAGTAGATAGATCATGTATTCTTTGATCATTTGTTGTTTTTGTTTCTGTTGACACAGGTACTAATTAAGCGGATTTAGTTCAAGTGGGAGCGACAAGAGAAATTCAAAGGGAATCAAGGAAGTGAAAGACTACAAGTAAGTTCCTTCATCTCATCTATATACTATAGGAAAAGGTTAAACTACTTTATTTCTGTTGTTCTAGGTGTAGCTACCCACCTAGGGAAAATGTGTTTATCCGTAGATGCAAATTCCATATAACAACATAACATGATATTTTTGTGGGGAAAGCATCTACTCAAAACCCTAACTATCTATATTGCATTAACCAGAAGATCTGAGAAGAGAATACAATGCTTGTTCAACCCAAACAATTCCTTCACAAGTACAATCTATCTCTCTGCTTCACAAACCAACTCAAGCACCCAATTAGCCAATTTTGTTGCCTACCAAGCCCCTACTTCCTTACACAATTCTTGAGAGAATTATCCCATATTTAATTGGGAAAATCCCTCACCATAACTGTGAAATCCATCATGGGCCTTCTACTGATTGCATGCACCATTTGTACAACTCATAAAATTATACAACTGATAGTACATTGTCCCTGAACTCTAATCTCAACTGGGTCTTTCTCATAACTGACATGCATGAGTTATTTATGAGTGAATCTTCAGTTAACTGGTGGAGCAGTGAAGTTGCACTAAAGTTGTTCCCCACTACCAGACCTCCTACTAGTTCCTCCAACTATTTGAACTAGTTTAACTGACTTTAACTTAGTTAGATTGAGTTAATTAATTACAACTCAAAAGAACTCAACTTGGACCCCTAAAATTTAGGAATCACTCTACATGACTCTAGATATACTTCCAACTCAAATTTACTGAGCCAACTAAGTCAAATTAACTTAGTTAAGTATTACAAGTTTCTATGAGAATAGAATTTTGATTTAATTCCCCATTTAATTCAAGAACAAATTAAATTACGATTTGTTATTGATATTTTTAACATTTCTTTACCCATCAAATAATGGTTCTATGTATTCATGCTTTGTACCTAAGCATACAAATATTTCTCATAATTTAGATAGTTAATTAGAGCATTGGAAAAGATTTCAGAATGATAACATATTGGCTTGCCATGTTGCATCAATACTGCTCCCATAACATATTCACTTACATAGGTTTGAATTTAAAATGGTTTCTTGAGATCTGGAAGTTCTAGAACTAGTGTTGTACTAATTTTGTCTTTCAAATTGTCAAAGGATTTTTGTTGCTTGCATCCCCACTAAAATACCTTCTTCATACTTGTCAAATCATGTAATGGTGCTGATGAATGAGAAGTTAGTGATAAATTTTCTCCAATATTGGGTTCCTCCCAAAAATATCCTAACTTTTGTTACATCGTTGATTTTAGGCCAATTCATAATAACATCAACTTTGGAGGGATCAATGTTCAACTCACCACCTCCTACAATATGACGTAAGTAAACCAAAGAGGTTTTCCCAAATTCACATTTAGACATCTTCAAATACTTTTCCTTTTTTAAGACATCTAGAACTTGATTTACATGCTTCACATGCTCTTCACGAGGCTTACTAAAAGTTAGAATATCATCTAAGTAGACTATGAAAAAATCATCAAGGAATGGTCACAATGCATCATTCATAACTCTCATAAATGTGGCAAGTGCATTACAAATCCCAAATGACATAACTAACCATTCAAATAGGCCTTGTTTTGTTTTAATTTTTTTTTTCCAAATATCATCATCAACAATCCTTATTTTATGATAGTCACTTATCAATTCTAACTTAGTAAAATAAACAACATCCTTTAACTGATCTAGAAAATAATTAATGTGAGGAAGAGGATAAAGATTATTTACCGTAATCTTGTTCAAAGCTCAGAAATCCACACAGATGCGCCATGTACCATCTTTCTTTAGAACCAAAATAATAGGAGACCCATAAGGATATGTACTAGTTCTAATGACCCCTTTGTCAAGAAACTCTTGGATTTTCTTCTTAATCTCTGCATTCTCCAAAACGGACATCCTATACATGCCAATATTCAAAAGTATTGCATCCTGCTGCAACAATTGTATCTCATGTTGGATTCCTCTTTTTGGATGTAACCCTTTAGGTTCCTAATTTTTTTTTTCATAAGGATTAACAACTTCAACCAATTCATGCTTGAGTTTAGAATCACATCCTGAGAAAGCTTAAGATGCATCAATATCTTTAGCTTTAATCATAAACAATAGAAAATTATTACTAGCATTCAGAAGAATTTTAATTTGACTCACACTAACAAGAGATAAGTTCATCTTCTTGTGATACAGTCTAACAATATTCTCAACTCCATATTTGAAAAGAGGATATTTGTTCTCATGACGATAGAATATGGCTTTTCAATCATATAAATATGGACTCCCTAAAAAAATCCCACAAATATCAAGTGGCACAACATCAAACTCTACCTCATCTATAAAATTAGCAATGATGGCAAATTTGAGTTTACATTTTCTTGTCACTTGCAATTTGGCATCGTCACATACCCAACCAAAAGGGTAAGGTTTTGTATAAGGTGTAGTTTCTAAGTTAAGTTTCTTGAAAATTACTTTAGAGATAAGATTGACTTGAGATCCACTATAAAATAATGTATCAAGCTTTGTATGTTTTGTAATGACACTGAAATGAAAAAGCTCACTTCTTTCTTTATCATTTTAAGACTCAATAGGCTTGCAAGAAGAACTAGTTCTTGTGTTAGAAGCGATACCTTTCATCCCCATGGCTGTGATTTTGGTTTCATCACCTGAATCAGATCCTAGATTTTGTTGATTTGTAGCAATAGTATTTTGTTTCCCCTTGCTATTGAACTTATTTGGTCTCAATTATGATGTAATTTCCAACAATGGTGTTCATCATGGCCATCTTTTGAACAACTTTTACAAGCATCTCTCCCTCTTTCTTGGTGGTATAATTATTCTTACATTTACCTTTAAATTTCCCCTTTCCTTTGTCTGCATATTTAAAACGTTTTTGTTGGACTCTTGAGGAATATTATTTCCTATTGATTCTAAATATGTATCATGAAAACATACTTCATCTAGATTGGTGGGATTAAACATAAGTACAATATGTATTAAATAACTTTTCAATCCACCTATATATTTAAGGAGAGTATCTTGTGAGGTCAAATCAACACCCAATATTAATGATATTTTTCTAAATTCTTGTGTGTAACTTTGGACACTCTAACCTTTAACTTGTCTAAAATTTTGCCAATCCATTATTGCTTTTTTCATGTAAGCTAATGGATAAAATTTCCTTCTTAAAGCAGTTATAAATTCATTCCAAGAAGAGATAATTTTCATCCCACCAAATGAGGGTTTCACCTTCTAAGTGAAGAGAAGCAAGATGGATATTTGTAACATCATCATCAATATTTTTAATCCTACAATAAGCTTCAATTTTATGAACCCAATTATCCAACTTTTCAACATTTACTTCTCCATTATACATTGGCAATTCAAACTTGACATCAAACTTAAGCAAAGGAGACTTAGCATGTCCTCTTGGAGATGTAGGAGGAGTAGGTCTATGTGAAGAAGGAGGTGAGGATGGAGGTGAACAAGGAGGATGAGGTGGAGGCTTTCCCTCATTACCACTATCACCTTTTGGTTGATTATAACTTTCTTCTTGCGACTGTGTCGTTCTCTCATTATACAACACTTTCACCATCTGAGTCATATCAAAGAAAGATTTTCTAAAAGATCTCTTGTCCTTAGACATTAGTTATTATCCTTGTGCTTCTTCATGTACCATGACTTGTGGATTTTGTGGCCTCCTTGAGCCAATTTAAGGGTTAGGTTCTTCAAGTGATCCTTCTATTCTTCTCAATTTAGACCTTGTAAGCATTCAAAAACCTTGCCAATTCTGTCAAACCTTCACAAAAATCATGCTCTGATATGATCCAAAAAAAAAAGTGAAGGTTTCATGAAATAATTTTCAATAAATTTCATGTCTTTTAGGCAATGGATCATGGTTTCAAAAGTACACAAACTTAAGTAAATTTTGCATAATTTTAATAGTTAAAGGTGGACAAACATACAACATTAAACACAAGCAAATTGATAACGGAGTTCACCCATCTTGGGCTATGTCTCCAGGTCCAACTTCTAGTGGTGACCTTTTTATTATATGCTCAAATTCTCAATACATAAACATACAAGCTTCAATCTACAAAAATAACACTGCCATTATGTCCAAAATGCTCAAAAACCCCTATCTAGGCTCTTCTTGAGCTCAAAAACGCTGAAAAATGAGCAAAATAGGACCCCATTTTCCAATTTGGTCTGCAGACTGCTCCAAAAAAATCTTGTCTCTGTAAAATGTTAAAAAAAACTTCTCATGGTCTATTGTTGGCATTAAAGGTTAGTTGGGTCGAGGTCACGGGTTCGACCCACACCTCTCGTCGATGCTTGTGTTATATATTATTTTTTATTCGAGCCTCCACCCTACTAGTTGTATGGATGCATGGGACCAAGGGTCACTGGCCATAGGCCATGCCCCCTCCCCTAGCTCGGCTCTCGATTCCTGTTCTACATGTGGCCTGAGTTGTTGGGCCTTGGGTGTCTGTAGGTTGCCACATGCCTTGACCCCAATTCCTTTACCGCTGGTCATATTTCGTGTGAAAAAAACCATGGTTCAAGCCAATCAGGTGCACTCCTTGGCCCCCCCTTCCCCCCAACTACTCCACCATTTAAAAATAAATACAATATGTCATTAATGTATTAACAAGACACATGGTAGATTGATTGATCAGGCTGGTGGATAGTATAGCAGGGGTCATGGGGTCAAATTTCATGAAGCTTGTCAGTCAGTTAACAAAATTTTTGACACAATTTCTGAGGCCACGTGGTGGCCTCCCATAGGGCCACGTGGCACCCTCTTATTGGCCCACGTGGTGGCCTGTGATTGGCCCAAAAACAATCCCATCTGCCAATAACCATACACCACTTGTTCTCATGGGATTGACCCACTTGCCAATCTATACAACCCAATCATCATGTTGATGTCAGCACCACATCAGCATATGGACTTCCATGTGGCATCTGTACCTGCACATCCAACCTTTCACTTTGATTTTTTTATTGTTTTCCCAAAACTTCAAAATACGAAACTTCCTCATACAGTGTCAGATTGAGGTGATTCAAGCACTGTTGGAATCAGAATGACAAGCGCTATGATTTGGAGTTGGTTTTGGGAGATTTTGAGCACTTCCATTTTTTAGCATATTTTTGATTCCCTGGATTAGCCAAACTCCATGGCTTCTAGGTCAAACCCCATGACCAAGGGATAAATCTCCACCCATATATGCTATAACATCAACACTCCCTTTAACCAAGGGAAACACTCTTAATCACTCCAAGCTTGTCCTAGAAGTACACCAATTTCATCTAGGGACAAAGGCTTGGTGATAATTTCAGCAACCAACTTGACCATAGAAATACATAGGAGCCTCACTCCTCCTTTTGTACCACGTTGATAGTGTTGGACTCACCAACATTCAAGGGATCTCCACGACATGATTTCTCATCTAAACCTCATACCATTTGGAGTAGGAGTCCCAACAGTGGGTGCTAGTGTAATGCCTTGACCACAGTAGTGTGTAGAGGAAAGTATAATAACTTTGGGTGAGAGCAAGTGTGTGAACTTGCAGAGAGTCAAGTGCGATGCATGCAAGTTCTAACACACAGAAGGGAAAATGAAGTGTGCCCCTTAGAATCATGTAATAATATGCGACTTGAAAGGAAAACGCGAGTGGAATTGCATCACAAGCTAAAATGCAGAATAGTCCACAAGTTAAAGTGATGAGTTAATCCAACAACATGCATTCAACCAGATTTGTACAAATGCATACAAAGTAGTTCATAAGAATATGCGTAGCTTAAATAACACACATTTCCAATGCAACAAGAATAATCCTACTACATTAACAACATATACATGGAAATATACATGGAAACATGATGCCTTTGATATTATTATTATAAGTGAAAGTTCCATTCATACATACACCATTGATGACCACTAGCCCCGATAGTGGAACATTACACTCAAGAACACCTGCTCCTCGAAAGAAGTATACTCGCTCGACTCTATGGAGAATCCAAGGCTCTTCACAATACTCCCAAGCCTTTTATAAGCCTAAGCCTGGCCAAAAGCTTGTCTCCGAAAATCCTGTTGTATGAGTTATGAGGTTCTATTTATAACAAAGGGTGGGGTGACCCTTGACATTCCCATTTGTGACTCTTTGACTTCCCTCATGACTCTTCAACTTCTTCACTAAATGATACATTACATTACATGATGAATTTTCATATTCCAATATTGACACTTGGAATTTCACTTATAACATATTTACAAATAATATTATATTTTCCACATGTGCCCATATAGGACAAAATAAGCTAGAGAGAGCCTAAAAAGACACAACACTATGATTATGGAGTTTGGGGAAATTCCATCTCAGCAACATCCACTTGATGCTTATCGGTCACATATTGGTGACAAGATTGGTACTGTGTGATGGTGTTCACAAACTGTTTGATGATGTCTTTCTGGAAGCAGACTCTTGCCTCCATGGCATTCGGGTATATGGTCTTGGAACCTGTATCCATCTCGTTCTGAAGCATGAGCAACATGGTGTTGACCTTGACAAGACCACTGATGTACTTGTACATGTTATGTGTGTTTAGCTCCAAGTATTCCCTGGTGGCCTCTCGTCTTAGTTGCTTCACATTCTCATCGATCTTTGGCCAAACTTGGTTCTTGGGTTTAGCATCGGTGAGGGAACCAATTGATGGGATCTTGTGCTTTCTCACCATGACATCCAAGCTATTGTAAAACCACACATATGATGTCTGTATGTTAGTGATGAATAGGGTGAGTTGTTCATAGTTCTAGATCAACATTCAAACCTTCACTTTCTCTAGCTTTGCATGTGGCTTCATCTTCTTCACTAAGTCAACTGGGGCCTCTTTGTACCACATTATCCACTATTGTACATGGGCGACAGAAGCATGTATGTTCTTGAGAGTTTGAAAAAACTCTTTGCTCCACTGTTGTAGAACATGCACATAGAAAATTTCTTTATGCATGGTGAAAAATCTGTCGTAGAGCTTCCACATGTTATCACCAAGTGTTGATACTTCAGTAACTATCACTGTCCTCATCTCCCCCAATGCAAAAACTACATTTTGCGTTTATGCTAGGAGTTGTTCTGCCTCTTGCCTGGCAACCTGCAAATTATTTGCCAATTTTTCATTCTCGGCCATTAGGTATTGTTGTTGCTCCTGCATAGGCCAAGTTGGATTGGGCAATGGAAGTTGGATGCTTCCTAGTGTCTGAAAGTATCACCCTTTCCTTGATAAATGTAGGTTATGCATGGTCATCTGAAAAATGCTTCCTCCATGGTTGTACAATCTTCTTTTTAAGCTCATCAAATGATATATTATACACATCCATTACCAGATCATCATAAAGGAGAATAACATCTCCTTGCTCACTCGGGGCTGGTTCTAACCCTAGAGGTGGTGGAGACTAAATGATGAACTATGGTGCTCTTGGCATCAAGTCAATGTATTCATTTTTTGGCTCCTGTTCCAACTCCATGTTTGTCACTTCAATCAATTTCTCAATATGCTGAGAAAGCTCCTGATCCTGCATCTGTTCACCCTCTTCCTCAACTGCTGGTTGTTCCGTCTCATTTACCTGTATTGGTGTTTTTTCTCTGTCATCACGCTTTGCCTTTGTTCTTCTTCCTACTTCTGATTCTTGTTGAGGGACAAAGTCCCCTAGGGTTTTGGGTCAACACCATAGTAGAGCGGGGGTTATCTACAGTAAAAAACAAGCATTCCACACAATCATGATACTTAAATAAGCAAACTACGCAAAGAGAGGTGCACCTGGGGGTCCTTCGTTCAGGTAGATCCAGCCAGGGTTCAAACCCTCTTGGAGTTCCTCTCGATCCTTGAACCTGCAAAACAACCAATTCAAAGAAGCATAGCAATATATGGACCAAGTATCATATAGAAATCAACTTCATAACATATTGAAATATGGTTAGTTATACAATTGAAACAATTATTCATGTGTAAACCATAACAATAACATCATATGCATAAAGAAGATTGATTTCAGGAACAAGACAAATGTTTCTTTATTGCAGATAACTAAAACAAAGCAAGGAATGATATCACCTGAATCTTCCTCTTGTTGGCTCCAAGTAGAACCGTCCTCCGAATCTGTCCAATCCCAAGTCTTCAAAAGGATCCTTCCATGACTCACACAAAGATATCTCAACTAGTAAAATGGCATCATAACTCAAGGAAACAAGGGTTTCCTGTAGTTGGGGAAGTGCTGGAAGTGCAAGGATCTTTAGACCTGATCAGGGATAATCTCAGCAGAGTAATTTTCTCTCTATTCTCTCCTCCCATAGGCCTTCCCATTGAAGCCTTTTTATACTTCTCCCAAAGTAGTTTTTTAGTTGGGATTTCATTGGGAATAGTTGGGCCACGAGCACTAATAGGTAATCAATAGGTAAAATCGATGATATCCGCCCGAGATTAAGGAGATTTAATTTTAAGTGTTTTAAGACATATACGCGGATTGGGTATACACTGGCCCACGTACACACGTGTTTAGCTCAGCGCAATGTCACGTACAGGGAGTAACTATTTTTTTAAGTATTTGGACCAAGTCTAGAAGGAGGGGTTTCACTAGGCCATAAATGCAGCATCACAAATATCAAGGATGAGATTTGGAGCTATAACAATTCTATTCTCTTTCTCTTCTCCTCAACTCCTATACTTCCTTCAACTTTTTCTCTGCCTCCTACAGCTTCATTTATGCTTCCTGCATCCTCTGGTTTTCTCTCTTCCTTTGCTCCACTCTCTTCATCCATTGCTCCCTCTTTGCTTCTGCTGCCAAAGTTGCCTTCTCCAAGATAAGCTCTACTTTCATCTTGAAAATTTTCTCTCCCTCTAGGTTCTCAACAACCTTCCACTTTCCCTTTTCCTGCACTGGATTGTTGTCTTTTGCTTCTATTTTTGTTTCTTCCGGAGCTATTGATGTCTGCAGAGAAACCTTCCAAGTTCTTGCTATACTAACCATCTCATGGAGTTTGGAGGCATTGTAATAGTAGCTCCAAGGGTCCTCCTCTAGCCAATGAAATCTCCCATGGATCCATGGAAAGTAAACTCTCTCATAGTGGTCCTTGCAAATATAATGGGGATCATACAGATTAAATTCCTTGGTGCCAAACTCGAATTTCACTATGTCCTTCGTCTCAACATCTTCATCTTTCAAGCTCTTAATCTTGTATAACCCAATTTGAAAAGGAAGAGTGGGCCATGGTGCTTTCTTCTTCCTATACAATCCCACTCACAACCCTGTAGTGAGGTGGTATGAAACTTCTTGCATGATCATCTTGTCAATGACATACCTTGGTAGAAAATGCGAAAGCTTCTCTCTACCAAACACTCTAAAGAAGGTGTCACCTAGTGAGGCATACCAATCTACAATGTTTACTATCACCTCCATTTCTTCTTTGTACATGCAAGGTGGATTTGCTCAAAGATAAGCTTGTACAACAAGCTGATAAAATGGTCAGTTAGCCTTGCGATCAATCCTCGATAGCTGTAGTCAGAAAGCAATTTTCAATAGATGTTGACAATAGTGTCTTTTGGTGTCCATGTCCAGCTCACGCAAGGGAAATGTTGCTGGGCACAGATTGCATCCAGTAAGTTTGCAGACATGTAAAACCTTTCTTTCTCATTCTTGGACGGATTATGAGCCTTAACCACATGGGACTTCAACTGATGAGCCAAAATATCTGACCAATTGAATGGCCTCCCATAATTTACCAATTGGTCCAATAAGACCACCCACCCTTTAGGAATTTTTTTTGTTTTCTCTTGACCATATATTCTACAGGAAAAGATGATCAATAACTGGTAAGCCTTCCTGAGGGACTTCTTCTTTAACATGGGCAGGTGTTTATATAAACTGTAATGGCTCTTCCACCTAGTGCTTGACAATATCTCTCATGTTCACAGAGCTATGGGTGGCATATAAAAGTGAGTCCATGCACTTCACCAGCTCGGGTAAGTGATACATCTGCGGAAAGTTCTTTGCCTTGAAGGTGGCAAGCTCTCTCCCACTGGCATTGCTCAATGCTATAGTATGCTCATCTCATTAGGGGATTTTTGAGGTCTAAAATGGACCTCCTAAGAAAATTGTACAACCAAAATAAAATTTATAAGAACCAATAGGATTCAAGATGATGATGTCAACCATGGGGGATGATTCACCATTTTTGGAGTAAAACAGTAAAAAGATAAAAAATAATAAAACTACTTTTTCAACTCGCATTTTCAACTTATATCCCTAAGGTTTTACTCAAATTTCGAGTGGGAGTATTCATTGGATGAAACATTTAATTCCTCATACAAGGATTACCAATGTTACATACTTTCGATGGACCCTGCTATACGAAAAATGAGAAATACATAAAAAAGTGTGATTGCAATCACATTTTTCATGTATTTCTCATTTTTCGTGTAGTAGGCTCCATTGAAAGTATGCAACATGGGTACTACTTGTATGAGGAATCAAATTTTGCATCCAACAAGTGTTTCCGCTTGAAATTTGAGTAAACCCATAGGGAGGTATGTTGAAAATATGAGTTGAAAAATAGTTTTTTCTTTTTTACCTCTAGAATTTGATGATGTAATCTAATCTTATTTTATTATTTCCGCTATTATTTTATAATTTCCTTAGGAGTACCACTTTATACCTCAAAATTCCCGTAATGGTATGTGAGATAATCCAGCTGATGATGTCTGCACATGGGAAGGTGGGGTACCTGCATGCAACCTTGTATAACCCTTACTGCTGGATGTTAACATAAATATGTCGGTCCTCTAAGTCTGCCTTGAAGAACTATGAAAAAGTGTCTTTGATCTACTACCATGATAGTGTTGTTTCATTCTCAATGAACAACTGAGTATCTTCATATATTGTTAAATCCACTGATATCTTCTCAACTACTTCCCCAATACTACTCTCAGTAGTTTCCTTTGATGCAACTCTCTTGGAATCCATGTTAACTGTAATTACTAGAGAGATTCTCAACAAATGTTATACCTGTGGGATAAAGAGGACACTCATAGGAAGAAAATCTCAGCTAAAAGAAAAACAACTTCAAGACGAGATCAAGTAGCAAGCCGGGCTCATGATGGGAAGGATTGCACAATTTTGGCTGACAGAGAGGATTGGATGGTTGTGGGAAATGTGCATTGTGATGTCCTAGAAGTGAGTGTGGGAGCTTGATGACTGGAACTGCGCAATGCATAGTTCATTCTGGGCCAAGGTCTGGGAGAGACTACACGTTGCACAGTCTCAATGGCCAAGTTGGGAGATTGGTTCTTAGAACTGCACAGTGCACAGTTGGAGCCAACCTAGTCTAGGCTCTGTGCAATTTCAGAAGCCAATCCATAGGCTTGAGTGTCTAGATTACGTAGAGCTAGATGTGCACAGTGTGATCCAGGAAAGGGGACCCAGATCTTCCCAAGGGGAGTGTGAAAAACAAGTAGATATGAAAGATAGTGTGATGTTGAGTGTAAATCTAACTAAGTTTTGATGCATACATGTGAAACAATTACAACAATTTATTAAACTGAAGGAAAACAAAGCATGTGAGAAGAGTTGTTGCAACGACGATCGTTGGTGAAAAATGAGAAAACTCATATAACACTTGAGAAAGGAAATATAAAACTTGAAACAACACTTCTACAAGCTAAAACAAGTTAAAACTCTAGTAGTCATGCAAAGAAACAAGTGAAATAATGCTCTCACAAGCTAAACAAAAAAAAAGAAACAGGAAAAGCAACAAAAGTCGAGAAAAGTAAAACTTACCTGGAAAAGTGGCGACGATTGCACCGAAAGCTCCTTGATCTCCTTGGAAATTCTAGAGCTCCAAGGTCAAGAATGCAAGTGAGTTCTAATAGTATCGATTAAATAGAGCTGGTCAAGTTAGGGTTAATGACATGCATGCCTAAAATCAAGGAAAAAGTGACACTTGGCGACAATTTCTAAAAGTAACGCAAGTTCCTCCTTCGAGTTACTAAAAATAGATCCCTATGTTTTAGGAATGATTTTTTTTTTCCTTTTTTGGGGGAAAAATTTCCATGCAATTCCCATAAAGATTGCACAATTCTGGGAATGACTGAGCAAATCTATGGCTCATGCACTGTGCAGTTTTAGAGCACAGTGAGATATGCACAATTTTTGGGCTTGGTGGCTCTGGGTTTCCTTTCAGTACTGCGCATTTCAAGAGCTCAAGGCTCACTAGCAGAAAAAACTACACAATTCCCAATAGAAAGGTCAATTGCCCTCAAGAGTTGTGTAGTTCTCCGAAGCAAGCGTAAAACTGTTAAGGGGCCAAGTCAAGGGATCGTCTTGTGGGTTAGAAATGAACTAAGTGAGTAAACACGAGCCAATATGAAAATAGTAAACCTCAGTCAAAGCACAAGTACCTGGATCAGTGCAAGATGAGCTATTGTGGTTTAGAAGGAAAGCCATGGAATCCAAGAAGGTCTCATAGCACAAGCATTATGACTCTTCTTCTCAGCTACCTTTGTTTCCTAAGCAACTTTCTTGAATGAAATCAAGTCGATAGTTTCTCAAATACTTGATGGAATAATCTACCATAGACTAATTTGCTAAGCTAGAATCAAGAAATGGATTTAGTAGCATATTTCATTTATTATAGTTACAATAGTACAATGCATGTCATCCTTTTCATCTTTGACAATAATCCTTAGTCATACAAGGTATATAGCATTAGAGCCTGCAACTTCAAAGCAATACTTCTATTCTTGAACACATGTCTTATAGTATGATAAAAAATTTAGGATCACACAAAGGCTTCGATCCGGAGAATATTTTTCAGGTCTTCAAGGGTTTTTCAAAACCCTAAGTTTATTAGCTTTTAAAATAATGATAGAGCCTTTTATCATAATTTGTTCTAGCTTGGAATATACAAGACATCACATATTTCGATAGGAATTTTATTTGACCTAAATTACACAAGACTTATGGAAACATTTTCATATCAACCTTATTTTAACAAGATCCTTTAACTTGAATTTATGGCTTCTTAAACAAGATTTAACATAGTCCTTAGAGACTATCCAAACAAGCTTCAAATATCACTTTTCTAAGATGAATCAAGTAGACTTCCCCAAGTTAACACACTTCTCCTAGATTAACTTCAATCTCTGCAACTGAAATGGTCATGCAAAACGTTTTTGAAAATAGACTAAAAAACTCTTAGATAGAGCCCTAACCAGGGTATATATTTCCCTTCAATAGACCCTATTTGTGGTTCTAATTCGAATTCCAATCTATGTTTGAATCAATCCTTAAGAAACAATACACATATAAGCCTTCAAAGAGACCTAAAATAGGGCTTAAATAACTTCATTCAAATTTGTTTTAGCCCCATAAATTTCAAATAAAAGATACACCAAATTCTACCAAGAGGGGGGCCTAATAGGCCTCAAAGATATGCTTCTAAGCGTGCCTTCTATATACTCTACAATTTCATCATACCTACCTCATAGATAGCTTGAATATGCCAGAAGGGGAGCTGAAGAAATCATAAAATGATGAGCCTCAAAATCAGTGGAAGAATCCACATAGGGGTCTAAAGTATACCACATGAACAAACTTTAATTGATCTGAAGAGGGTTGAAGATAAAGTGAAGTTATGACTCAATTGTAGCCTTAAAAACCAACCTTAAACATCCAAATAATCCTCAGAGGAAATAGTTTAGCTTCAACTATGCCTTAGTAATGAGAATAATCTTTGAATATACCTCAGAGGTGCCTGCAATAATCCCATGAAAATTCAGAAAAATGCCTCGAGAGCAGCCTCAGATTAGCCTTAGGAATTTAAGACTGTCATGAATGAATCACTACAAAAGGGTATAAATATTAAATCCAAAACATGTTAGGTCCCTATAATACTAGTTTAGCCCCCATATTGGTATTGTTGTGCCCCATAGAGGCCCACTATTTTTATTGTTTTTCTTTTACATTATTATTGTTATGTAGGCCCTAATTATAGTTTGACCCTTTAGACTCTTATATATACTAAGGAAGTTTTCTCATTTGAAACATCCAAAAAATTGTCCATTTATGTGATGTAAAGGGAGGTTTCCCCTTTGAAGTGGCTTATTATCTAGTCATTTGTTGTAGTTCTTAGAGACAACCTCCAGATTGCAAAGCGACCAGTGCCTGAGTCATCTAAATTAGGTGCATCTATAATCATGCATTAGAAAGTAAAGAGAACCTTACTAAAGTCACTTGTTATTTTTGTTTATGAGTGGTTCAAAACACATGGAAAATTACTCATTCTATCAAGCCTTCATGCTTTGCAGTCACACAATAATATAATGTATCAATCAGCAATGGCCAACTTTATTCAGGAGATTATAACCCATTTTGTTTTAGAGGAGTTATGGTAGAAGAATAGAAGGAAAGAAATCTGTCTATGCAGAGCTTAGAGAAACAAGAATTCTACATATACACGATTCAGAGTGAAGAGATGAACAAAATATCGAAATGAATGCTAAGATCTCGGTAGTGCTCTTTAAATATTAATTTCAGTCATTCACATAGACATTCTTTCAGCCAAAGTTTGATTTAAAACAAATTTATAAATAAAAAGAAATACATATAGTGATTATATGACATAGATATCTGAGAAGAATGTGCGACACAGGAGAAAATACTAAATATAGAAGACATACTATAATGCTAGAACACGAGAATCACTTTAGATCATTCATTAATAATCTATGCAAAATCATACATGGATGCAACTCGGAAATTGTCTTTCCGCAAAAATAAATAGATATTTTCTTCCAAAATTTTGAACCTTTGTTCATTTGTCGAGATAGCATATATATAGGCCTTCTTAAACAGTGATAGGTTATTAGAATAATATTCTTTCTTAATCTCACACATCATCTCAAAATTTTAGCTTGTGCGAGGGCACAACTATCCTAACCAATACATAATTTCTTTAATAAAGTATAGTAAAAGCATAAAGTAAAAACAACTAAAAGTAAAATAAAATACCATTGTTGGCACAATCTAAGTGGTCCTCATGACCAAAGAGATGACGAATATGCTTGATGGGAAGCCATTGGACCACGAGGATGAACCATCTATAGTAGTGGAGGGTTAGAAAATTTCTCACACCATTGCCACATGGCTGGAGGAGGTTGAGGAATAGAGCTAAATTGTCTGTAGTTGAGCTAGAGATGGATCACCCCTAAATAGTCTAATTTGCAATGAAAGGTACTTTTGACCAACTCAAGAAGATGAAATTCCTTTTTAAGGAAATTCATTATAGTTATCCCTTTGAGAACTGACGTCTTCTCGGGGCTACCCCTATCTTACTCTTGATCTCAATCATTTTTTGATTATATAGCTCTCATGTAAACAACTCCCCATTGGGTCCCCACAAATCTGGTAACCCAGCTTGTAGAAGCTTGTCGAATTCCTCATTGAAAGAAACCACCTCTTTTTGCAGCCTAATAAGACTTTGTTCTACTCTAGCTCTAGCTTCTTCCTTCAAAATTACTTTAGAAATATCTTCCACCACACCCATTCTATCGACTATATCTAGTGGCCTTAGCTCATCAATTGACCTCTTAGTTAGGAAGTGAATGTATTTCTTAGCATACTGAGAGTTAGTTATGCTTACCTATTTGTCATTGAGGAGAGAGGGAGCACATTCTGCACTGAGACTTTTTTGGTCATGTATCAAGGCTATCTGTTCCCAACTAAGGTTGATCTCGTGGATGATCTCATCCCATATCAACTATCTAGTCTCAATAAGAGCCATGTTCCCTTTGAGCTTGGCCTTTAGTTCCTTATTTTCTTGAGTGGAAATCTATAGATCTCTAGAGACCTTGTCTACATTGGCATTCGAAGTTTGGAGTTGTTCTCTTTCTGAGCTACTTGGGCTTTGGAAACATCTAGATCCCTTTGAGCCTTCATTAACTCCCCTTCAGACAGTTGTAGCTCGGTCAATGCCTGAGTGAGGTGCTCGGTGGGATTTTGAGGGTCCTCAGGCATTACTATCATGCAGATATGAGAGGCAATCCTATTCTACAACTCAACTACTGTCTGCTCCAAGGCAGAGACTCTGTTCTTGCTCTCAGTCAGCTCTTGTATTAGAGCCTCCTTCTCCTTTTCAACCTGAATCAACTCAGGAGTTTGAATATGTTCACCTCCAAGGATATTTAGCTGTCACCTTAACTCTTGGTTTTCTTGCTGAGTGGCCTATAAGATAGCTACTACTACTACCTTGTCCTCAAGATCTACCCCCATCTTCATGATAAAATCTTTATAGGTCTCCTTCTATAGAAAAATTGCTCGAGACTTGATCTTCTCCATCTTCACCTTGTTGGAGATCTTCTCTATATAAGTTTGGGCCTAGTCGATGGTCATCAGGTTCTTTTTAAGGTCATTATACAACATTTCTCTAACCTACCTATGTAAGTTGACTTTATCTGCCAAGGGGACACTAGTTAAATCTAAAGAAACATCCAAGTCCTGGAACTGAGGGCTAGAAGGTAGGGTTTGTATTGAGGGATGTTGCAATCTTATCTTCATCTCTTCTTTCTCCAAGTCCATTGCTATTAGTACTCTGGTGTGACGAGGAGTTATCTTAGAGGCCATTTCTTGGTGCAACTTTTCCTTTTCTTTCCTATTTTTTACTTGGATGGCCTTTCCTAGTGACCAACTTGTTCTTGCAGCATAAAGACTATCCTTTGATTCTAGGACAACTACCTTAGTTGAGGATGTAGATGAAGCAACTGGGGGTATTTCCAGATTGATCTGGAAACCTGGGCTGTTAGACACTAGTGTTTCTAGCTATATACCATGTTCTTCCTCTTCCTATTCCTGCTCTAGTCCTTGTCCCTGTTCAGGCCCTTGACTTCTTACCTTCTTATGAACATGTTCCTCCTCCATGTCAGTTGTCCTTGATGAGTCAGCAATCCTCTTTTGTGTTTTGTCCATGTTGACTGGGGATTCAGTCTCCATCTATGTATTAAGAGGCTAGGAATCAAAGTTAGCTTTCCATTCAACCTCGGGCTTAGGATCATGTATGTAAGTTGAGGCTTTAATATTTTCCCTTCTTCAAGAAAGGATGCCTTGGGGATCGTAATGCCAAATTTGTCCCTTTTCAAACTCCATGGCTTCAAGTAGGGCCTCAACTATTTTGAAGGCATGTCTAGTGCTTACCAAAAAAGGGCCTACTGGCTATCCCATTTTAAAAATGTAGCCTTTCTTTTCCAGTACGAAGTGGAGCAGGTCTACACTGAGGACTTGTCTAATGAACTCGAGGGTAAAGATCCTCATAGGCAAGAATACTGGTAGGTGATATGGAGGGAGTTCACATTGTAAACCCAAATTTATGTGTGGTCCTCATAGAGGTACTAGTCTCTAATGACAACTTCCTCGTTGATTTGAAGGAGCTCCTTTTGCTCCGGGAAGATTCTGGGAGGTGGGACATTGTGGATGATTTGGTAGGCAATGGCCATGAAATATGAAATGAAATGAGAGTACCCACCCAAACCAGGTCTTTTTCTCACTGAGATATTCCAGTCGAAGACTGAATTTCTCTCTTTGTTAGGGGAAAACACATCAAGGTTAAGGCATTGAAACTATTCCATGTGAGTGTATAGGAACACGTAGAACGACAAGGAGTAGTCATGGAAATAAGAGGGGACCTGGAACTAGCTGAGCTGGAAGCAAATGGCAGCTAAAAGATATCCCAGGATATTGAGTAAGCACCTAGGTTGTTTCATTTTATGCAAACATCCCAAAGTGACCCTGTTTATTTTTAGGGAGGTATCTTCACCCATTAGACAAGAAATTGTGGCTAAAATAGGTTGGAATGGTGCCTGAAAGAGAGTCAATGGAAAGAAATTTTCTTTGGGTAGGGTTTTGACCTTAGAAGCTAGGATTTTTCCCATGAATGATTATTGTTCCTTGGCTGGGAGCATTACAAAATGGTTGGCTAGGGTAGCATTGGTGAACGTATGCATAGTGGAAGACTCAGGGAAAGTCAAAGCTATTTGGATTAAGATGGGCATTACCTCGAGGATTGTAACTCCTGCTACATAAACAAATAATTTCTTATCCTTTTGATAGGATTCATCCAATCAAGATATAAACTTGGGGAAGAGGTGAACTGATGCAGAAATTTGGTAATACAGTTCTGAGTTAACAACCCTAAAAGGGTCCTCATTTCTTACATGGTCGGAAAACATCTCATAGTGGAGGTCCGCGAGTGGGAAGGGACAGGCAGGGTTGGATATTTGGATCTCGGTGTCTCTTAAAGGTTCGACACCAGTTCTTTTAACCTCATGGGTCTTGGGATTTGCAGGTGCCACGTGATTCATTTCTCTGAGTAAAGAAAAAGAGAAAAGTAAGGAGGTTAGGGTGTTGGGTTACCTAGAGCTTGCAGGGAAGACTAAAAATGACTTTGGGAGGTGTCCTTGACCTTTGGGAGTGTGCAGAGAGGTGAATCTTGCATGGTGGTCTAGGCGGAATGTTCTTTGACTAAGACTAAATAATCATTGTCAGGCGGTAATTTTAGGGCTTCTAGGATTTATGTAAAGGAAAGAGACAATTGCACAGGTGGCAGAGTTAGGAGCAGGCGTAGGAAGGCACGTGGCATTCAGGGATTGGTCCAGGATGATGGAGGATAGGCTCCAAGGGAGCGAATGGGCCATCAATTTACCTATACCATTTACCTTTTACTTGTTTCCTCCAATATCGTCCAGCCAATGGGTGAGGCCTATATGGTGGATGGTCCCAACACTATTATGGAGGGATATGCCATGGATCGTATGTACCCTATGTCAGGCACTTAAATGGGTCATGAATGTTGGATGGGTGTTGACCTTTCAACGCTAGGGGGTTTCTCCGCTATTAACTCTAGTGCATGTGTGCCGCTAGTGTTGATGCGAATAGTCGCAGGGTTTAAATGGAGGGTGACCCGAACACATAGTTGCCTGCCCTTTAATCGTGAAATAAACCTTTGAAAAATTAATCTGAATGCTTTAAATTGTTTAATTCCACTGGAAAGCCTGCCCTCCTCTCGACCCGACATATGGTATCATGGGATATAAGCATCAAAGAATGGATCTTCTTTACCACTTTATAAGTCTTACATATCATTTCCATCCTCAGAAGGACCTTTGGAGAGATGGAGATAACATTGATGTATATTTTATTATGTTTCAGTGTTATTTTGATATGGATACATAACATTTGGTATCAGGTCTCTTGATCCTAAGGTTTTGGCTGCTTCAAATGAGTCTGATGGGCCTCTAAATTAGACATAAATTAAGGCCTACGCCTCCAAATTAACATAAATTAAGGCCTATGACCATCCTTCAGCACATTAAACCTCTCTTTTCTCATTAGATAATGTATTTTTAACTTTAATATATTCATTAGGAAGGTTTATGAATAATTGCATATTTGTGCCTAATATTATTTATTTTTGTGGAATATTATGAGAATATTGGGCAGATTATGAAGATTTTGAGGAGAAAATAATTTAGGGAATTTCTCCATACTACATGAAGATCACTATTAAATAATAAATCAACAAGATATTATAGAATTATGGCATAGATTGTGGAACTCCATTGATTGAGAAAATCTAGGAATGTGTTCCATACCATTTAATGCAGATTCCTAGTATTAGGAACCAGATCCACTAATCAAGGGATTTTGGTGGGCAAATCTTCCTCCATTCATGGGGAATGATTCCTAATAATTTTGTATAAGTACCAAGTCAAATTTTCCTCTAGGGGGAGATCTTTTTTTAGTGTTCTTGTGGAGAGAACTCATATTTTTGCAGCTCCATTATATTTTCTTACAGGGATGTAATTGTATTAATGAAAATACTAAATATTGGTCTCATGTTCAGCTCCTAATTCTTGTTCTCCTCCGTATTTCTTTGAGTTTCATTGGGCTTGGCCATCCCATGAGCCTCAAAGCCCTTTTATATCATTTTCTTTCTTTCTTTTCACTTCTTATTCACATGCATTTCTTGTTTTTGTTTCTTTCTACTTCTGCATTTAGTATTAATGATTTCATGTTGTAGGATTGGGTCAAATGGTTGATGTAAGTTATTTTGTAGGATCAAAAACATAATTTAATCCTTGGAAAATATTTGGAAGGTCATATTAATCATTGAGCTACTTAGATTAGTTTTCATATTCCCAAATCTAGATTTCTGGAACTCCTTTGTGGCAACTAGCAGTAAAGTTATGCTATTTTTTAGAGCATGCTAAAGAGCTTCAATAAATTTGATTCCACTTGCATTAGATCAAAAAAAAAATCTAGTTCATAAAAAAATTACCCCAATTCATTTGCACTTGATTAGGTTAGGCATTTTGTAGATTTATTATCTCACTAGTTCTCGAATTTCTAGATTTTCGACTAGTAATTTTCTACTATTTTTTAGCATGGGTTAACAAAGGTCTTTTTGAGTGATTCCACTTGGAATGGAGACCTGAGACATCCTAGTGAATAAAAAAAAAATTCCCATACAATTTGGATTTTATTTTCTTAGTCATTTGATGAATTATAATTTCATATAGTAAATTTGTAACATCCTGTAGTAAAACAAGGAATCCTGTAGGAGAACTAGGGGATCCTGTAGGAGAACTAGTACATACTGTAGGAAATCCAGTAGCAGTCTATTTTGAGCCCGAATTGAGAAAAATCATCATTGAAGCTGGGATTAGGACCCTACTTGAATTCTAAGCCATAAAAATCATTGTAACCCTCTTCCTCCACATCTATCTCCCCAGCCAAAGATCAAATAAAGATTAGCATTTTCATTTATAAAGAAAAAAGATTAAAAAAATGAGTTTTTTTACATTTACACATGCGCACAGCAGTTAGTACTCTCTATATCATATTTCATGCTTAGAATAGTTATAACAACACATGTGACAAATAGGGTTAAAATAGGGTTCTTTTTCAAGCAAAGTGTGTTAATAAGTAGATAGAGGATTTCATGTTACTTTACAAGGATTTTTAAATTCAATGTTTCATTCCTGAAATTAGGCAACATTTCTTTTCTCTCATGACAACAAAGGAAGGACACATTGTATGCTGCACATATAGTGCCGATACCTCTTAAGTTTGTACAAATCTCGGGTTGATAATTAAATTCAGTAGCCTTGGGAGTTGTAGCATTCTTGTTGCAATATCGAGGCTCATCATTTTTTGGCATCGTTGTCGGGGAGGTGTCAAAGTATGCATTGTTTTCTTCTCTAGTTAATTCATTTCTTTTTACTTTTTTCAAAAACAAAAAATAATTGCATTAGGCATATTTATTTTCAAAAATAGAAAAGTGCATTGCATTAGTGTTTTCATTCAATCATAAAAACAAAAAATCTCCAACACCAATCCACCCCCCGATTTGATCACGTGGTGCAGTAAGAGCCACATCACCATTCACTTTTGCAGGTAGAAGAAGAAGATGGCAAAGAATGTAGAAGAAATGGATGGAGATGATGACAATGAGGAAGATCCTCTCGGATTTCCCATTCAAGATATTGATGGTAGTGTGCACATGAAGAACATCCGTCCATATTTTCTTGCATAACTTCATGGTCTAAGGTCAGAGGATCCGGAAACCTTTCTCTTTGAATTTGAAATTTTTTATAGATCTTATGGTTACTTATTAAAAACTCAAAAACTGAGATTTTTTTTGGCAACATTGAAGGATAGAGCTCTTAAATGGTTCATGAGTTTAGGGACTAATTCAATAAGATCATGGAATGATATGCAAAATATATTTCTAGAAAAATTATAAAGATCATGATATTAAAGAAGAAATCTTTACAATGAATCAAAAAGAAGATGAGAGTCTAGAAGATCTAATAGAAAGGTTCATGTATAATTTTAAGAGGGAAAAACTACATCATTTAGGATTCGACACACTAAAAACCATCTTACTTAGAACAATTAGGGATGAATGAATTAATCTTCTTGATCTCATGAGTAGAGGTGATGTATACCAATAATCAGATTTGTGAAACATGCAAACACATATCAAGAGGAAGGGCAAGAGTAGTAAAATCAGCATCAAGATCGGTAAGTCAAGCTAAACTTGGAAATTTTCTTGATAACTTTAAAATTGAAATTCTTGGAAATCTAACTAAACAAGTAGAAATGTTAAGAATGCAAGATGAAGGAAAAGAAGACGCTGATATTTGTGTTGTCCATACAGAATCACATAATGCTAAATATTGTCCATCATTACCAAGGTTGAAGGAAGTTTACCAAGATGACAATGGAGCAAGTCAATTGCCAATGAAACTATGTTATGTAGCTCCAAGAGGACCATGGCAACCTAGTCAACCTAGTATGATGCAAGAGCCTAATTCACAATTTCAAAGTTATGAATATCCACCTCAAAGTAATTGGAACACACCCTTTCCTTGGCAACGTTGGCCATCTCTACCCCAAAACAATTCTTAGCAACAAGTTTGGCAAGGAACTTATGGGAGCCATCCACAGTATCCTCAATATCCTCCATACCCAACTCCATGTTAACCATTCATCTCCACCATAACCACAACTCCAACCACATCCATCTCAAAAATCCACTCCCACTCAACTACCTGTACCACCATTTCCAAACCCACACATTGAAGTAGCTCAACCCACATACTTTGTTGAGGTACAACACTTCCAAACATCTCCTCTTGAGATCAGTGGTATTCACCATAGCTCGGGAAGAGTATTACAAAAAAGAGATTATCTTGATATCATTGAAGGACCATATCCAGAAGAAGAAGATTCAAATGAGAAGACCACAGAATCATGGGCTGCACTTGATGAAGAGCAGACATCAAAATCAGAGATCAAGAGAACTCCCTCATGGTTACCATCAAATCCTCCATGTATTCAAGAGAACAATCAGCAAAAAGAGGAAGATTTGAAGGTCGTGGTAGAAGAAGACATGAAGAATGATCCAGATAAGAAAGGAAACTAAGGACATCAAATTTATATTGAGGTTTGGTTCCAGAAAATCAAGAAGATGGAGCATCACTCTCTTCTTCCACTATGCTTGATCCTTTCAAGGTCAAATCATTTGGTCTCCGAAATCTAGGTACATGTCAAAGCATACATTTCAAGCCTACACATGATTTTTTCTATCATCTTGATGTGCACATGGCTCCATTGGAAGTATTCTTATACTTGAAAGTGATTTTGTTTTTCAAGTAGGGTAGGGTAGAAAAAAAAAATGAAAAATAAGAGAAAAAAAATTCTCAGGTGAAAACCTCCTTTGAGGTGCCTCATATTGACTCATTGATTGAAAACCTCCATGAGGCGGTCAATGGGTTGAAACAAATAAAAAAGAAAAGATCCTAGGCGAAAATGTCCTTTGAGGTGCCTAGGCAGACCTACTAGTTGAAAACCTCCTTGAGGTGGCTAGTAGGCCTAGAAGAAAAAAAGGAAAAAATAAAAAAAAATCCTTGCTCCATGTATCTCTTTGATGAATGTAGGTGCTCTCCAACATCTACAAGGAACAAAAAAAAGTTGCCACCAAAGAAAGAAAAATAGGTCAAACCTAGTCAAAAGAAGTCGAATTTTGACTTTCTCCTCCTTTGATCAAATGCTCCAAAAATGCCAAGGCCATGTCAATCCTTAACCCTTGTCTATTTCCACCATCCACCCATCATTCTCAATCTTTTCCCATTTAGTTTGCTTACTATCCTAAAAAACTACAGGAAGGCTCTATTTTACTACAGGAAACCAAAATACGAGCAGAAATTTTTTTTTTCCATAACTTGAAAACCATGCATTCATTTAAAAGTCTGTTTCATGGGGAGATGCATATAGATGATGGTAACATGCCCAAGCAATTTCAGAAAATTTCATTGCACAGTTTCCAATAAATCGACCTCCATTACCTTCAACCATTTTTACTTTTTATCGAGATCTGTGCATCCATTGACCAAATTGTTTTTATGGGGAGGTGCATAATGATGATGGGAACATGTTCATAAAGTTTCAAGTCAAATCATTATACCATTTGGGAGATATGGACAAAACAAGTCTGCTACAAGAGGTTGTCCTGAATTACTATAAGAGTTTCTTGTAGTACTACAAGAAGTTCTGAAAATCTATAGGAAAGGCAGTCTGATCGGAAAATTATGACACAAGCTTGTTTTGGGATAGAAAAAATGACACTGACTTCACCACATCTCAGCCAACACCCATCATGACCATTTCACTCTATGTACACATCTTCCACACATTCTAATACCTATTTACCCTCCAACAGAGAAATGACACAAACATTAAAAAAAAGGGAAACTACAACAACCTATTTGGAAGTAACAACAAGCTCCAGGCCCAACCTTTAGCACCATGATTGAAAGAGGAGAAGCATAACTATAGGCACAATGAAAATCCTCCAAAGCTCAACAGAAATATAGGAAGCCATCACCTACACATCAACAAGAAGACAACCCATCAGCAAAATAAGATCAACAAAAAAGAAAAAGGCAGTCAAGAATATGTACCTGAGTCATGAGAAGCACAACAACATCAACTTAGCAACAACATGCATGTCTCTCCAACAACCATCAGGTAGGTACATGTATGCAATATTCTTGACCTCTTCTCTTGAGCATATTATAGTTAGAAATTTGTTGTCAATGCATAAGAGATGAGGCTTTATAAGCTAAGCATGGGTCAGCATTTTTAGCCACCTTCAACTAGTTAATTGCAGATCACTCCTTCACTCATGCAATGTTGAAAAGTAAAATTATGAAGGGTGATGATTTCAAGGAATGAGGACAACAATTAAAAGAAGAAAATTTTGCAAAGGCCAAGTCACCACAGCACTCCAAGCCCTCCATCCACTTCATATTCACTATCTATCCATCATTCATCCATCCCATTTCATAATTTCAAGAACAAACCCTATCTCACCCTGAAAATTTCTTGAAAAAGCAAACAGAGAATCCTCTCCATTTTCACAAACCTACATCATTTCTCATCACTCCCATACAGTTAGAAGACTCTAAAGGAAGAAGGAATGACTACTACAGGAAGGCAGAATGCTGCTACAAGAAGGAAGAAAGAAAAAATTGTGCTAAAACCCAAAATGACAGTGCCTAAGAGAGACCTAATCAAAAAAAATAACTCCAAGGCCATTAGGAAACCATTTAGGCCACAAGAGAGAAGAAGAAGGCAACAAAAGGAAATGAAGCATCCACCATCAAAATAGAACTCAAACTGCAGTGATGAAAAGAGACTTTCCAAGAGGTCTCTAATCTCTTTCTAGCTTTTGTCCAAGGCCTAAAAGATGTTATAGAAATGAGAGAAAGGCATGGGAGTCAAGTTGAGGGTCTATCCTAGGCTCATACTATCATTTATGCTCAAAAAGGGTTTCCTGTAGTTTTAACAGGGTTTCCTGTAGGTTTCCTATAGTTTTGATAGGAATTACTACAGGATGTCCTAGTTCTCATCTAAAGACATTTTGGAGGTTTCAGAAGTTTCCAAATAGTGGAATAAGGTAGAAGAAGGTTGATAAGAATGTGGAATACCTTTTCAAACTAAAAAATATTCAAGAACCATCTTGAATAAGGGGAAGAAGGCAAACTAATCGTCTCAAGAAACAAGGATTTTTCTTTGAACAAATACGTTTTTGGGCTTGTCCTTCCAGAACTTACAACCAAGATTCTTAATGCACAAGAGAGAGGCCACTAGGGCCATGAATGAGGCATAATGAGGTCACTAATTTTCTCAGAGGATGAGCAACACTTTCACCAAGGGGATATGATGGGCCTCTAAATTAGACATAAATTAAGGCCCGTGCCTTTAAATTAAACATAAGTTAAGGCCTATGACCATCCTTTAGCACATTAGACCTCTCTTTTTTCATTAGATAATGTATTTTTAACTTTAATATATTCATTAGGAAGGTTTATGAATAATTGCATGTTTGTGTCTAATATTATTTATTTTTGTGGAATATTATGAGAATATTGGGCAGATTATGAAGATTTGGAGGAGGAGATAATTTAGGGACTTTCTCCCTACCATAGGAGGATCACTATTAAATAATAAATCAACAATATATTATGGAATTATGGCACATATTGTGGAACTCGAATGATTGAGAAAATCTAGGAATGTGTTCCCTGCCATTAATGCAGATTCCTAGTATTGGGAACCAGATCCACCAATCAAGGGATTTTGGTGGGGAAATGTTATGAAACCAACTCAAGAAAATATAGAAAAGATAGATCAACGCTTAGAATTCAGCCTCTTTGAGGGGGAAACCTCCTTTACATTACATAAATGAACAATTCTTGGATGATTCAAATGACAAAACCTCCTTTCTATATATAGGAGTCTAAGGAGTCACAAAATAATCCAGCCAACCTAACAATAATAATATAAAGCCACAAAAATAACAATAGAGGGATTCTATGGGGCACAGTAATAACAATATGGGGGCAATAGGGGCACAAAAATATTAATAAGGGATATAACTACAATAGTAATGGGGTAATCACTAGTATTATAGGGACCCAACATGCCCCTCGCCTTTAAAAAAAGTGTTGTCCTCAACGCTTGAGTAGTTCTTGATACTTTTGCATAAAATTCTCATCCTACCATGTGGAATCTTCAGCAGATAAGTTCTTCCACTTGATAAGATACTCTGAAATTGATCGATTTTATAGCTGTCGAGTTCTTGTTTCTATGACTGCTTCCGGTTCCAATATAATTTTTCCTTCCTCATCAAGTTTTGGCAATATTGTTTGAACTTGGAGCTTGTTGCCTATAACCTTCTTTAAACATGAAACATGGAAAACTGGGTGCAATCGAGAGGTTGTAGGAAGCTCCAATTTGTATGCCATAGTACCAATCTTTTGCAACACCTTGTATGGACCATAATACTTTGGTGATAATTTATTATCCTTCTTAGCTTGCTTGAGGGACATTTGCTTATATGGTTGTAGCTGTAGGAATACCCAATCACTTACATCAAAACTTCTTTCACTGAGATGTTGATCTACCTATTGTTTCATTCTATTCTGTGCCAACACGAGGTTATCCTTTAAGAGTTGGAGGACTTGTTGTTGATGTTCAATGTGATGTTCCACTGCCTGAACCTTAGAATTTTCTCTTAAATATGATGTGATGGATGGTGGTTGATACCCATAAAGTGCCATAAATTGGGTCATTTTTGTTGCTGTATGGAAGGAAGTGTTATACCACCATTCAGCTAGAGGCAACCATTTGACCCATTGTGTCTGTTTATTAGATACAAAGCAACGAAGATATCCTTCCAAACATTTGTTTACTATCTCAGTTTTCCCATCAGATTGAGGATGATAAGATGAGCTATGAGCTAACTGAGTACCAAGACAAGAAAATAATTCTGTCCAAAAATTTCCAGTGAAAATGGGATCTCTGTCACTTACAATAATCTTTGGGTTTCCATGTAGCTTTTGAATTGTTTCCATAAATGCAGTAGAAACTGTACTGGCTTTAAATGGATGTGATAATGCACAAAAGTGTGCATACTTGGTAAGTCTATCAACTACCACCATGATGACACTTTTTCCCTTAGACTTGGGTAAACCTGTGATAAAATCCATTGGAACCTCCTCCCAAAGTTGGCTTGGAATGGATAAAGGTTGTAATAGACCTGGTGTCTTAATTGTTTCCACTTTATTTTGTTGGCAAACCAAACATTCCGCCACAAACTTTTGAATATCTGATTTAAGGCCATCCCAAAAAAATTCCTTCTTAACCCTGTGGTAAGTTTTTAGAAATCCTGAGTTCCCTCCTAAGGGAGAAGTGTGCAATTCCATCAGAATCTTTTGTTTTAGCTGGGAATTCTTACAGAGGTATAAGCGATCTTTGTACCATAACGAATCATTTTGCCAGCTAAATGTATCAGACGTACTGGAATATTGTTGTAGCTTTCGCATAAGTGCCCACACTTCTTCGTCATTCTTCCATTCCTCCCTTGCTTTGTTTATCCAATCTGGTTGGATAATAGAAATGGCGCACAATAATGCTTCCACATCCTCATCCTTTCTTGAGAGTGCATCTGCCACCACATTTTGCTTCTCTTTTTTAGATGATTTCAAAGTCATAACCCAACATCTTTGTGACCCACTTTTGTTTCTCTTCAGAGGATAATCTTTGTTCTAAAAAGTATTTAAGGCTATCATGATCTGTTTTTACCTTGAAGTGTCTTCCCATTAGGTAGGGTCGCCATTTCTTAAGTGCATGGAGTATTCCCAACATTTCCTTCTCATAAATAGCTTTGCTTAAAAACTTTCCCTTGATTGGACGACTTTCAAAAGCAATGGGTCTTTCATCTTGCATTAGAACAACACCAATTCCATTTCCTGAAGCATCACATTCCACAATAAAGGTTTTTGTGAAGTCTGGTGTAGCTAAGACCGGTGCTTGGCACATTGCCTCTTTAAGATGTTCAAAGGCCTTTGTTGCTTCCGAAGTCCATGAAAATGCATCTTTCTTCAATAATGTTGTTAGAGGTGCTGCTATTCTCCCATAATTCTTAACAAACTTGCGATAATACCCTATCAACCCAAGAAATCCTTGCAGATGCTTTATGGATGTGGGGATTTTCCATTCCTTAATGGCTTTAATTTTGCTAGGGTCTACCTTAACTCCTTCATGAGATACAATATGACCCAAATATTCCACCTCCTGGACTCCAAAGAAACACTTGGATCTTTTTGCATATAATTGTTTCTCCTCCAATAGTTGTAGCACCCTGTCAACATGTTCAACATGATCCTTCCAAGACTTGTTGTAGATTAGTATATCATCAAAAAGTACTAACACAAATTTTCTAAGGAATGGTTTGAAAATTGAATTCATCAAACCTTGAAATGTTGAAGGTGCATTGGTAAGGCCAAAAGGCATGACCAAAAATTCATAATGACCCTCATGAGTTCTAAATGTTGTTTTTGGAATGTCTTCAATCTTCATTCTGATTTGATGATATCCTGAACAAAGATCCAACTTGGTGAAGTAAATTGATCCATGAAATTCATCCAGTAATTCATCAATGACAGGAATGGGGAACTTATCTTTAATAGTGAGCTTGTTGTGCTCCCTATAATTCGGACACATGCGCCATGATCCATCCTTCTTGTGCACCAATACTACTGGAGTAGAGAAAGAAATTTGACTCGGTTGAATTATACCAGCCTCTAGCATTTCTGCAACCATACGTTCAATTTCACTCTTTTGGACATAGGGATATCTGTATGGTCTGATGTTTGAAGGAACACTTCCTGGAATCAGATGAATAGCATGAGCATGATCACGCATAGGTGGGAGACCTTTGGGAGTCTCAAATACCTTGGAATGATTGTCCAGGACTTTTTGGAGATCTGGAGAAATAGATGATTCCAATGTGGAAACATCTAGCAAACATAATTGTGCAATTACACCTCTTTGCTCCTTTTTTAGGAGCTTTGTCATACTATTAGAACTAATTATCTTTCCTGGCTTCCATGAAATACCCCTTAATTCAACTTCCTTTCCTTCTGTAGAAAATTTGATGAAAAGCTCCTCAAAATTAAAAGCTATTTTACCCAAGGATTGTAGCCATTGAACTCCTAGTACAACATCAACACCTCCCATTGGAATGGAAAGCATTGGGCTAGTCAATACATATTCTCCCATGGATAACTTGATATTATGGCACTTTCCAGAGCAATTTATTATTCCTCCATTTGCAACCATCACTTGACACTCTAGTGCAGGATATAGGAAGCAATTTAATTCTTTTTCTACCTTACAGTGAATAAAATTGTGGGTGCTTCCTGAATCAATCAACACTATTACCTTCTTCTTGATTTGTCCTTCTATCTTGATGGTTTGAGGAGTGGTAATTCCCGCCAATGAATTACAAGATATGGTCGGATTTATTTGTTCTTCATCTAGGCTTTGTTCCTGGAGTATATCCTCTTCTTTTGACCTTTCTTGCTCCTTTTCTTCTTCCTCTTCACAATCTATGTAGAATAATTTCTTCTCAGCACACTTATGACCTTCAGTGTATTTTCTATCACAACTGTAACAAAGCCCTTTTTCTCTTTTTTCTTCCAATTGTTGTGGTGTCAACCTTATAGGTTGTGGAATACTATGGGCAACAACACTTCCGTCTTTATAGTTGTGAGTGGTATGCTTCCTCGTTGCCATAACTTTGCTTTCCATTTTTCTTGCTAACCTGAATGCCTTCTCTAATGAATCAGGTTCCCAAAGGCGAACATCATGTTGGATATTATCCTTTAAAGACCTTATGAACACATCAATCCTATGCTCCTCTAGAATATCTTTTACCCTTATGTTCAATTTTGGAACTCCTCAATGTGCTCCATTATTGAACCCTTTTGTTTGAGACTTATCAATTGGCTAAAAAAAGTGTTGCTTTTCGTATCCTCATAATGTGATATCAATTCTTCCGTAAAAATTGCCCAAGTGATAAATTGTTTACGAGAGCAAAGCCATTGATACCTTACAAACTGATTTGGTTCCAAATATAAAGATGCCATACGTACCTTTTGTGTGTTTTGCACATTATTGAGATCGAAAAATTGCTCCATCTGTAATATCCATGTTGCGGGATCCTTGCCATCAAACTTTCTCATATCGATTTTTGGAATATGGTGGGTCTTCGATCCAACATTAGAGTCTATGATATCATGATTAACATTTCTTTTGTTCGCATCATGAGTTTCCTTTACTACCTTTTCACCATTAGTCAGTATTTCTTGTAGAAAATTTGTCAAATCTGTCTTCATATCTGTCATGTCTGTCTTCAAGTTTGTGTTCAAATCTATCTTTAATTCTTCCATGTCTGTCTTCAAATCTGTCTTCCAATCATCCATCTTAGCTTGCACGCCCTTTATCTTAGATTCCATGCCATTTATCTTAGCTTCTGTTAGCTTTTGTGAGCGTGACATTTGTTCCACTTGTTCTTGTAATTTTGATATATCATGTAGCATTTCTTCCTCTTCTTCATGAGTCATGCTAGAGCTTTCAGGTTCCTCACTAGGTGTTTGCATTTTCTTTCCTCAGGGCATCAGTTACCGATAATAATTCTTTAAAATGCCCTTTGAATTCCTTCAAACCCAACTTACACAAAAATTTAAAAAAAAACTACACACCTTTTTTCACTTTGTAGAAGCCTGATATTGAATCTGATGTATCTCTGTAATTCCGGATCCTCCAATTATGAAATTACGACTTGTAGTAGCCTTCTGCGTCCTCTTTCCAATGCCACAAGTCTGACCCAAATTGAATTCTCCAAGGAAGAGTTATGCGAGATCTCTCACAGTGACTTGATTATAGACTAGTTCAGTAGAGCGAACTTGTATGACATGCCACAAGTCACTGTTTTGACCTATGGATCTGAAAAATGCATACAAGAAACTACAATCCATCCTCTTTCTGTACCTTCTTTCGAAATTTCAATCCGATCCCTAGAGAAAAAGTTATGATGTTTTTCCCCAGGTCACCTGTTTTGAATGTAATTCAGGAGTCTGCAAAAGACCAACTTCCTCAGGTCATATCTCTGCAAATATCGCGCAAAAAGATCTGAAATTCGGATCCAAGGTTCAACGCGATTTCTTCTCAAATGGGTTTTTTTTGCGACTTCTGAAACGTCACAGAACAAAAGTTATAGTGAAAATGCCACGATGACCTGTTTGGAGCAACGAAACCCTAGAATCTAAAGCTCTGATACCAAATGTTATGAAACCAGCTCAGGAAAAGATAGAAAAGATAGATCAACGCCTTAGAATTCAGCCTCTTCGAGGGGAGAAACCTCCTTTACATTACATAAATGAACAATTCTTGGATGATTCAAATGATAAAACCTCATTTCTATATATAGGAGTCTAAGGAGTCACAAAATAATCCAGCCGACCTAACAATAATAATATAAAGCCACAAAAATAACAATAGAGGGATTCTATGGGGCACAATAATAACAATATGGGGGCAATAGGGGCACAACAATATTAATAAGGGGTATAACTACAATAGTAATGGGGTAATCACTAGTATTATAGGGACCCAACAGGAAAGCTTCCTCCATTCATGGGTAATGATTCCTAATCATTTTGTATAAGTACCAAGTCGAATTTTCCTCTCGAGGGGATTTTTTATTAGTGCTCTTGTGGAGAGAACTCGTATTTGTGTAGCTCCATTGTATTTTCTTACAGGGATGTAATTGTATTGATGAAAATAATGAATATTGGTCTCATGTTTAGCTTCTAAATATTGTTCTCATCCATAGGTCTTTGAGTTTCCTTGATCTTGGCCATCCCAGGAGCCTCGAAGCCCTTTTGTAACATTTTATTTCCTTCCTTTCACTTCTTATTCACATGCATCTCTTGTTTTTGTTTCTTTCTACTTCTACATTTAGTATTAATGGTTTCTTGTTGTAGGATTGGGTTAAATGGTTGATGTAAGTTATTTTGTAGGATCGAAAGAATCAATTAATCCTTGTAAAATATTTTGAAGGTCATAGTAATCATTGAGCTACTTGGATTAGTCTTCTTATTCTCAAATCTAGATTTCTGGAACTCCTTTGTGGCAACTAGTAATAAATTTTTGCCATTTCTTAGAGCATGCTAACGAGCTTCAATCAAGTTGATTCCACTTGAATTAGATCAAGAAAACATTCTAGTTCATAGAAAAAATTACCCCGTTAAATTTTCACTTGATTAGGTTAGGCATTTTATAGATTTACTAGCTCACTAGTTTTCGAATTTCTAGATTTTGGACTAGTAATATTATGCTATTTTTTAGCCTAGGTTAACAGAGGTCCTTTTGAGTGATTCCACTTGGAATGAGGACCTAAGACATCCTAGTCAATAAAAAATTTGTCCCATCCAATTTGGATTTGATTTTCTTGGTCATTTTATAAATTATAAGCTCGTATAGTAAATTTGTAACATCCTATAGTCAAACATGGGATCTTGTAGGAGAACTAGTACATCCTGTAGGAAATCCTGTAGCGGCCTATTTTTCTCCCGAATTGAGAAAGATCATATTTGAAGATGGTATTAGGCCCCTACTTGACTTCCAAGCCATAACAATAATTGTACTCCTATTCCTCCACACCTGTCTCCCCTGCCAAAGATCAAAGAAATATTAGCATTTGCATTTATAAAGAAAAAACATTAAAAAAATGAGTTCTTTTACATTTACACATGCACACAACAATTAGTACTCTCTAGATCAGATTTCATAATTATATTAGTTAAAACAACACATGTGACAAATAGGGTTAAAATAGGTTTCTTTTGCAAGCAAAGTGTGTTAATAAGTAGATATAGGATTTCTTGTTACTTTACAAGCATTTTTAAATTTAGTCTTTCATTCCTACAAATAGGCAACATTTCTTTTCTCTCATGACAATAAAGGAAGGACACATTGTATGTTGCACATATAGTGTCAATAACTCTTAAGTTTGTATGAACCCAGGGTTGATAATTAAAGTCAGTAACCTTGGGATTTGCAACATTCTTGTTGCAAAATCGAGGCTCATCAGAGTCATTGTGGCATTTTCGCTATAGTATTTTTTTTTTGTGAAGCTTTAGACCATGAAATTGCTCCCACATGGAGGTGAAATCTTGATGAACACATACAATTTTAGACCTTGGTTCACTATATTTTCAAAGATATGGTCTGAGGAAGTTAGGGTTTTTGTATGCTCCAGACTTCAGTCTCAAAGTGTCCCTCGGAAAATCAACATAACTTTCTCTTTGAGCATTAGATTTGAATTTCATAACATCTACTATGATGCATGAAGAAGAAGAATGCAAAATGATAAATAAAAATTATGGGGCCAAGTGCAACAATTTTCGTTCTCACAAAGAGAAACCAAAAATGAATTGGGAGTGATGAATATTAAGATGGATGGTTTAGAAGCAAAAATAAATGGGGACAAAGACAATTTAAAAGAAGACGTGAAAGGTTCAAAGGATGGTTTAAAAATATAAATAGAAGGTTTGAAGTAAGGTTTTACAAAGTTGCTACAAGAAATTCTTCCTAATGGTGATAAGGTATTCCCCGAAACTCATGGTAAGAAAAAAAAGGAATTTGAATCATGATTTTAGAGACTCCAACTTTGGGTGGAAGACAAACCATATTCCAAAGATCATGTTGTAGCTGCTACAACCACCCTCTAAAATTTTTCCTTCACTTCGTTTTGGAGCCTCCCTACTAAAATATCAGTAGCTTGTCTTACACTGCCCAGGTACTTGTGTTTTCATTTGAATTTATCTTTCGATTTACAATTTGTGTTTGTTTACTTTCTTTGTTGTCTAACTACAAGCTAACTTTGTGACATGGTTACAAACCATTTCTAGCACTGCCTTGATGATCTGCACAATCCTTGAGGGCAACTAGCCTTGCTCTCAAGTAATGTGCAACAACCCAGCAGTGAGCTTCGGCTCTAGAATTGCACAGAACCAGCTGGGAGCTTGTCTTCGGTTGAGAAACTACACAGACCAGTCCAAGCCATCAAGTGAGCCTTTAGCTCTAGAATTGCATAGGGCTAGCTGACAACCTTCCTTTAGCTGGGAAATTGTGCAGATATTGAGAGGAACCCCAGGGCCACTTAGCCCATAAATTGCGTATAACTCACTGTGCTCAGCAACTACTAAGTGCATGAACTAGAGAGTTTCCTAGTCCTTCCTATAACTGCACAATCTTTTCATGCAATGCATGACAATATTCTTGAAAATCAAGAAGCTAAGAGGAGAAGTATCCATAGGAAGTAGGGATCTATTAATAGTTTCCAAAAGGTGACACATTTCCATATTTAGAAGTTTCTTCCAAGTGACATAGTTGTCCTTGATCTCAAGAATACACATCATGAACTCCATTTTTCTAAAATCTATAGCTCACTTATACATTCTATCATCAAGCTCTAGCTTCCTTAGGAGATCAAGGAGCCTTCAAAGCATTCTCATCATTTTTTGGGGTGAGTTTTACTTTTATTTCCTTTTACTAATTTTTTTGTCACTTTTGTTCGTTTAGATTAATAGAGTGTTGTTTCACTCATTTTGTTGAATGACCGCTGATGTTTTGACTTGTAGAAGTATTTTTTCAAGTTATAGAATTCCTTTCTCAAGGTCGCATGAGTTTTCCCGTTTTGCACCAACTGTCGTCGTTACAACGACTCCCTTCACATGCCTCATGTTCCTTTATTTTGATCCATTTTTGAACTTTTTTTTTACATGCATACATTTACACTTAGTCAAATCTACACTCATCCTTACATCGTCCTTCAGATCTATTTATTTGCACGCTCCCCTTGGGAAGATCTGGTCTCCCCTTTGCCCAGATCTCACATTCATTTGCATGCATTGCACAATTTGGTAGCTCAACGCCTCTGCCTTAGCTTCTAGAATTCCATAGATGTTGTCCTGGGCTAGCTCCAACTGCACACTGCAAAGTTCCAAGAGCTAGTCTCCCAACTTGGTTATTGAGACTGTGTAGTCTCTCCCAGGCCCTGACCTAGACTGAACTGCGCATTGTGGAGTTCCAGTCATCAAGCTTCCTCACTCACTGCTAGGACAATGCAATGTGTAGTTCCCATAGTGTTATAGACATTTTTGTGCCCTACAACTCCAAGCATGAAATGTCCATAAACCAAGGGCTCCTAAGTCCCTAAAAGTGTTGTTCTAACCCCTAAAGGAACAAGGTCAACAGATTATAGCTTCTCCCAGAAGTTCTCCACCAGAAACTGCTCAGAATTGGTCAAAACAGGATCATTGCAGCTGCTCCACTGGCTAGGTGCGTTGCATCTCACCCAAATGCACTGTGAGGGTGCGTTTCATTTCAAAACTCCCTTCTATAGGGTGCGATGGGCGAGAAATGACAAATGGCAGTGTCATTCCGCGAGGTGGAGAGGCAATGGAAGCTTCCAGAATCTTCTCCTGTGACACTTGCCTCACTGAATTCGACCAAGGATGAGTAAGAGGCCCTCAGTCTCCAAGTGGAAGCAAGAACTGATAGAGAGAAGACACTAATCAAATCACAAGCTGACTCATCCTCCTTATAGATATCTATATATGGATCCCTCATCCCAGAGATCCAGAGGCTGGAATTTTGCATATTGTAAGGAATTGATGTTGGTTTCTAGAGACAAACATCAGATTTTTGGGTGATTTATGCTATGTTTGAGGTGAAGAGGGGCTTCTTTGCTAGGAGGTTGATGCTGGGTCGGAACCACTGGTTGTAACTCCTCCTGGATCTTTTCTTGGTTATCAATAAAAACTATTTGAGTTCTCCTCCATGCTTTTGTATCATTGATGCTTGTTACATTTGTATGGTTAACTTAAATCTGATCCTAAGTTGTTTATGAATATAGATCCATGTCTTTGTATAGTGCTCTTCTTCTGTGATCTTACAGGTACTTTGTGAAGCTGGGCATGCAAGGGAGCAGGTAGCTGGAGACTATCAAAGAAGAGAGGGATTGGATCAAAGGATTAGCACAAGACACAGGTTGGTTCTTTCTATTCCTCTCTATCTATAATTCATAAATGAAATACAAAAGTAGTTTTTCTCTATTTGTTTCTAAGGCAACTGTCACACCTTAGTGGGATAGAGCAGTTCTAAATAGACACTTTTCCCGGTAACAAAATGGCGACTCCACTGGGGATGTATAATTAGTTTGTTTGTGTATCATTCTTTGTTATTTGTTTCATAAACTTATAAGTAGCTTTCGAACTGCATTTGCCATAACAAATGCAAAGTAGATAACTGCTGCTTCAATCCATTCACTGGATCTGTTTATGATTTAAACAACGGATTCACAAACTATCTGATTTCCCTTGTGATAGCTCTTAGATCCTCCTTAGATCTACCCCTGATTGTTGAATTACTGATTACTTTTCACTCGGCCAAAAACCAATGACTGAACTGCAAACTGTGACCCGAAACCCGGACAGAGTCGCGTTTCTCGCCCAGCGCAGGTACTGTTCAGAGATCCTGAATTTCAGCGCACTTCCCAAAGGGGCAACCTGCGCTGCATTTCAGATTCTTTGTGTTACATGTGCGCTGATCAGACTAGCTCTGTGCAGCTGTGGTTCCTGTGCTTCATTCTTTCTAGTTCTATCCCTGAATTTTGCTGCCTGTGATCAGTGTATGTCTATTTGAAACCTCTTTTCCTTGCTGTTATTCCACCTCCTTTGTACAAAAGAACTGTAGATGTTTTTGTGTGTTTGTTGAGTCATTTACAGTTTTCCATTGCAAAAGTAGAATAGTCGTACTGTCGTCCTTTGATTTGAATCTGTCGCAAGTGTCGATTTCGATCATAGGAGAAAGTTTGATTGTTGTTGATGGTCGATTATACTACATTACTATTGCCTTTGGTCTGAATTTGTAATTTTCTAGTGTCAAAAATGAGTGTTCATTTCAAAATCGTAAGGTGTCGTAATCATCTCTGTTTTTTATTTCGAAAAAGAGCTTGTTTATATTTGTCGCTTGAAAAGAAATTCAGATTTGTACATCAACTTTCTTTTTAGCATCAATACTAAGAAAGTCGAAAACAAATACATGCATGTGCATTTGCATATAGACAGTCTGTTTGGCTTGATTTAGGAAAGTGCATTTACAGTGTGCTCTTTGCTCTTTGTGAAAAGATTCTGTCTTTCTTTTCCCTAGTAGCTAGGATTTTCATTGCACAAAAGAGATAAAAGTTTGTTTATCATCTTTAGATTGCATTTTAGGAATTACATCTACATCTCGTGGTGAAACCAAAAGGCAAACTTCATAAACAAGATCAACTTAAAATAAACTCAATGAATCTAACAACGCTTTGGAACTTAACGCACAACATTTAGAGGTCTAGGCTAGAGACGTATTCCAGCGTCGTAAAGCCTGGTAACTGTTGTCCTCACTGATGGTTGGGTGATTCCTCCACTTTGAGACGATAAGTGCCAGTACGGACTTGTGCTCCCACGTACCGTCGAGTATATTTTGGGAGACCCCTATAGGCTTAAATCCTTTATCCTTAGGAAGCCGTGTCTGCCACCCTATCGATCGCAATGCACTGAACACAACATTCGTGAAGATTGACTGCCATACCATAAAAAATATTCTGCAGTTTTGTGATTGGTTTGGTACTCCCTCTACCTAGATCTCCAGAGTAGTCCCTTTCGTTCCTTTTCATACTCCTTAACGGAAAAGGTCCATCTGAGCACTTGTCACTTCAGGCTCATTAAAAATCGAAGGCGACTAGAGTCATCTTTTGTTTTTTCTCGACTCTTAAAAACTGAAAAAACAAGTTGTGTCAAAGCGTCTAAAAATTTATTTTAAACGGAATATTCATTACCCCTTTCCTACGTTGATCTTGGGTTGAGAAAATGGAGTCCACCAACCAAGGAATTCCCCTTGGAGGAAATCCTAGTCCCTTCTCCTCTTGGGGAGATGTTGGTGCACCCCATATGGCCACATTGTCACTTCCAGGACTGACAATTGGTTTTCCTGTATGGCTCTTCTCAACCTCTGTCGTTCAGAACACCACTATTCCTGAACAATCAAATCAGCAATTAGACGAGTCCAGAGTTACCCACCAACCTTCTACTTCCTCTAATTCTTCCTCTCCTCCTTCCTCTTCACTTGATGGGGCTGGTAAAGCCAAAAGTCAAGTTCCTAAGGAGAAGAAGGAAAAGAAGAAGAAAGAGAAGAAGAAGAAGGAGCCGGAAGCGAATGGGGGCAAACAAGTGTCGTCTAACGAAAATCCACACACTGCACTGACCAGGCCTAAATCGCCATGTGTCATTTGCAAAGGAGACCACTTTCACAGAGATTGTCCTTGCATCCCTCAGATCTTAAGGGACTGGTCTCCTCGTTTGCAAAACCCGGTGTCGTCAACCTCTGATGATCATGTTGAAAACACACCGTCAACTAGTGAAAGTGAAGCCCCAGGACAAAAAGGAAAATATAGATTTCCTTGTAAACTGTGTGAAGGCGATCATGCCGTCCACCTTTGCCCCTTCTTAGACGAAGCTAAAAGAGTTTTGGATGATCGTCCGGTTTCACCGTTACGGCTTCCTCCTGGATATAAAAAACTCTTGCCGAGTCCGTCACTAGTTGAAAATTCAGCTGACCCGCTCAGGTGGTCTACCGATGCATCTGTCATTAAAGATGAACCATCTGAATCCATACCAGACGAAAGTCAAAAGGTCGAGGCGGCAGTTGACCCGGTCTTGCCTTCAGAGGTTCCATCTTCAGATGATACAATCACTGAAGAGAACAAGGATGACACCGTCCAAATTATTTTCATAAGCACAGACTCCAATGGACATGGGGACAATTTACCCGTTCCTTTACTGTAGGAAGGAAGTTCGTCAGAGTCGTACCCGGCCGTCTATTCGGTCCCACCTCCAAGCAACCTAGTTGTCTCCTTCGACTGGAATCAACTAGGCAGACCCCGTTTACCAGCTAGTATACCATTCCGAATTATTGTTCAAATATATAGAATGGTTATGGCTGGTACCATCATAGATGAGGGGGCTTCTGTGAGTATCCTTTCCTCAACTGCTTGGAAAGCGCTTGGTTCACCATCGCTTTTGCCTGAGATGAGAAATCTGACAGGCTTTGATAAAGGAACCAGTCGACCGTTAGGGATCCTTCCCAATGTGCCCATAACATTGAGAGGGAAAACCGTTCACATGAACGTAATGGTAGTTTAAGGACCCCTGGATTACAATCTACTCCTTGGACGAGACTATATTTATTGCATGAGAGCTATTGTCTCATCACTCTTTAGAGTGATGTGTTTTCCGCACGAAGGAAGAGTGGTCAAGCTCGTAGACGAGCTTTCATTTCCCGGATCACGCATAGCAAATAGTCATATACCATCCCTAAATGGTATTTTCATGAAATAAATGTCTCAATCTCCATGTCCGTCCTCCCGATGAGAGCGAGTGATTCAGAAGGACATGACTGAAACCCAGGGGGCATGCACCCTGGTCTGCTTCAGTAGGAGAACTTCGGGTATAGGGTAGGTTTCCGCGAGAGAATATGACTAGTCTGTACCCCCGTCCGTGATTGGAAGAGGGGGTTATTCTAGAACAAGATTCTCTTGTCAAAGTTATGTGAGCTGGCGAGCACCGCCGCTCACCTTTGTTTATCTCGATAGACATCGCCGAAGAAGTGTTTTGTTTGCGCTGTGAATAGAACAATCTTTGGATAACCCGTAAGAGGTAGGCCTCTCTCGGTAAAACAAATGTTTTAACGGACTAAAGAAGGGGTAACCTTGAAATGTTGTTTTATACCTGGGGGCATGCAAACCTTTTGGAATGCAAGCGAAGAGCGACTATTTATTTTTTAAATTTTTAGGACCTCTACCCCTTTAAACTCGTAGGATTGGTCATTTCCTAACTTGCATAAAGAAAGGATGTGGGGCAAAACTCTAAAAGTTGTCGTTTTTATGTGGGACATTCTTATCACAAGACTGGATTAATCGAGCAGTTTTAGCACATAGTTCAAGCTCGTTAAAAAATAAACATAAGACATGAGCAAATGTTTCCACCCGCGTTTAAGCTCATTAAAAAATGAACTATTCCCCGGTAAATAACCATCGTGAATGTAGTACTTCAGTCGTTAAAGCCTTGGTCGTGTTTTCACTGTCACCTCCACTTTTCATTGGCCGATCATTCACCTCCATTTGATTGTTTACCCATTTTGAGGAACAGCTGCGAAGAGTGATTTCACTAGCCATCCTTGTGACACTGCCGTGATTGGAAAATTCCAAACCTTACCTGGAATCATCTGCTACCCGTTTTATCACTCGTTCCTCAAAAGACGAGTCTCCTTTAAGCTCTTTTCAACTGACTCGTAAAATATGAAAAGATTGCCGAGCCATTCGCCTCTCCAGCTCGTTAAAGGGACAGGAAGTGCTATCCCTCCTCTAGATTTTAATCTTTTTGGACCTGAGGGATTATTACACAAAAAGATCGAGCGCTTGTTTTGTTCGGTTCGTTAAAACTATCAAAAATTCATCCCTTCTGTATTGTTTTATACTTTTTCGGACTTAAGGGATTAGATGACTAAAAAGGAATTTTGGAGTTACCTTTATGTTCCTTTTCAGACTCTCTAAAATTGAAAAGGACCGACTTATCTTTGTCTTTAAACTCGTTAAAAGGATTAATAGCGACAAACTTGTCTTTAGACGAGAACGAGTTTCACTATCGCTAGGCTCGTTAAAACATAGCGATGGGTTTGCCCGAAGGGAAAATTATAGAACAAGCATATGTTATCCTCCTCAAGCTTGACAAAAATAAAGAGGTACTGGTCAACAATGACTGGGGAAAAATTGGGAAGAAAACTCAAAGAAACTTTGTTGGTAGCAAGTCGCTCTTGAACATGACACTTCCACTCCATGTCCGAGTCGGGTTGGGTTGTTTCATTCACCGGTCACATCACCATGGTCATGCCATACCATCCACATTTTGGGTTAATGCTACCAATCCATCACATCAGTGTCACCGATATGTTCAAGAGAAGTCATCCAGAGAAGTCACCTGTGTCTCACCCACTACCATACATTATACTCCATTCTTTCATGACCGCCACTCTGAACCTTATATCACCAGATCATTTTCACCTCCATCAAAATCATTTGCTCCGTTCCGTGTCATCGATGTGGGATTCATTAAGGCCCTCCTGTGACGGATCACTTCTTGTCGACATCAGCTCATTATCCAAGAAGTTGATCTAGGAACACCCCATTTAGTACTTTGAAGCTTCCATGCCTCAATGGCAAGTTTCTCACTTCCGGCAACAGGTTTACATCAATGGCCTACGACCAAAAGATTTTGCATGGTGTTCGATGCCAAGTCCTTTATTCACACCACGTGAATTATACTGTAGTACCTTGAGGATCATTATCATTATCGGTGATTCCTCTCGCGCTTATTAACAGTTTACATCATTGACTGGTAATCAAGCAATGTCTTTCCATGTTTGACTTCAGAACATTTCTCACATGGATCAACTTGTACTTTGAGTGAAGATCGAGCGAGATTGAAGACCCCGGATCTAGTTTCATCCATCCGGGCTACGATATATATTCAGGGAAATGAAGACATTAAATGTACAGCATTGCAGCACAGATAATCATCCTACCAAAAGGATGATGGCTCTATCAGAATCATCAGTCTACACTCAGATGATTGTTTGTCCTATGTACATGAAAATGAATTTATAAAGCTGAGCATGGAAATGCCCGCCTCAGCTAGATCATGAAAATAGTATGAAGATAATGTATTGTATTGTATCTTATTACAGGTCTCCTCCCAGCATTGAAAGAACTTCGGATCCTCATAATAAAGCATTTCACCCGACACCAAAAGGTTAACGACCTCATACTTTAAGGGGCAACTGTTATAGACATTTTTGTGCCCTACAACTCCAAGCATGAAATTTCCATAAACCAAGGGCTCCTAAGTACCTAAAAGTGTTGTTCTAACCCCTAAAGGAACAAGGTCAACAGATTACAGCTTCTCCCAGAAGTTCTCCACCAGAAACTGCTCAGAATTGGTCAAAACAGGATCATTGCAGCTGCTCCACTGGCTAGGTGCGTTGCATCTCACCCAAATGCACTATGAGGGTGCGTTTCATTTCAAAACTCCCTTCTATAGGGTGCGATGGGTGAGAAATGACAAATGGCAGTGTCATTCCGCGAGGTGGAGAGGCAATGGAAGCTTCCAGAATCTTCTCCTGTGACACTTGCCTCACTGAATTCGACCAAGGATGAGTAAGAGGCCCTCAGTCTCCAAGTGGAAGCAAGAACTGATAGAGAGAAGACACTAATCAAATCACAAGCTGACTCATCCTCCTTATAGATATCTATATATGGATCCCTCATCCCAGAGATCCAGAGGCTAGAATTTTGCATATTGTAAGGAATTGATGCTGGTTTCTAGAGACAAACATCAGATTTTTGGGTGATTTATGCTATGTTTGAGGTGAAGAGGGGCTTCTTTGCTAGGAGGTTGATGCTGGGTCGGAACCACTGGTTGTAACTCCTCCTGGATCTTTTCTTGGTTATCAATAAAAACTATTTGAGTTCTCCTCCATGCTTTTGTATCATTGATGCTTGTTACATTTGTATGGTTAACTTAAATCTGATCCTAAGTTGTTTATGAATATAGATCCATGTCTTTGTATAGTGCTCTTCTTCTGTGATCTTACAGGTACTTTGTGAAGCTGGGCATGCAAGGGAGCAGGTAGCTGGAGACTATCAAAGAAGAGAGGGATTGGATCAAAGGATTAGCACAAGACACAGGTTGGTTCTTTCTATTCCTCTCTATCTATAATTCATAAAGGAAATACAAAAGTAGTTTTTCTCTGTTTGTTTCTAAGGCAGCTGTCACACCTTAGTGGGATAGAGTAGTTCTAAATAGAAACTTTTCCCGGTAACACATAGTCAGTCAGTCATCCCTATCAGTCAAAATTGCATTGCACTCATTAAATGCCATGGTTGTTGCTTGATCATGCTGTGAAGTTGGATTTATAAGAGATACTTTTTTCTTGCCATTAGTGTTCGTTCTATCCCATGGGTACCACATTAATGAAGTGCTTCTCTCCAACAGTCATTGTACCATGGCACCAAAGATATATTTTGCAAGAGAGACCATTGAAAGCAGTATTGGGGAAGCAGTTGAGAAAGCACTAGTTTACTTGACAATATATGCAAATGCCCAACTATTTACAGAAAAGGAATCAACACAAACATGGAAGCAAGACCAGCAACAATGGAAGAAGGAATAAATCTAGTACAAGATCAGGGAAAGAGGAAATTACTAACATAATAAAGGGAGAACAAAGCTGGATAGTGAAAGCACATTCAATCTTCATGCAAGAATCTTTCATAGCAAAAGAAAAAGGAAGAAGAGGACACAGGCAACAGAGCAGAGGAAAAGAGAAAAGCAGAGCTTACAGGTAGCAGAATTGAGACTGATGCAGCCTAAACAACAACTAAAGGAAGGACATGAGGTGAGCAGGAAATAACAGGAAGAGAAACATAAGCGAAAAGAAGAACAAAAGGCAAGGCGCAATGACAGAACAAACAACAACAATATAGGTTGATGAGTTGGAACAACAAGTAGCCGAGGAACAGAGTGAACACATGCATGTTACCTCACCAAAGCTAAGCACAAGAACCAAGTCCGGTTACAGGTCGATAGGTACATGGAGAAACTAAGGCTAGAGGCCACCAAGGAGGATTTGGACTTGAGTGCACCAAACATTCAGAAGCACATTGGTGGTCATGTCATGGTCTACACCATGTTGCACATGCTTCAGGATGAGACAAACACAGGTTCCAAGACCATATGATTGGATTTCATGGAGCCAAGAGTGCGCTTTCAGCCAGAAAAAATTAAGTAGTTTGGGGACATCAAAATGTAGTGACAACTTTCACATTAGTACATGACCAAGAAGCATCAAGTGGATGTTCCCGAGTTGGTCTTTCCCAAAAACTTGAACTCACAGTGTTTTCTCTTGCTAGGATGTCTCTAGCCTATTTTGTCCCACGTGGGTATATTTGGAAATTTTATGATTATTTGTAAGTATATTGTAAGTGAAATTCCAAGTGTCATTAGTGGAATGCGAATAGTCATTATTTAATATGAAGAGTCATAATGGTAGTCAAAGAGTCAAAGGGGAATGTCAAGGGTCACCCCACCCTTTGTTATATATAGAACCTCATAACTCATAGGACGGGATTTTGGGAGCCAAGCTTTTGGTTACACATTGCTTAGAGGAGGCTTGGAAAGTATTTTGATGAGCCTTGGTTTCTCCAAATGTAGAGCGAGTACATCTCTTTAGAGGAGTAGGAGGTGTTGACTATAATTTTACACTATTGGGGCTAATGGCTGTCAATGGTGTACGTGTGGATGGAACTTTCACTTAATAATATATAACAGAGCCAACACAATTTCATGCATATGTTGTTATTATAGTTGGACTATCACTACAACAAAACAGGCAATTTGCACCAGATTCTAGTGCATTTTTTTCTCAATTGGGATGAGCAACCTGGCGCTAAATCTGGCTCTATTGTACAATTTTTAAAGCGTCCTTTTTTGCACCAAATTTTGCATCTTTTTTACGCCAAATTTTCCATCATTTTCTGCATCATATTTTGCACCAAGATTTTCATTTGGCTTTACAACAGGTTTTGCTTCTAGTTTTGTGCCTTTTTTTGCATCTATTTTTGCAACATTTTTTGCCTCCTCTTTTGTGAAATTCTTTGCTTCTATTTTTGTGTCATAATTTGCATCGATTTTTACACCATCTTTGACATCTTATTTAGCGCCTTTTTTTACATCCAATTTGTGCCAATTTTTGCATCTGGTCTTATGCCATCTTTTGCTTCTAATTTTGTACTTATTTTTACATCTATTTTTGTGTCAATTTTTCTGCCTTTTTTTACACCATCTTTTCCATCCAATTTTGCACCATATGTTGAATATGATTTAGTGCCAAATTTTGCATGCATTTTTGCACCATTTTTTGCATCCACTTTTGCATTTTATTTATCTCCCTTTTTTGCATCCTATTTTGCACCATATTTTGCATTTAATTTTGCATCATTTGTTGCATCCAATTTAGCATCATTTTTAACACCATTTCTTGCATCCAATTTTTCATCCTTTTGAGCATCTAAATTTGCATCCTATGTTGAACCATATATTGCATCCACCTTTGCATCCCATTTTGTGTCTATTGTTACGTTCACTTTTGAGCCATTTTTTCGTCTACTTTTGAATTTGTTTTTGCACCAAGTTTTGAATGATTTGTTGCATCATTTTACATCCAATGTTGCATCTCAATTTGCATCCAAAATTGAGCCATTTTTATGCCCATTTTTGCACCATTTTTTCTTCTTTTGTGTCCAATTTTGCACCATTTTTTATGTCCAAATTTGCATCCTTTTTGGTATCTAGTTTTTCATCCTTTTTGGCTTCCAAATTTGCATCCTTTTTTCTGCCACATTTTGTGTCCACATTTGCATCTCATTTTGCACCTAGATTTTAGTTGGAATTTTCATCTAGTTATGCATCATCTTTGACATCCTTGGTTTCACCATTTTTTAGTCCCATTTTGCATCTTGTTTTGTGTCTTTTCTTACATCCTTTTTGCATCCTAATTTTACACCATTCTTTGCATCCTCATTTTGGTGTCCATTTTTGCATCCTTGTTTGCACCCAATTCGGTATCCTTTCATATGCCCTATTTTGTTCCCTTCTTTGTGTCTAGTGTTGCACCCTTTTTTAATTTTACTTTAAAAACCTTTTTGTGTCATTGTTTGCATATTGTTTTGATGGCTAGTTTAACATCCAATTCTACTCCCAATTTTTCATCCATGGTTAAATCCACTTTTGGCTTCTTGTTTAGAGTTTTACTTTTATTTCCATTTATGACCACCTCTATGGGTTCATTTTACTAAGTTCATTTACATAGTGAAATATATTAAATTTTCTAAATATCAGTTTGCTGTAGGATTTAATGCATGGTTAGATGAAAACAAAACCCTCTCAGTTTATCTCAGAAACCTAGGACAAACCAATTAAGAGAAAGGTTGTTCTAAGGCTTAGGATTCTTAGTAGATCAAGATGTAGAGTATAGATTAAGAAAAAGAGAATGAATTCTTGTGAGTCCTCACATGCAGGTCTTCTTGGAGTTTTTCGTATAGCCAAGAAGCACTCCTAGCTAGCTCCAAAGCTTGGTCCTACACATAAGAGAGAGAATAAAGCAACCTTCACAACATAATATCTTAATAATCAAAACTATAAAAAACATATAAATATTATTGAATAAATAAATATAAACCAAAAACCCATGCATACATTAGTTAAATAGAAGAAGTAAAGAATGAATAGAAACATATGGAAGGAAGAACAACTGATCTATATGAATAAAGGAGTTGGAGGAAAGTTACAACAATCAGATATAGTTGCAACATCACCTCCCCCAACTCATAGCTCGAAAACTCTCCCTCTCAAGACAGATCTCAAGAGCATGACAATACAAAATTCCCATCATTTTTTCAATGGCCAAGCCTCTAATATATAGGAAAGTGGAGGCTATGAAGATTTCCAAAATTCCTCATTAGTTCAATTTGGGAAAAATCTTTTGGGTGGATAATGTTTCCTCATATAAAAAAGGAATTTTCCACTTTTTAGATGCTTTTGTGCTTAGGAAAAAGCTTCCCCATGCTTTATGGCTCTTTCCCACTTTTGTATGCTTTTATTTTTTAGGAAAAAGCTAAAGATGAGGATAAAGAGATTACATTCCACCATATGTTTCCGAAAGTGACCAAGAATGTCAAATTCAAATTCTAGTTTGCTTATGTTTTAGTTTTTTTTTAAATATATATTTAGTTTTAGTATTTTTTTTTTCTAGAAAAATATATTTAGTTTTTGGTATATTTTTCTATAAGAAAACTTATATTTTGTTTTTATAAAAATGGATTTTAAACATTCCATTCATGCTAAATTTGTGATTTTATGATAGGAGTTTAAATTATATATAGTAAAGTAACTTAATGTCATGTGTCGTGTTGCTGAGATGGGTGTTATACATCTCTTTCTTGCTAAGTTATAGAATGTGCTTGGGTTTTCTTAATGCAATAAAACTAATTATGTTCTTCATGATATCTTGAAATGTTCATCTTGAACCAGGCTAATAAAACAATAAAGTTAAAATAGGTTTTCCTTTGTCCTTTATAGATCTTTGTCCCCATTAATCTTGGTCTTAATAGATTAATTGTCTTGTGGTGGCCTTGAGTGGTCACTTCCATTAGTTGCATGATTTGTAGTTTTCAGTTAGTGACATTTTTTAGGCTTGATAATATGTTATTTAATTTATTAAAATGTGTTATTGTCCATATTATTGTTAAATATGCTGATTTTTAAGCATGTTTTAGCAAAACTTTCCCAAAATGTTTATAGATTGTATTTTATAATGCAATGATTCTTTGCTTGATGAAATTGTTTTGGATATTTTTTTTAATGATTCATTGATTGATGAAATTGTTATGGATATTTTTTTTAGTATATTAAATTGTATGTGATAAAGTCAAAAATCACCTCTTTTTTAGATTTTCATTGATCAATTTCCCTTAAGGCCATCAAGTTCACCATTTGGTCCCAGGTTAAGGAAATATAGGAGTCATGAAGTGGAATTGTCCAAGCACTTAAATCTTGAGACATGTTTCTTTTTAGTAACTTTATACTTTCTTTCTATGTAAATTTTTGATGAAAATAGTCTTGGAAAATGAGGGGCATCAATAGTAAGCGAAAACAAACTCCTAAAAGAAAAATGGTATGCAAAGCACCCATAAATAATGTTTATATAAGAAGTAAAAATATTAAGTGAGGTTCAACCTCATATAATTAGAAAATGGGGGAGGAATTTCCAAGTAGTAGTGATTGATGCTTAGAGATACTTGGGTGGAATGGTTATTATTTGAAATGATTAAGACATCAAGGTTACCAATATGTTTACCTATTTTCGCATTATGACAATAAAATTTTAGTTAATTGACATTGAGGACTACTACCATGTATCCAATGTCTATGACTCCAATATTGCAAATGGAAAACCTCTATTTCTCAATTCTATTTCTAGCACAAGTAATTTATAATCCCCATCTCCATGGATTGTTGGGAGTGACTTCAATATTATAAGTGTCTCGAGGAAAAGAAAGAATGAATTGAAATGTTTAACAAGATATTTTGTAAGCTATACCATTAAAGCCACAAAGTAGTCTCCATTAAATTTGTCAAGAAATGAGTCTCCAACCCACACATGTGGATCAATGAGATGTAATACATGTGTGTGTGGTTACGAACTCAATACACCTCTATAATAACTCCACAAACTTATGTATTTCACTCTGTCACATAAATTGACAGTAGTGTGACATAAGTAAACCAAGAGTAGACATGAAAGCCTTAGGAAACAAACATTCCTTAGATCCTCAATTAGGTGCTTAAATGATGAAGTGAAAATGCAAGGAGAAAAGAAGAATTCATGATTTAACCATCACATACATGTGATCAAGTGTGACTAGGAGTGTATATATTCATATATTTTCCAAAGAGGGAGTGAATACGTGAGTTACCATTTATTGGCCCTTATTTTTCTTTCTTTTTCATTTTCTTATATATAGGACTTAGGGAATAAGGTTTTCATAAGTTTGGCACAACTCATAGATATAAGATTTACATGAATTTTCACTTCAACCTTAGAGTTTAGACTTAGATAAATCAATATAGTGTATGTTTAATGATTTTGGCTTTCACTTTTTTATTGTATTTCATCACAAATACAAAAGGGGAAATATTTTGCCAAAAATCTATGAATGCTTAATCATAAAGTCGTCATGTGATGAAAACAAATTAATGATGTTATTCTCTATGAAAATGATGGGTATTCTTGAGAAAATCTTATGCTTGTGGATGTTTCCTCCCCAGTTGAGAGGGAGTGAGGGTAGACACCATGTTATCCATGTGTCATGTACTATGGCTAGGATTAACAATCGTAAGCCTAGTAAAGGAACTAGTAGGGATAATGGTGGATTGGATAAACATCTGGGACCAATATTCTTTGAGAATTTGGACATTGACTAGGACTAATCACCATAAGTCAAGTACATTAATCCAAGATAAGAATAGTCATGAGGATTGACATTTTCTGGTGTCAAATATTATGATAGTGGATTAGGAAATGATCATGTGAGGACATACCTGGTAAACATCTTGGTGGGGCAAGTGCCTTGAAAGGCAGTGGTGTCCAAATTTATGCCTCCCAACATTGTGCTCTGATCTAATGGAGAGATAAACTTGTTAGTCAAGGCCTTACTATTTTGAAAATTTTGGCTATGATGATGTAAATCATCATTGATGCTTATCAATCTAGATCCCTTCTTATATGAATATTTCAACTTGAGAGTACTTTTTTGTCTCATTATGAGTACCTCGCTAGTTTAGAGGGAGGGTCATCATCTTCATTATTGCCATCATCACCACCATCAATGTGATCATTATTGTCATCATTTCATTATCATCATAATCACCATTCATGTCTTCTTCATGATCATCATCATCATCATGATTTTGTATATTGTTGTCAATTGTTCATAATTATAGGTATCATAAGAAATATCACCAACCTTAGGACACATGATATATGAAAAAAAATAACCACTTTATTTTTTAGAAATGATTGATGATCATCAACATCACTACCATTATCATCGTCATTATAATTGTCATCATCCCCATCATCATAACTAATATAAGTTTTATCATAATTTTTGTCATCTTCATCATGAACATCATAATCATCATTCATGCCATTATTGTTCTTGATTATGACCAAGATGAAAATAATGATAATGATGATCAGATGATGATGACTTGGAAGATGACGCCAAAGATAATTATTATGATTTTTATCATGATAACATTTAAAAATTGGGAGGAATGGCCAAGGTCATTAGCATCATCATCATTGTCATTGTAACTCCCATCGTCTTTATCATCATTGTCATTATCATAACAATCGCAATTCATGTCATCGTCATCATCTTCATTATCATCATCGTTATAATTATTAACATTGTCATCAGTTGTTCATAATTTTCAATGTCATAAGAAATATAATCAATGCAAAAGATATGATGTGTGTTGGAAAATGGATGCAAAAGTAAACAAAAAAATGGGGGTAAAAATAGACGTAAATTTGGATGAAGAGTGGACACAACATAAGTAGATGCAGAACAAGACAGAAAAATTGAACAAAAGTGGATGAAAAAGTAGATGCAATAGTTCATACAAACTTGAACACAAAATAGGACTCAAACATGGATGAAAAAGTGGAAGAAAACATGGGCACAATAGTAGGCATAAAACTTAGCATGAATTGTGGTGAAACAAATGTGGATACTCCAATGAATGTCAAAAAAAAGGGACACAAACTTGAATGCAAAAAGGAGGAAAACTTGGATGAAAAAAGGGATGTAAACATGGGCCAAACATGGGTGCAATAGTGAACATAAAATTAGTTGCAAAACTAGACAAATCAAAAGTGGATGTAAAAGTAAATTCGAAATGGGATGCAAAAAACATAAACAATATTTGATGCAAACTTGGACACAAAAGAGGATGCAAATATGGATGCAATAGTGGAAGAAAATGTAGGTTGCAATGTTAGGCATAAGATATGGCACAAATAATAGCACAAAAAAGGTGGATGTAATAATAGACACAAAAAAATATGCAAACTTAGATGCAAGACAAGATGCTATAAGGGATGTAAAAGTGGATGCAAACACGGGTGCAACATGAGAAACAAAATTGGATGCAAAATATGGATGAAATGGAAGTACATGCAAAAGAAGATACAAAATGAGATGCAAAACCCAACACAAAAGTGGATGCAAAAATAGATGAAAAATTTTATGCAAAAAAGGATGTGAAGATGGATGCAAAATTGGAAGCAAACGTGGGTACAACAGTATGTGCAAAACATGGACAAATTTTGTCACAACAAAAGTAGATGTAATGATAGATGCAAAAAAAGAAGGAAATGAAGATGAAAAATAGGATGCAAAAAGGGATGTAAAAGTGGGTGTAAACATGGGTGCAACAATGGATGTAAAATAGCTTTTGCAAATTATTTGAAAGAGAAATTTTGTCCCAACAATTAGACTTGTAGCATAAAGAACATGGTTAATACATACGATTCGACCAAAAACTAGTTACTACCAAAATTCAACCAAAAAAAATATTACTGCATAAAAATAGAATTAAAAACAAAAAAAATAAAAACAAAAATTTCCCAAATTAAAAATAAATAAATGATAAACTTTTTTTTACCAAAATTTAGTGATTTTTTTAGTGCTAATACTAACATCACCATTACAACAAGATATTTTTTTAGTGCTAATACTGCCATTACAACAAGATATAAGAGGGATATAATGCAAAAAGTTTAATAATAATATGTATGTAGAAGATGGTCTTCAGACTGGTGAATTCATGATAATCAATGGGACTACAGTCAAAATAATTGGATGTTATTTACTTTTTTACATAGATTGTCAAAATAATTGCATAAATCGATTTTTTTTAACCAAAATTTAACAAAAACTTTGCTAGTGCTAACATTAGAACCACCATTACAACAAGATATCTTTCTAGTGTTGACAACACCATTATAGTAAGATACCTCAAGAGAGACAGAAAATTTAAAAAGTATGATAGTAATATGTATCCAGAAGATGGTAGTGAAACTAGTAATTGTTCATTCTCATTATCATGATCATTGTCATCATCATCACCATCATCCTTGTCATCGTTATTGCCATCATTACATTACCATCATAATCACCATTCATGCCATCATCATCAGCTCCATCATCATCATCATTATGGACATTGTTTGCAATTGTTTATAATTATAGACGTTGTAAGAAATATCATCAACCCAAAAAATGTGATCAGTGATAGAAAAGGGTTGTTTAGGACACATTGATATACGTAAGAGAAATAACAACTCTATTTTTGAGAGATGATCGATGATCATCATCATCACCACCATTATCATCATCATTGTCATTTTTATCATCCCCATCATCATCATTAATGTAATTTCTATCAACATTGTTGTAATCATCATCATCATTCATGCCATTATTGTTTTTGATGATGACCTAGATGAAAATGATGATGATGAAACCAAAGATAATGCTTATGATTATGACAATGACAACAGCTAAAATTGGGAAGATTCGCCAAGGTCATTAGCGTCGTCATCATCATAATCATTGCCATCATCATCATTAATGTCATTGTAACCACTATCGTCTTTATCATCATAATCACAATTCATGTCATCGCCATCATCTTCATTTTCATCATTGTCAATATTATTGACATTTTCATCAATTGTTCATAATTGTCAATGCCATAAGGAATATCATCAATGCAGAAAATATGATGAGTGTTGGAAAGGGGATGCAAAAGCGAACATAGAAATGGGGGCAACAATAGAAGTAAAATTGGATGAAAAGTGGATACAACATAAGTAGATGCACAACAACATGAAAAACCTAACACAAAAGTGGATGCAAAAGTAGATGCAGTTGTCAATGCAAACGTGGATGCAAACATGAAGGCAAAAGTGGAAGCAAACATGGGTCCAATGGTAGGTGTAAAACTTTGCACAAACTGTGGTGAAACAAATGTGGATGCAACAACGGACACAAAAGTAGATGCAAAAATGGATGAAACAAAAGTGGATACAATAGGGGATGCAAAAACATACACAATATCTGATGCAAACTTGAACACAAAAGAGGATGAAAATGTGGATGCAAACGTGGAAGCAAATGTGGTTGCAATGGTAGGCGCAAGATATGGTGCAACAAAAGTGGATGTAACAATAGACAAAAAATATGCAAAATAAGATGCAAAAATGGATGTAAAAGTGGAAGCAAACATTGATGCAACAGGCAAAACAAATTTGGATGAAAAAAATGGATACAATGGAAGTAGATGCAAAAGTAGATACAAAACGAGATGCAAAACCCAATGCATAAACCTGACACAAAAGTGGATGCAAAAATAGATGCAATATTTGATGCAAAAGAGGATGTGAACATGGATGCAAAATTGGAAGCAAACGTGGATACAATAGTGAGTGCAAAACATGGTGCAAATTATGGCATAACAAAAGTGGATGTAATGATAGATGAAAAAAAGAATCAAAGTATGATGCAAATGAAGATGTAAAAAGGGATGCAAAAAGTGAAATTTAAAATGGGTGTAACAGTGGATGCAAAATTGTATGCAAAAGTGGATGCAATAGAAGTCGATGCAAAAGTAGATGCAAAATGAGACACAAAACCCGATGCAAATCCTGGTCCAAAATTGGATACAAAAAGGGATGCAAAAATAGATGTAGTAGTTGATGAAAACCTAGATGCAAATGAGGATGCAAACGTGGATGCAAAATTATAATCAAAAGTGGGTGCAAAAGGAGGTGCCAAACTAGGCGCCAATTGTGGCACAAAAATATTAGATGCAATAGTGGGTACAATAATAGATGCAAAAGAGGATGTAAATATGGATGCCAAACAAGATGGAAAAGTGGATGCAACAAAAGTAGACGCAAAATTATATACAAAACTAGACACAAAACTCGATGTAAAACGTGGCGCAAAAGTGATGCACAAATGGATGAAAAAATGGATGCAAAAAATGATTTAAAAAAGGATGCAAAAAAGGATGCAAAAGTCGATGCAAAAGTTGATGCAAGTGTAGGTGCAAAAAGTGGATGCAAATGAGGATGCAAAATTATGTCAAACAAAAATAGATGCCAAAATTGATGCAAAACCTGGAACAAAACCTGGTGCAAAGGATGACACAAAACTTGGCATAAAATTTGGTGCAAAACATGGTGCAAAACCTATTGCAATACCTGGTGCTAAACTTGGTGTAAGATTTGGTGCAAAACTTGATGCAAATTTTGTGTCAAGTTTTGCACCATATTTGATAAATGGATGCAAATAGCACCAAAAATGGGCTCTAGATGCAAAAAAAGAAGTAAAAAGGGACGCTAATCGCTGGTTTTGTTGTAGTGTATTCTGGTTGCTTTAGAAATGTATGTTATTTATCTTATGCATTTGTGTATGAAATATTTTGTATGTGATTGTATGAATCTTGTTGCAGACATGTTGTTGGTTTAACCTGTCATTTTGGTTTGTGGACTATTCCGCTTTCGAGATTGTGATGTAATTCTGCTCATGTGTTCCTTTCAGGTTGCGTACTATTACAGGCTTTTAAGGGACACACTTCGTTTGCCCCTCCATGTGTTAGAACCCCCATGCATATCACTTGACTCGTTGCAAGGTCACACACTTGCTTCCGACAAAGTTATCACACTTACCTCTGCGCGCTACCACAGTCAAGGCATTACTTTACTACCCATTGTTGGGACTCCTACTCCAAATAGTTTGAGGTCTAGTTGGGACTTCTTATTGGGGAGATCCTGTGACATGTTGGCGGGTCCAACACCATCAACATTTCTGGCACTAGAAGGAGGGCCATATGACAAGTTGAGCCCTCAAAGTCTGTTTTGAATCTCTGCACACCATCCATGACTTACATTACAATCTCAACTCCAACATGTTTTTCTCATGCACATGACTTCAAAGTGTCGGAGGATGTCATAGATGACTTGTCACGTATCAAGTATGACGGTGAAGGTGAAGTAGCCTTGTTAAGACACGAAGTTGCCTTCTTAGGCTTCTGTGAAAGGAATGAAGTCCCTTTGGATGATATTGCATGTGGGCTATTCGCTTACACATTCGATGGGCATGTTGACCAATGGTGTCACACATTGCCCGCAACCTCTATTCACTCTTATGATCACATGATCAAAGAGTTAATCCATGCTTTCTATCGTTATGACCGCAAATCACTCAATAAAAAAAAATCATGAATTACGGAAAGCACCCGATGAATCTATTGCACAATTTTGGGATTGCTTCTGTAATATTGCTTTTCAAATCCCTGAAGATGAAATTGATTGGAAATTTATCAAAGAAATATTTCAATATCTTCTTCACATATCTGAAAATCCACATGATTTGGAATCATTCAAACCCCTCCCAACATACCTCGGTGTTAGAGGTTACAAATCTAAGATGAAAAAGGTTGTTGTCACAAGTGACCCTCTGTATTCTCCTCATCAAACAATTGTAGCTCTGCAGGATGAGGTGGGAGAAGTTGTGAAACCATATGTTGAACTGTCACATCCTCCCACCCCACCTGCTCTGGATATCTGCACATATTTGGACTACAACCCTGATGGTTGTCACATGGTCTTGTCTTCTCAACCTCTGTCCTCTGGTTCCTTTGATCCTCCAGATTGTACTATGTTGTGTTCACCCGTTCCAGACTCCACCTCTATTGTTCACAAGGATCAAGTTGTCGATGGAGTTGGTGTTGAGCAGCCAACCTGCACTGTCATTTTTTATGAGTATGTGTGGGAATCTAAAGAAGAACCCACAGTGAAGGATGATCTCCTTCCAACCACACCTCATCGACATTTTCCTGACATATTTTATGATTCTATAATTTCTGATTTCTCTTGTGAAAATTGATTCTTGAATATTTCTACTTCCGATCATTCATCGAACACACAGGATGTTAGTCTATCATTTTATTATGGAGAGGACACATATTTCTTTCCGAATCCATCTAATCTATCATCTTTTCTTTCTGGAAATTTAGAGGGTGAAAATTTGTGTTTCTCATCAAACTATTTGTACGATTCATGCCGACATACATCTCAAATTTTCTAATCGTGGCTGGCGTGATCTCTTCACTCACTCATTCAATCATGATGTTGATTCAATTGTTGTTGATATTTCTAAGCCACCGGTATTTGATTATCTACCCGCTGATGAAGTGGAAACCCCTCAAGCTGTCGAGGCACTTTAGCCCAAGCTTATGGTTATGTCAGGTTCTCACAGTCTTGAGGGAAGTTTTGCTCTTGATCAGAAATCTGTTTAAACACCCCAGGCTCCTCATCACTCTCTTGTTTTCATTGAAGATAAGTCTGATCCAAAGATCTCACATCCTCCATTAGAATAACATGATCCTATCACTCATGCATTAGAGGATTCATACATGGCAATTCATGTTGCTAAGAAAAAGTTTTCTTCTTTTGCATGTTTGCTCATTTGTCAAGATTAAAAGAGTGTGCATGTTCATTGTCTACACACAGTGCGATGCTTCACCATGGTACATCTGCAAAGTGTTTGTCTTGCACTTTTACTCTTTTATTTTATGTGGATGCATGCAAACTTCGAGCATGTTGGTCTTCATTGTTTTATCTTTCTTACATGTTGGTTCACTTGAATATCTTTCTTGTCAACCATTCTTTCACTAACATGGGCCAACCAATGCGCCATTGGCTGAATTGGAAGTATCGATTTACATGAGTAGGCCCATGCACTATTTAGGTTAGGAGTAGAAGTAGCATTTTATTTCTTGTTTTCTTTACTTTTTTGTTTGATTTTCTTACTCACTTTTCTTTCCTTTTACTTCTATCCTTTTATTTCTTATTTGTTTGCTTGTTTATGCACCCATAGGATTAGCTTCAGATCAAATCGTGTTTGGATCTTGAGACATGCAGGGTGAAGTACAATAGGAATTTTACAACTATAAACATTTAGTTATCTATTATCCCCTCTCTTTATGAAGATCTTGCATTCTTCAGTCGATGATACCCTAATGGAAAATACGTTCTGTTCAGAGTGAGTCTTTGTGAAAACACAATGCTTGTTAGAAAATTATATATTACGGAGCAATGGAACACATAAAATATTGCAGAAATATAAACACAGAAATCGCAAAAAACAAGAGAGACACAGATATACGTGGTTCACCCAGTTTGGGCTACGTCCACCCCGAACAGCCAGTCCTTCCTTTTTATTATCTAGCAAAATGAAGAGACACAACCTACAGCAAATCCACTGTAATATCCTCTGTTTTCTCTCACAGTCTCACCTCTTTGTTTCTCGCTCACAGAATACACATCTATCACACAGCCTCAAATACAATACCCTCATACAAAGAGAGGGGTTGCCTTCTAGGGCAAAAAACCCTAAACTAAACATAAGTTCTACCATTAGATCATCCGCCTAATGAACGGCCCCCCCCCTGCAGCGAACATTTTACGGGCGGCGTTGCCGCCCCCATTTCGAACTGGGGTCCTATGTGGCGATACCTTTGAATATAGAAGATAATCAGGCTCCACACCCAACAATCTCCCACTTGGAGACTGATTGTAGCAACTCCACCGCTGCTCCATTTGCTGGACAATGACTCCTCTTTGGACCTGGTTGTTTCTCATCTTCATTGTCATCCTTGAAGACCAACTGAAACTGAGCATATTCTCAGTTTCTCCTTGGTTACAACTTTTGTTAGCATATCTGCAGGATTCTGGCTAGTGTGTATCTTTTCCAGCTTCAACTCTCCATCTTCCAACACTGATCGTATGAAATGGTACTTGAGCTGTATGTGTTTAGTCCTGGAATGAAACGTTGAGTTCTTTGCAAGATGAATGGCACTTTGGCTATCACTGTATAACGTGCCCATATCATGCTCCTTACCCAATTCACCCATAAACCTTTGTAACCAAATCATTTCTTTACTAGCCTCTGTAGCAGCAACATACTCTGCTTCTGTTGTTGAAAGTGCAACAACACTTTGGATTTTTGAAACCCAACTGGCAGCTGTTCCTCCAATAGTAAATACATATCCTGTAGTGCTCCTCCTGTTATCTCTGTCACCTGCCATATCTGCATCAACATATCCTTGTAGGGAGATGTTTGAACCACCAAAGCATAATGCTTGATTTGTGGTACCTTTCAAATATCTGAGAATCCATTTCACTGCCATCCAATGTTCCTTTCCTGGATTGTTCATGTACCTGCTTACAACTCCCACTGCATGTGCAATATCAGGCCTTGTGTAGACCATTGCATACATTAAGCTTCCAACTGCTGATGCATATGGAACTTTAGACATATAATCCATGTCTTCTTGGGTCTTTGGGCACATTTCCTTGCTAAGTTTGAAATGGCTAGCAAAAGGTGTACTAACTGGTTTTGCATTGTGCATGTTAAATCTTTTCAACACCTTTTGTATGTACTCATTCTGAGACAATGTTAATTTATGCTTTTTCCTGTCTCTAGTTATTCTCATACCAAGGATTTGTTTCGCAGCTCCCAAATCCTTCATTGCAAATGAATTTGCCAATTTTCTTTTGAGCACATTTATTTCCTGCATGTTAGATCCTGCAACAAGCATGTCATCTACATACAATAACAATATAATATAGCTGCCATCATTTTGCTTTTTCAAATAAACACAATGATTAGAGTGACATCTAGTATAACCTTGTTCAGACATAAACTTGTCAAATTTTAGATACCACTGCCTTGGAGCCTGTTTTAAGCCATACAAGCTCTTCTTCAACCTGCACACTAGTTTGTCCTTCCCTTTCACCTCATATCCTTGTGGCTGCTGCATATATATATCTTCCTCCAAATCCCCATGGAGAAAGGCTGTCTTTACATCTAACTGCTCAAGATGCAAATCTTCAGCTGCTACAAGACTTAAAATAGTTCTGATTGAAGTCATTTTAACAACAGGAGAAAATATTTCATCAAAATCAATACCTTTCTTCTGTGCAAACCCCTTCACCACAAGTCTAGCTTTATACCTCTGTTTTCCTCCATCTTCTTCCTTCAGCCTGTAAACCCATTTATTCTTCAATGTAGTTTTTCCTACAGGCAACCTGACTAAATCCCAAGTCTGGTTATGCATTAAGGAGTCCATCTCTTCTTCCATGGCTACCTCCCACTTCTTCCTGCTTTCAACCTGCATTACTTCTTCATAACATTCGGGTTCACCGGAATCAGTCAACAATAAATAATATAATGAAGGAGAGTATCGTTCAGGGGGTCTACCTATACTGGTAGATCTTCTAACACCACTTTCAGGTGTTTGGGGTGCCCGTTGTTGTTGTGGTGGTTGCTGTTGTTGTGGTTGTTGATTATTATTATTTTCAGGCACCTTTGCTTTTTCAGTGATTTCATCAAGAACTGCGTATTCCTTGTTTTCCTTTTCCTGTTTCTTTTCCTGCAACTGATTCTTATACAAGACCTTTTCATTGAATATTACATCTCTGCTCCTAATGATTTTGTGATTTTCGTAATCATATAAGCGATAACCAAAATCATTAACACCATATCCAATAAAGGTACATTTCTTTGACTTTGCCTCAAGCTTTGTTCTATTTTCTTTATCAATATGAACAAAGGCCTCACAACCAAAAGGCTTTAAAATAGAGTAGTTTACCTTTTTACCTGTCCATGCTTCCTCTGGAACACCACCATCCAAAGAACTTGAAGGCCCTCTGTTTATTAGATAAACAGCAGTATCTACAGCATCTGCCCAAAACTGTAAAGGCAATCCTGCATGCAATCTCATGCACCTTGCACGCTCCATGATTGTTCTGTTCATCCTTTCTGACACACCACTTTCTTGTGGTGTTCTTGGAACTGTCTTCTCTCTGCGAATTCCATGCTCTGAACAGTACCTATCAAACTCTTTGCTGCAATATTCACCTCCATTGTCTGATCTAAGACACTTCAATTTCTTTCCTGTCTCAATCTCAACCAAAGCTTTCCATTTCTTGAAAGTATCAAATACATCAGATTTATTCTTAATACAATAAATCCAAGTTTTTCTAGTTGCATCATCAATAAAAGTAACATAATAACGAGAGCCACCGAGAGATGATAACTGAGCAGGTCCCCATACGTCTGTATGCACAAGCTCTAATTTTTCGTTCTTCTTTTCTTTCCCAACTCTGAGAAATCTGACTCTCTTCTGTTTTCCATAAATGCAGTTCTCACAAAAGTCCAAATCAACATTCTTCAAACCCGGCAACAAATTCCTTGAGTGAAGAATCTTCATCCCCTTTTCACTCATGTGTCCGAGCCTATGATGCCATAATGCTGCATCTGCTCCTCTGGAAGTTAAAGCATTAACAGAGTTAGAAATACCATTGCATAAATACAATGTACCAACTTTTTCGCCTTTTGTTATTACCAGGGCTCCTTTAGTGACCTTCCAAGCTTTATCTGTGAAAGTTGTCACACAACCTTCACCGCCTAACTGCCCTGTTGAAATCAGATTTTTCTTTAGATCTGGAACATGCCTTACCTCCTTTAATAGCCATTGGTTTCCATTCTGCTATTTTACAAGAACCTTACCCATTCCAACGATTTTACAGGGTTTATCATCACCCAAACGAACTTGTCCAAAATCTCCTTGAACATAGTCATGAAAGTATTTCTTATTAGGTGTGGCATGGAATGAAGCCCCTGAATCTACCACCCAGGAATCAGTAATATTTTCAAAAGAAAGAATCAAAGCATCTTGTAACACCTCACCTGTCACATTTGCTTCATGATTGTTTTCTTGCTGTGCATCTCCTTCTTTTCCCTTCGGAGATCTACAGTCTTTCTTTAGGTGTCCTTTCTTTCCACATTTCCAGCACACTATCCCCGATCTGGACTTGGATCTGCCTTTCCTTGATTTACTGCGATATCCTGAGCTCTTTCCTCTTTCCATTTTTCTTCCTCTAGACTCTGCACTCAAAGCATTTCCCGATGTCTCACCGGAGCTTTTCCGTCGCATTTCCTTACTAAGGATAGCACCGACAACATCATCAAACTTTAAAGTACTAGATCTAGAAACGGAGTTACTAATGGCCATTACCAAACCATTCCAACTTTCTGGTAATGAGCACAAGAATAACAGAGCTCTAACTTCATCATCAAAGTTTACCCCTACAGAACTTAACTGACTTGTAACTGTATTAAAATCATTTAAATGGTTTGCAATAGATCCACCTTCCGACATATTCATATTAAATAACCGTTTCATAAGGAATACCTTGTTTGAGGCCGAGGGTTTTTCATATAGTTTCGACAACGTCTGCATCAAACCCTCTGTCGTGGTTTCCTTTGAAATGTTGAAGGCGACTGATGCAGCAAGGCACAACCGTATTGTTCCGAGTGCCTTTCTATCGAGAAGGTTCCATTCTTCGTCTTTCATACCCGTTGGCATCTTTTTTTTTCTGCCCAATGGTAGGTATAGATCTTTCTGATACAGATAATCTTCCATCTGCATCTTCCACAGCGAGAAGTTTTGGCCGTTAAATTTCTCGACCCTAAACTTACCATCTTCCGCCATTGCTCCCACTCGAACCAGGAACCCTTCTTTCCTGCGAGTTTATCAGCCAAATAGACCTTCGGCTCTGATACCAGTTGTTAGAAAATTATATATTACGGAGCAATGGAACACATAAAATATTGCAGAAATATAAACACAGAAATCGCACAAAACAAGAGAGACACAGATATACAAGGTTCACCCAGTTTGGGCTACGTCCACCCCGAACAGCCAGTCCTTCCTTTTTATTATCCAGCAAAATGAAGAGACACAACCTACAGCAAATCCGCTGTAATATCCTCTGTTTTCTCTCACAGTCTCACCTCTCTGTTTCTCGCTCACAGAATACACATCTATCACACAGCCTCAAATACAATACCCTCATACAAAGAGAGGGGTTGCCTTCTAGGGCAAAAAACCCTAAACTAAACATAAGTTCTACCATCAGATCATCCGCCTAATGAACGGCCCAGATTGACTAGAAATTACTATACTTTTACAAGGCAATTTTACAGCTGTTTTTAGCTTCGGGGGCGCTGCCCCCGAAACCCCCCACCAGGGGGGGGCTCCCAAAGGTCGCAGCCGCCCCCTCCTGGACCCCCCTGCAGTGAACATTTTACGGGCGGCGTTGCCGCCCCCATTTCGAACTGGGGTCCTATGTGGCGATACCTTTGAATATAGAAGATAATCAGGCTCCACACCCAACAATGCTTTCACTTTTGACTAGTATTGCCTACTATAATCAGTTTTTCTATATTAGTTTAACCCTTGTCAACTCAGTCAAGTAGAGTAAGGTGAGGGGGAAAACCTTAACAAGTATGTCATAGGTATATATAACATACTTCTCTAAAGGGAAAACCTCTTTTTCTCTCAATAAGTCGGGATCCCTCTTCTGCCTCATGGATTAAATAAGTGCCTATGCACAGTTCTCTAGAAAATAAAAAATAAAAAATACAGTGAAAGAAGAGAAAGGATTGCTACATAGAGAGGTGAAGCAAGTAACCTAGTCAAGGTACTGTATACGATCACTGAGAGCGAAGTGATGCTTGTGTTCCTAAAGTGACTCCACCGAGGTATTGTCCAGTCCTGTTGGCAGTAGAGCAACACCAGAGATGAAACTTAAACTCTGACAATCTATATGGCTTGTGCATCAATATACCCCCAATCCCCAATTAAAACAACTCAATTGAATTGGCTTGGTATGTGTGTTGACCGATAAAGAGAATGGTATGGACTATATCTTTAACTCAATCTAGTGAAGGAACCATGACGATCAAACAATCGAACAATACTTCTGAAAGAGTTAGAATTGCTTTACACAAGATGAGGTCCATATAAAGAGATGGAGTTCTACCAGCGTGTCGCCAATGTTGTAGCGGCTACAACCACCCTCTAAAAATTTTCCTCCACTTCGTTTTGGAGACTCCATACTAAAATCTCAACAACTTGTCTTACACTACCCAGGTACTAGTTTTTTCATTTGAATTTATCTTTCACTTTACAACTTGTGTTTTCTTACTTACTTTGTCGTCTAACCACAAGCTGACCTCGTGACTTGGTTACAAACTGGTTCTAGCACTGCCTTGATGATCTAGGCAATCCTTTAAGGTAACAAGCCTTGCTCTCAGGAAGTGCGCAATGCAACCCAACAGTGAGCTTTGGCTCCAAAATTGAACAGACCAAGCTCGAAGCTTGTCTTTAGCTTGGAAACTACGCAGAGTAGTCCAAGCCAACAAGTGAGCCTTCAACTCCATAATTGCATAGAGCCAGCTGACAGCTTGGCTTCAATTGGGAAATTAATCAGATCTTGAGAGATAGCCCAAGGCCACTTAACCCAAAAATTGCGTAGAACCTACTGTGCTCAGCAACTGCTCAATGCATGAACCAAAGAGTTGCCCGGTCCTTCTGAGAACTGTGCAACCTTTCCAGGCAATGCATGATAGTATTCCTGAAAAGAAAGAGGCTAAGAGGATAAGTATCCCTAGGCTTTAGGGATATATATTAGTTTCTCGAAGGTGACACATTTCCATCTTTAGAAGTTTCTGCCAAGTGTCTTTTTTGTCCTTAATCTCAAGCATACACGTCATGGACTCCATTTTACTCAAATCTATGTAATGGACACCTCTAGAGCTCACTTATACATTCAATCATCAATCTCTATCTTCCTTAGGAGATTAAGGAGCCTTCGGAGCATTGCCATTAATTTTCGGGTTGAGTTTTGCTTTTATTGCCTTTTGTTGTTTTTCGTTGTTTAGCTTATGAGAGTGTTGTTTCACTCATTTTGTTGAACGAACACTGGCATTTTGACTTGTTTTAACTAGTAGAAGTATTGTTTCAAGTTATATATTGCCTTTCTCAAGTGTCGCATGAGTTTTTCTGTTTTGCACCAACAGTCGCCATTGGGGCTACTCCCTTCACATGATTTGTGTTCCTTTAGTTTCATCCATTGGTGCACCTGTTTTACATGCATACATCTACATTTAGTTAGATATGTGCTCATCCTTACATCATCCTTCAAATCTGTTTGTTTTCACACTCCCCTTGGGAAGATTTGGACTCCCCTTTCCTGGATCTCATATTCAATTACATGCACTACGCAATATGGAAGCTCAAGGCCTTTGCCTTGGCTTCTGGAATTGCACAGAGGCTGTCTTGATCTAGCTCTAGCTACGCACTATGCAGTTCTAGGAGCCAATCTCCCAGCTTGGTCATCGAGACTACACAATGCGTAGTCTCTCCCTGCCTCGACCCAGACTAAACTACGCATTGCGCAATTCCAGTCATCAAGATTCCTCATTGACTATTGGGACTGCATAGTGCACAGTTCCCACAATTATTCAGTCACCCTTATCAGTCAAAATTGCACTATTCCTCTCATTAGATGCCCTAGTTGCTACTTGATCTTGCTGTGAAGTTGGATTTGTAAAAGCTAATATTTGCTTGCCATGAGTGTTCATTATATCCTGCAGGTATCACACTTGTGAAGCACTTATCTCTAGCAATCATTATACCATGGCACCAAAGAGATTGATTTCAAGAGAGACCACTGAAAGTAGTATTGCGGAAGTAGTTGAGAAATCGCTAGTTTACTTGCAAATATATGCATATGCCCAACTGTTTATAGAAAAGGAATCAACATGAGCATGGAATCAAGAATAGTAGTAGTGGTAGAAGGTAGAAATCTAGTACAAGATAAGGGAAAGAGGAAATTGCTGACATAATAAAGGGAGAAAAAAGATGTAGAGTGAAAGTGCATTCAATCTTCATGCAAGCAGCTTTGATAGTAGAAGAAAAAGGAAGAAGAGGACACAAAAAACAGAGCAAAGGAAGAGAGAAAATCATAGCTTACAGGTAGTAGAACTGAGACTACAACAAGAAGAAAAACAACCGCAAGAAGGACACGAGATGAGGACGAAAGAATAGGAAGAGAAGAAAAAGCAGAAAGAAGAACAAAGGCAAGGTGCAATGATAGAAAATACAACGCCAATACAGGTTGATAATCTGGAACAACCAGTAGTTGAGGAAGAGAGTGAATACATGAAGGTTATGTCACCAAAGCTAAGCACAAGAACCAATTTCGGTTAGAGGTTGACTTGTACATGGAGCAGCTAAGGCAAGAGGCCACCAGGGATGACTTCAAGTTGAGTGCACCAAACATGCAAAAGGATACTGGTGGTCCTATCATAGTATATACCATGTTGCACAGGCTTCAGGATGAGACAGATAAAGGTTGCAAGACCATATGTTCGGATGCCATGGAGGCAATAGTCCGCTTTCAGTAAGACAACATCAAGAAGTTTGGGGACAACACAATGCAGTACCAAGCTTGGCATTAGTACATGACCGAGAAGAATCAAGTGGATGTTTCCAAGTTGGTCTTTCCCCAAACCACAGACTCATAGTGTTTTTTCTTGTTAGGCTATCTCTAGCCTATTTTGTCCCACATGAGTATATGTGGAAATTATATGATTATTTGTAAATATACTGTAAGTGAATTTCCAAGTGTCATTAGTGGAATGTGAATAGTCATTATGTAATGTGAAGAGTCATGAGGGTAGTCAAAGAGTGAAAGGGGAATGTCAAGGGTCACCCCACCCTTTTTTATATATAGAACCTCATAAATCATAGGATGAGATTTTGGGAGCCAAGATTTTGGCTAGGCATTGCTTAGAGGAGGCTTAGAGAGTATTGTGACAAGCCTTGGCTTCTCCACAATGTAGAGTGAGTACATCTCTTTAGAGGAGCATGCGATGTTCACTATAATGTTCCACTATTGGGGCTAGTGGCATTCAATGGTGTATGTATGGATGGAACTTTCACTTAATAATATATAATAGAGCCAACATATTTTCATGCATATGTTGTTATTGTAGTTGGACTATTCTGGTTTCTTTAGCAATGTATGTTATTTAACTTACACATTTGTGTATGAACTATTTTGTATGCAATTGTATGAATCTTGTTGCAGACATGTTGTTGGTTTAACTCGTTACTTTGGTTTTTGGACTATTCTGCTTTCCAGCTTGTGATCTCATTCCGCTCATGTGTTCCTTTCAAGCTGCGTACTATTATAGGCTTCTAAGGGACACACTTCCTTTTCCCCTCCATGTGTTAGAACTCCCATGCATCTCACTCGACTTGCATAAAGGTCACACACTTGCCTCCGACAAAGTTATCACACTTACCTCTACGCGCTACCACAATCAGGGCATTACTTTACTACCCACTGTTGGGACTCCTACTCTAGAGGGTATGAGGTCTAGTTGGGACTTCTTATGGGGAGATCCCCTGACATGTTGGTGGGTCTAGCACCGTCAACATATAGATATGAGTAACTTTGATGGCAAGGATCCAGTAACATGGATACTGTAGATGGAGCAGTGCTTTGATCAACACGATGTGCAACACACTCCAAAGGTACACATTGCATCTTTATATTTAGAACCCGGTCATTTTATGTGGTATTGATGGTTTTTCTCTCGTAAATCACTTGTAACTTGGAAATTTTTTACAAAGGAATTGATAGCACATTATGAGGATATAAAGAGAAATACCTTCTTTATCCAATTGATCAATCTCAAACAAAAGGGTTCAGTTGAGGAGAACATTGACTTCCAAAGATTAAATATCAAGGTAACTGATATTCCAAAGGACATATAACTAATTTCTTCATCGGGACATTAAAATTTAACATCCAACATGAGGTTTTCCTTTGGGAAACTAAGTCATTAGAGAATGCATTCAAGGTGGAAAGAAAATTGGAAAGCAAAATTATGGCAATAAGGAGGTATACCACTTACAACTATAAATATGGAACTGTTTCTACTCCTATCATCCCACAACCTACAAGGTTGATGCCACACCAACAGGAGGAAAAAGGAGCAAAAGTGTTATCATGTGAAAATCATACACTCATCTGTATGCAGTAGAAGACACTCAAATTTAGTGATCAACACATACAAAGGTGACATTTTCAGCTATAAGCACCATGAATACCAAATGAAAATCTTTCCTAAGGTTCAAGTTAAAAAATTGAACCGCGCGGGTGCACCAATATTGGAAATTAACAGTTGTGCGGTTATTTCTTCGATAGTCGTGTCGTCACAAAAAATCAAATCAACACCTCAGGCTACGAATTTGATTGAGAAACACTCCAAATCTTGATATGATGGGTTGACAAATTCGATCCTTGATCGCTAAGAAGCCTTAAAAGCAATGAAATGGCAGCTATCATCTCATTTATGAGGTGAACCACCACATTGACGAGCCAAGGGGAGGAGGAGTGTCCAAGAAACTCTATAAATACAAGTTCTAGGAGAGATAAAAAAAATAAGAAGAAGCAAATCATTGTTATGTTGCCAAAATTTCTCCCTAGAAATCAAGCATTTCATTGAGAAGGGGATTTCATCATTGAGAGAGTCTTCATACTTCTTTGAGAGAGAGGAATCTCACAAGGATATTGAGGAAAGGAACTTCCTTGTTCAGGATTCTTGAGCACCATTTCTCAAATAATTCTCTCCAAGTGTCTTTTATTCATCTATTGTATCTCTTCTACATTTAAGAGTCAATAAAGGAAACCATTTTCCATTACTTAAGGGATGTGTTTGCTTCATTAATCATTATTCATGTGTTATCTTGTGTAGTTTTAAGTTTATGTGTATATATGCATTGTTTCCATTACTTTCAATGCTTTGTTTATCGACTAACAACAACCAATTTCTTGTATTTCCCTTGTAGGCAACAACCAACTCCAAGGAAGTTGTCTTTGGTACTCCATATCCACAAAAACACAATTACAAGATGGAAACTCCACTAGTTGAATTTCTTTGATCTAACTGTTATTTTTGTAGGACCTTTCTCTATACATTTCCACTCCATTATGCCTCTGTTAGTTCTCTAAAATTTTTGTAGGCCCCCTTGGACGTGTTTTTAGCCGAGAAAGTTACTTTATTATTTTTTTCATCAATCATGTCGATTTATCACAAATAGACACACAGTTCGTGCACCTATGCAGAGGAAAAATCGCGTGGTTTACAAAGAGCACAAAAAATTGCTGTAATTTTTCTTTCATGGGTGATAGGAAATCTTTATTTCCTTCACCTTTGTAGTTTATTTATTATTATTATTACTATTTTTTTTTTATTTTTATTTTTTTTGTTTATTTTTGTCAGTTAGTTTATATTGTTTAATTTCTTTACTAATCACTATTATTAGGGTAGTTATCTACTATTTACTTTATTTATTTTTTTGCATTTCACACATAGCTTAATTAAGGGGAAACGTAAGTGGCCATAATCCACACATCTTTTTTCAATTTGTTTTGCTATTTTTCACAAGTGACATAGCTTAGTTATCAAAGGAGTAAGTGGCCCATAGTCCACACATATTTTTTACTCACCAAAGCACTTTATTATTTCATTAGTATTGGGACTAGGACCAAGTGTTATTAAAGAAAGGGAGTAGCCCCTGCTTCCCTTCTGTCTTTCAGACAATCCTAGGCTTACATCTAAAAGATTTCTTAAAGCACTTGGTTTTTCCATCTCCCTTTTAGGCACACATAGTGTAATAGGAAGGAACTAAGTGGCCCACTATCCACATATTATTTCTTATCATGAAAGGAACAATCATAATTTAGTGTAAGTGGGGAATTGAGTAAAGCATCATTGTATATCCACATCATTACACACTTTTGTATGCACACTTTGTCACTTGCACACACATTACATTTCACACACTAAGCTACTCTAAAAGTTGTTACAAAGGGCATCTAGTTTCAAGAGCTTTTGCACTTAGTTTAATTTGGCTTACATTTTCACACCATAAGTGAAGAAAAAAAATCCTAAAAGCAACCATAAATTGAACAAACAAAACTTCCCCATAGGGGCCACATAAGAATTTATAGTTCAGGTTAAGACCATTAGGGGTAGGCATCCCATAACCTACCATGGTCATGTTACATTTTTGAAACATAGAAGATGACTTTTAGGGTGCTTCAATCCTTCATCATCTCATAGAAAAGACTACTTGGGCATGTCAGAAACTCTATTTACAGGGGTTTTGACTTAGATATCAGTGTCTATGGTGCTATGTCGAGCTACCTGACTTGCATAGTGATCGATATTGATGAATTATTACAAAGAAGCTAAAGACTTAACTACCCCTATGAGAGAAAGGTATCCCTGTGGAAAAATCATAGGACATATTTCCTTATAGGTGGAGGTGCAGGAAGCACTAAAGCCTCATTCATTACCTTATTTGTTTCTTTTGGTTGTTGGAAGTGTCATCAGTTCTTTCGGGTTATATCCCTAGTACCCGTCATTAAATATATCTCCGCAAGTCCCAGTTAATTTTATAGCGGAAATGATGAATAGGTATTCATAGGATCTTTTATCATATGCAAAACAAACAAAAGCCATTTTTCTTATTTGATTGATCATATAACTTAAAGGGAAAGTAACCATTTATTTTTTGCTTTGCTTTATGTATGTGATTTATTTTCTTTGATACATATCTCCTCCCCTCACCATAAGAAGCAACAGACATTCCAATTGAAACCATAAGGGACCCCACGATACCTCTATGCTCTAGGTTCTTTCAAAACCTCCCCCTATTACCCATAGGTGTGCTAGATCTATCACCATTCAAGCGTAGAAGACATCACACAACCACTATTATTGGATCATCCTTTATCAGTGAAAATTTGATTGGGACCCCTCCCGCTCAAAGTACTCCTTTCACTACTCCTCAGGGGAATCCTCAAGCTACCCCTCAAGGAAGCCCACACACCACCCCTCCATAATGTCTATGTGGTACCCACCAAGGTAACCCATCTCACACTTCCCCACAGGGAACTCCTTTGTACATTGTTGTTCAAAATCATCTATCGATGGAAATCAACACCAAAATACTATTTATAGCTTCTTTAAATATCCTATATTTAATAAACTTAACGAATGATACCATCACACATGGTTAGAATTCGCCACCAATTCCAACCAAGTTACCTTTGGATATATTGAAATTCAAAGAGAAACAAGGGGAAGATCTAGGAAACCACATAATGAAATTTCAACTTTGGTGTTAATCAAACAATATCACAGAGGACTCTATTCACCTACAATTGTTTCAATGCACTCCCATAAGGCTTGCAGTGAAATGATACATAGATGAGGCCTCTGGATCCCATGGGACCTTTGACTCTCTAGCTAGGTCATCTCTCACATTTTTCCAGCTCCCAATCCACTAGGACTCAAAATTGGAACTTCTCACCCATTTCAAGCAAATGTCAACCACACATATCTCGGACCATGTCCATGAATGGTGGAAATGTTTTAGCTTGTGCATGGTAAATATAGAAGTGAACCTTCCCCTCTACTTATTTTCGTGATCCCTCACCTCATAAATCTCAAAATATGTGGCTTTTGTATTCCCACAAAATAAGGAAGAGGCTATAAACAAAGCTCAACAATTTGAGCCCATTTACACACAATTTGGATACCTCTACCATGTCCTCCCATATGCACCTCTCCTATAGTATTTTAGACTAGAGCTACTAGGAACATCTAGTGTTGTAAATGGGTTGATCGGGACTATTAGGATCCCATAACAGGAATCAATGGTGTTGGCCTCTTACTATTCATTTTGGTCAGTTTAGCCTATGAATCACTGGGTGTCATAGCCTAAAAGTTTTCCATGTTAAAAGGGTCATTTATCAAACCAATCAAAGGTTGGGAAGGATTTTTTCTTGTCAAGTGTTTGTAAAATGACTTTGTAGGTGAAATCAACATGAAGAGCTCTAAATTAGCTTTCTAATGAGCTATAAATCTCTCCAAATGGGTTCAAGCATCAAAAGTTATGGCAAAAAGAAAATCCTTCTTCAAAATCCAGAAAACAAAGGGAAAAAGGCTAAGTGTCCCACATATCGGATGTCTTTTAAAGAGGAGCAGTGGCGTTCAGAGAAAATTTGCGATCAATGATCATCGATATTGCATATTAGAAATCATAAATTTTATGCATAGTGCCACAACAGAGCAATATCGACGATTTGAAATCGTTGATCAAATATATCGGTGAATCAGCAGTCGGTGGGTTCTAAAGCATATCCCAATTGGAAATCGATGTTCGCAGGTCGCAGGGGTGACAACCTTTAAAACTTGCGATATGTGAATTGCGACACAAAGTTGCTAGTGTTAAAGTGCTGGGGAGGGCCAAATACAAATTAATAAAGGATTTTATTGAAAAACTAGAGAAAGACGAGGCCCTTTCTCTCTCCTTCAGAGGAAAATGTAGCAGTGCATGATTGGTTCTGATATGCCACATGGAAGATGATGTCTTCATGACATGGTTATACGTGGACACATGGCATGCATATTTAGCAGTTGTAGGGGTCTTAAGGGGGGAATTTAGTGTGACACATGTCACCACTCACAATGTTGGGTATGGAGCCTGAATATCTTCTGTATTCAAAGATATCACCGCACTAGACCCCAGTTCGTAATGGGGCGGCAACGTCGCTCGTAAAATATTCACTGCAGGGGGGGCAACTGCGACCTTTGGGAGCCCCCCCTAGCAGGGGGATCGGGGGCAGCGCCCCCGAAGCTAAGAATAGATGTAAAATTGCCTTGTAAAATGTTGTAATTTCATAGTCAATTTGGGCCATTCATTAGACGGAGATTTGAAAGTAGAAGTTATGTTTAATTTAGGGTTTTTTCCCTAGAAGGCAACCCCTCGCTATATATGAGGGAAGTGTATTGCGTCTATGTATATATGTATTTTGAGTGAGGAAGAGAGAGGAGATTAAGAGAGAATAGGGAATTAAAACACATCTGGTGTAGGCTGTATCTCTTCAATTTGCTGGATAATATAAAAGGAAGGACTCACTGTTTCTTCGTGGACGTAGCCCAAACTGGGTGAACCACGTATATCTGTCTCTCTCTTGTTTTATGTGTTTATTGTGTTTATATTTCTGCAATATTTTATGTGTTCCATTGCTCTGTAATATATAATTTTCCAACAACTGGTATTAGAGCCGAAGGTCTTTTTGGCTGATAAACTCACAGGAGAGAAGGGTTCTTGGTTCAAGTGGGAGCAATGGCGGAAGATGGTAGGTTTAGGGTCAAAAAATTTAACAGCCAAAACTACCAACTGTGGAAGATGCAGATGGAAGATTATTTGTACCATAGAGATCTATACCAACCATTGAGCAGAAAGACAAAGAAGCCAATGAGTATGACAGACACAGAATGGGAGATTCTCGACAAAAAGGCACTTAGAACAATACGGTTGTGACTAGTGGCATCGGTAGTGTTTAATATTTCAAAGGAAACGACAACAGAGGGTTTAATGTTGACATTGGCCAAACTATATGAAAAACCCTCGGCCTCAAATAAGGTATTTCTTATGAAGCGTTTATTTAATATGAAGATGACAGAAGGTGGATCTGTTGTTGATCATTTAAAGGAGTTTAATACACTTACCAGTCAGTTAAGTTCTGTAGGGGTAACTTTTGATGATGAAGTTAGGGATATGTTATTTCTCTACTCATTGCCAAAAATTTGGAATGGTTTAGTTATGGCCATTAGTAACCCGGTCTTTGGATCTAGTACTTTAAAGTTTGATGATGTTTTTGATGCAATCCTTAGCGAGGAAATGTGATGGAAAAGCTCCTGACACATCAGGTAATGCTTTGACTGCAGAGACTAGGGGAAGAAAAATGGAAAGAGGAAATAGTCATGGATATCACAGTAAGTCAAGGAAAGGAAGATCCAAGTCCAAATCAGGGATAGTGTGCTGGAAATACCGGAAGAAAGGACACATGAAGAAAGACTGCAAGTCTCAAAAGGGAAAAGAAGGAGACACGCAGCAAGAAAATAATCATGAAGCGAATGTAACAGGTGATGTGTTGCAACATGCTTTGATTCTTTCTTTAGAAAATATTATTGATGCCTGGGTGGTAGATTCAGGGGCCTCATTCCATGCCACACCTGATAGGAAACACTTTTATGATTATGTTCAAGGAGATTTTGGACATGTTCTATTGGGTGATGATAAACCCTGTAAAATAATTGGAATGGGTACAATTTTCATAAAACAGCAAAATGGAAATCAGTGGCTATTGAAGGAGGTAAGGCATGTTCCAGATCTAAAGAAAAATTTGATTTCAAGAGGGCAGTTTGGAGGTGAAGGTTGTGTAACTACTTTCACAACTAAAACATGGAAGGTCACTAAAGGATCCCTGGTAATAGCAAAAGGAGGAAAGGTTGGAACATTGTATTTATGCAATGGTATTTCTCATTCTGTTAATTCTCTAACCTCTAGAGGAGAAGATATGGCATTGTGGCATCATAGGCTCAGGCACATGAGTGAGAAGGGGATGTAGATTCTTCACTCAAGAAATTTGTTGCCAGGTTTGAAGCATGTTGATTTAAAATTCTGTGAGAATTGTGTTTATGGAAAACAAAGGAGAGTCAGATTCCTTAGAGTTTGGAAAGAAAAGAAGAGTGAAAAAATAGAGTTTGTGCATACAGATGTATGGGGACCTGCTCAGGTGTCATTTCTTGGTGGCTCTCATTATTATGTTACTTTTATTGATGATGCAACTAGAAAAACATGGATTTATTGTATTCGAAATAAATCTGATGTATTTGATACTTTTAAGAAATGGAAATATTTGGTTGAATTAAGACAGGAAAAAGGTTGAAGTGTCTCAGATCAGAAAATGGAGGTGAATATTGCAAAAAAGAGTTTGATAGGTACTATTCATAGAATGGAATTCGTAGAGAGAATACAGTTCCAGGAACACCACAAGAAAATGGTGTGTTAGAAAGGATGAACAGGACAATCATGGAGCATGCAAGATTGCCTTTACAGTTTTGGGTAGATGTTGTAGATATTACTATTTAACTAATAAATAGAGGGCCTTCAAGTTCCTTGGGTGGTGGCATTCCAGAGGAGGCATGGATAGGTAAAAAAGTAAACTATTCTTTTTTAAAGACTTTTGGTTGTGAAACCTTTGTCCACATTAATGAAGAAAATAGAACAAAGCTTGAGGCAAAATAAAAGAAATGTACCTTTATTGGATATGGTGTTAATGATTTTGGTTATCTCTTTTATGATTATGAAAAACACAAAATCATTAGGAGCAGAGATTTCATATTCAATGAAAAGGTTTTGTATAAGGTTCAGCTGCAAGAAAAGAAACAGGAAAAAGAAAACAGAGAATACACAGTGCTTGACGAGATCACAGGAAAACTGATGGTGCTTGAAAATCATAATGATCAATAGTCAGAACAACAACCACAACAGCAACAAGCACCTCAAACACCCGAAAGCGGTGTTATAAGATATACCAGGATAATTAGTCCCCCTGAACAATACTCTCCTTCATTATATTATATATTGTTGACTGATTCTGGTGAAACAGAATGTTATGAAGAAGCAGTGTAGGTAGAAACTAGGAAGAAGTGGGAGAAAGCCATGAAAGAAGTGATGGAATCCTTAGAACATAGCCAGACTTGGGACTTAGTCAGGTTGCCTGTAGGTAAAACGACATTGCAGAATAAATGGTTTTACAAGTTGAAGGAAGAAGATGGAGGTAGAAAAAGGTATAAAGCTAGACTTGTGGTGAAAGGGTTTGCATAGAAATAGGGTATAGACTTTGATGAGATATTTTCTGTTGTTGTTAAAATGAATTCAATTAGAACTATACTAAGTCTAGTAGCAACTTAAGATTTGCATCTTGAACAATTAGATGTAAAGACAACCTTTCTCCATGGGGATTTGGAGGAAGAGATATATATGAAGCAACCACAAGGATATGATGTAAAAGGGAAGGAGAAACTAGTGTGCAGCGTGAAGAAGAGCTTGTATGGCTTAAAACAGGCTCCCAGGTAGTGGTATCTAAAATTTGACAGGTTTATGTCTAAACAAGGTTATACTAGATGTCACTCTGATCATTGTGTTTATCTCAAAAGACAAAATGATGGAAGCTATATTATATTGTTACTGTATGTAGATGACTTGCTTGTTGCAGGTTATAACATGTAGGAAATAAATGTGCTCAAAATAGAATTGACAAACTCATTTGCAATGAAGGATTTGGGTGCTGCAAAACGAATCGTATGAGAATAACTACAGAGGAAGAATCACAAATTAACATTGTCTCAAAGTGAGTACATAGAAAAGGTGTTGAAAAGGTTTAATATGTAGAATGAAAACCCAATTAGTACACCTTTGGCTAGCCATTTCAAATTAAGTAAGGAGGAGTGTCCCAAGGCTCAGGAAGAAATCACTTATATGTCTAAAGTTCCATATGCATCAGCAGTTGGAAGCTTAATGTATGTAATGGTCTGCACAAGGCTTGATATTGCACATGCAGTGGGAGTTGTAAGTGTTAGTGTCAGTCTTTGCAACCTTCATCTAGTGATCAAATATGCTCTTACAAAGTGATTTTAAGGTGTTAAGGTCAAATTTTGTCATTTCAGTGAATCTTCAAGCAAAATTTGGTCACTAGGTATTAGGTCTAGGGTTTGTTTTTACTCATGTCAAAGTTGTCCAAATGTTGGTCCATGTCACCATTTAGCTAAGTGTACCATCATTCAGAGGGTTTTCATCATCATGTCAGGTTCCAATGGGACATTTTACACCTTGTTAATGCTTCAGTTGTGCCTAGGTAAAGTTGATTTCCCTCTCCTAGGGTTTTGAAAGTAATTTCTCTTGGATGGTCAAATCATCAGCAAAAATTATATCCTGATGTTCATACACCTTCCCCTATCCTTAATTTACCTGATTAAACACTTCCCATCACTAATATCCCTCAAATTCCTCATTTTCGCACAAACCCTAGTTTCTTGCTACAACTTGACAATTTTCTAGGCTAGCCCTGTGTTTTTCCCTTTTGGACCCCTTCCCCTCACTCAATATTTGAAATTCCACTTTCTCATGCTTCCTAACATCCCTCCCTACTTCCAAAAATTTTCTCAAGAATTTAGAAGCCCTTTATCCCCTTCATTTCACTTCATTTCGACAAATCCCCTGTTCCACACATCGAGATAGGTTTTACTCCAAAGATGTTTCTAAGCAATAAAAGATGAATTTTGGAAAAATGAGATAGGTTTTTTTTCCACAATAGGCCAAAGAATAAAAACCTCCTTCACTTTTTACACAGGTGTCATGGTTTTAGAGAAATGTCAAAAATACAGTTGCCTCGGGAGAATTGATGCACCTCTAAAGTGACCTTGGGAAAATCAAGTTTTCTCCTAGCTTGGTTGGCCAAATGACTTTCTTGATGCATCAAATGATAACTAGACACAAATATATTTCGAATGAGCTATCATGAGCTCAATTTGGGGTTGCGGAAGACCTTCAAAAGTTGACTGCCACATCACTCTGCCTTAAGGTAGCCTCATTTTGCACATTTTGACCAGTCTTGGGAGATTTGACTTTTGACAGGGAAAATGAACTCCAAATTAAAAAATTCAAGTTGATTTGGAAATCAGACTCAATAATATCTCCAACGCGCTATCCTGTACCCAACTTGGACACTGGGAAGGCCTCCAAAAGTCTCTTGCAAAAAGGCGCGTCGCACTTGGGTAGTGGCGCGACGCACTTAGTGGTTCGCACCTTTAACAAAGAAAATGTGTGGTCAGGTGTGCTGGAGACATGACCAATGGGTGCGGGACCACAGGTAATACTAGGAGAAAGTGCGGAACTAGAAAGTTTTGGAGCAAAACAGGTTTTTCTGCCCAATGCGCCGCGCCACCTGGCACTCACTTTTGATGGGAGCCTCCAAATGACAAAAACTTAGCATTTTTGGATTTGGCATGAAAAAATATGCTTTCCTACCAATGGCCAAGAAATTTTGATAGGTTTTGAGCCCTCAAAAAGGTCAAAAACACTCAAAAAATGACCTTACTACCCCTATTTTGACACACAGGAAGCAGTGTTGGGAGAACTCAATTTTGGAGGGGAAAATGGAGGCCAAATGAAAAAATTCTACTTGGGTTAGAAAGTAGACAGGTAGACCTTTCCAACAAGCACACTTGGAGAAAATTTGGACACCGAGAAGGCCTCCAAAAGTGGCTACAAACAGGCACTACGCATAGAGAATTCAGCGCGGCGCATAGGGGAAATTTTGCTCAGTTTGACCAAGTATACTCTGTTTTTCACCTAGTTCTTTGACAGTTTGACTTTTCTCTTTCTTGATGTCAAAATTATGATGTAATCTAATGTAAATTGATAGATATTGATGTAATTATGTCAAATTTTCACTCATGAAGGTAGATTCATCCATAAGAAGTTAGTTTGCAACTGAATGAATCAGTTCCCTAGTTTTTAGAGGCATGTTGTTCCACTGCCTAATTTGTAGTTCTCAGTTTAGAATTAGTTGGAACAGCTCCTAAACTCATGAGCTCAACCCCTGGAGGCTAGTATGAGTTTTTGTTTGCCTATATCTTATGTTCTTTCAGTCATTAGCATGGTTGGACTTTTGGGAAAGCCTTGAGCTTCATTGTACACTCATATCAACATTTTGGCTAAGGAATTGAGACCAGGGTTTGCAACACTCTTTGGGATCCATGTGGCAATTTGTCTTGGTACAGTGCTTTCCTTTGTAATTGTGAATTTATTTATGTGATTGTATGCCATTATCTCTCTTATTTTGTTCTCAACTAAATCAAACAAGAGTGTAAGTAGAATCCATTGAAATTGCAGTGCTCTACTTGAGGTTTGCTTTAGTCTTTGATGTTTTCAGCTATTTGGAGAGGATCCATGAGTTTTCTTGCCCTCTTCAACTCCTCACCTGTCTAATCCCTCCATCTCATTTGATTTGAAGTGCCAAAAACATTTTCCTACCTTGCCCCATTGAGATCTCTGCAAGACTGATCCTCAATCCCCGCACCCAAAATCTACCTTTCCATCTGAGCCAACAAAAACATAATTTTATTCAATCAAGATTTTTCACACATATACCTAGCCTAAGATCAGTATTCCTATCAGTCATCTCAAGCCCTCATCGATTATAATTTGTTGAGATTGACCCGGAGAGAGCCCTCTCCCGACCTGGTAGAGCTAGCTACTAGCTTAAGCATGGTTTGATGTTGGCCCTGGATCCTACATTCCTCAGCCTAAGGTAAATCTAGGCACTAATAGTAAGCAGGTACATGAACAATCCAGGAAAAGAACATTGGATGGCAGTGAAGTGGATTCTCAGGTATTTGAGAGGTACCACAAATCAAGCATTATGCTTTGGTGGTTCAAACATTGCTCTACAGGGATATGTTGATGCAGATATGGCAGGTGATAGAGATAACAGGAGAAGCACAACAGGGTATGTGTTTACTATATGTGGAACAATTGTTAGTTGGGTCTCAAAACTGCAAAGTGTTGTTGCACTCTCAACAACAGAATCAGAGTATGTTGCTGCTACAGAGGCTAGTAAAGAAATGATTTGGTTACAAAGGTTTCTGGATGAATTGGGTAAGAAGAAAGAGTTGGGCAAGTTATACAGTGACAGCTAGAGTGCCATACATCTTGCAAAGAACTCTGCATTTCATTCTAAGAATAAACATATATAGCTCGAGTTCCATTTCATACGGTCAACGTTGGAAGATGGACAGTTGAAGCTGGAAAAGATACACATTAGCGAGAATCCTGTAGATATGTTAACAAAAATTGTAACCAAGGAGAAACTGAGAATTTGCTCAGTTTCAATTAGTCTTCAAGTATGATGAAGAAGATGAGAAACAGCCAGGTCCAAAGTGGATTCATTCTCCAACAAATGAAGCAGCAATAGAGTTGCTATAATCAGTCTCCAAGTGGGAGATTATTGGGTATGCAGCCTAATTATCTTTTGTATTCAAAGGTATCGCTGCATTGGACCCCAGTTCATAATGGGGCGGCAATGCCTCTCGTAAAATATTCACTACAGGGGGGGTCCAGGGGGGGCTGCGACCTTTGGGAGCCCCCCCCCCCCCCCCCCCCCCTCTCCTAGTGGGGGGATCGGGGGTAGCGCCCCCAAAGCTAAGAATAGATGTAAAATTGCCTTGTAAAATGTTGTAATTTCATAGTCAATCTAGGCCATTCATTAGATAGAGATCTGATGGTAGAAGTTATGTTTAATTTAAGGTTTTTTCTCCCTAGAAGGCAACCCCTCGCTATATATGAGGGAATTGTATTTCGTCTATGTATATCTGTATTCTAAGTGAAGAAGAGAGAAGAGATTGAGAGTGAAGATGGAATTATAGTGGATTTGTTGTAGGTTGTATCTCTTCAGTTTGTTAGATAATATAAAAGGAAGGACTGGTTTTTTCTCCCTAGACGTAACCCAAACTGGGTGAACCACGCATATCTGTGTCTCTCTTGTTTTATGTGTTTTCTGTGTTTTTATTTCTACAATATTTTATGTGTTCCATTGCTCTATAATATATAATTTTCTAACACACAAGGTGACACATGGTAGAGGATGATGTCAAGTCGTAGATCAATGATCATAGGTTGAGGCACATAGCTGCATCAAAGTTGAATATTCTACTTTAGAATCTGCGATTAAGCGGCTCTGATATGGGGGTTGGCCCATAATCACAAAGAACTCAAAGAACCAAGGGATATTGGCACAAGGCAAGCAATGGTATAAGAATGAATATATGGTTTGTGTTTAAAATCAAAGGTTTGGCTGAAAAGTTAACAAATGTTTTTATAAAGAAGAGAAGGGCCAACAAATGTTTTATATGATAAAACCTCGTGCAATCCCTCCCTCATCCCCTCTCCACGGGGACTAGGCCACGTCACTCATCGAAGATCACAATTTTTGGAATTGCAACCAAATGTTACATTGTGAAATCACCAATTATAGATCTTCGATAAGTAAAGTGACCAATTGACTAAGAATCGACCCCCTTTCACCAAGTCCTGAAATATTTATTGGTTGTGGTTCTATAGTTCTATGTACCATTCAACAACCCCCATTTTAATGTGTTATAAATTTCCTAGGAAATTTATTATATTAAAATAAGGACCCTTCATCTTAAAAAAATCTTATAATTAAAGTTTAATACTTATGATTTTTAATTAAAACCCAATTATTAAACTTTGACTATCCCAAAAAACCAAATTAAATAGCCGCCGAGACACAAACTATACTTAAGCTTAAGTATTAAACATTATGGGTTATTTGATAATAAAAAAACAAAACAAAACAAATTTTTAAGATTCCCAAAGGTTGAAGTCTTTAAAAACTCCAACACTCTGCCATACCCCACATCGCATATCCCATACTAAATCAACATAATGCAAAAACTCCTCTACACCACGTATTGCGATATATGGTAAACCCTGAGACCCCACAATCACAAAGTTTCATAAGGCTTAATATCCCTCCGCCAACTCCATTGCGATTATGATATAAATTGGACCCATGGGGATTATCCAATACAAATCATAAAACCCTGCTTCCATGACTATCGCAAAGGTTCCAAAAAAAATCTTAAGTTCATACTCCACCTTTCCCCAATTGCGATATGTGATTAAGCCCGGACCCAACGGGATTATAAAATTCATTTCATTAATATCCTGTGTCCAGAGCTATTGCATTTTCCAAGAGTCTAAAGGTTTTTCCTTGCTACACACCACCAATTGTGATATGCGATATAACCAGACTTGTTGGGATTATACACTATGATTTATATTAATATTGAATCTGGGGCCTATACTGCAATCACAAAGTTCTAAAACAGTCATGCCTCATCCCAATGTCGATTGCGATATACATCCCAACATCGATTGCGATATGATGTCAGATCCACATCAGCTGCCACGTCTCCTACCACGTCACATCATGACATCATTCGTGACATCACTGCCATGTCACCTCGAGATCCTGCAATCGCAAGTTTCAAAGGGACATGGCTTATAATAAATCCTTCACCCCAGCCGATTTGTGATATGCGATAAAGCCCGGACCCAATGGGATTATAAAATCCATTTCATTAAATCCTGCATCTGAAGCTATCGTACTTTCTAAGGACTCTTGCCTATTACGATAGTGATTAGACCAAACCCGACGGGATTATTCACCCCAACTCATAAATCTCCACATCCGTGCAATCGCAAGAATCACAGTCTTAATCTTTCCAATACCAATTACGATTTGCGATAAACCTTGGACCTGATAAGAATTACATGTCAATTCATAAAAATATCACGTCCTCGACTATCGCAAAATCCACAGAACTTAAACCATTCCTCCTCGGCCCATTCCGATTGTGATTTGGTCTTATTCAAATTTTTTTCTATTTTAGATAGGGATTCTCCTTGCTTGAAATATGATGATAATTCAACTCCCGGCCTAAAAGGCGATTGCAATTTTGCGATAAGGTCGTAAAGTCCAACTTATCTTACCACTGACCTCACTCTGCATTACTCTCCATGATGGTTGTGTTCAGATTTATTATGCTCTACATTTTTCCTGACATCCTACAAAAGTGATTTGTTTCAAATAAAACTCACTTATTAGTTTCATTTATTTACAGCTTATCGATTCCTGTTTTTCTTGTTCAGTTTCATGACAGAGGAAGACAATTGTATTGATAAGTGCTAGATCAGTTCAAATAGGAAGAAAAACATCTAGAGAATCGATGGAATAAATGAAGCTAATGAAGACAACAAATCACTTTCAGAAACTTCTACCAAAAACAATTTTCCTTTAAGCATTGTTGAAGGGATTTGTTTAAATTCCCTCAATGCTCTGCATAATAGATTCATTTGTTTTATGATATTTAAGATTACTTGTTGTATCAAATAAAGGTCTTGAATTTAATGAAGAAATTCTTATGAAATCTCACACTACTGTACTTTCATCCTTTTCTTAATAGAACGACTGGAACATTGTTTAGTAATTTCCACAAAGAATTTTGAGAAGTTGCATTACTATACTCCTAGAATCATTTTTGTGGGAAGAAACAAACTGCTCCTATTTCTTGTATGAGCTAAGAAAAGTGTATCTAGTATTTCTATCATTGTACCAATGTTTTTTTCATAAGTAAAAAGTAAATTTATCTTTTTGGATTGCTTATTACTTGATATTCACAGAACAATGTTACATGGATTCATTATTGATCATGCTTCCATTGATATTATTATACATGTTAAGAAATTTTCTTTGATATTTTAAATGCGATGTGAATTTACACATTATTTTGATTAACTATTTAATCAAACTAATCATCTTGAAATAGTTTCATTTCCATTGGTGTTTGAGCAATCTATATTGTCATTTATTAAGGAAAATCATTATAGATCGCATCTAGATAAAAGTTAAACAATACCAGATTATAGAGTAGATTAATGCATATATTTTTCCATTTAATTCATTACTTCAAATCCATCTATTTCACTTCATTATAATCATTAAACACTCATTCAATCATCTTTCATTGGGAAACTGGTCCCATACAATCTAGTAGGAGCCACTATCTAAATGGAAAAGGGGTTGTCTTAAGGTCCAGACCAGGTGGTTTCCCCCTTGTGTTGAAGCAACTAATTTCGAGGCATCAACACTTCTTGGTGCTAGAAGGAGGGCCTGCAAACTATGAATGACAACTAAGTCCAATCCAAAAAAAAGGCCATTTCAAGAGTCATTCCCCTTCCAAATCTCCTACAACTTCTAGATCCCCTCCAAAATCTCCTACTTTTAGATCTGGAGTTGTACAATCACATCCTAAGTCTCCCAGAATACTTCCTAAGGTAATCCCTGTAGATTACACTCCAGAATCACCAAAAATCACAGCTTTGATAAAGAAATTGGAAGACGTCTCCATTTCAGCAGAAAATCCTAAATCATCCAAAGATTCTGAAGGAAGAATAACTTCTGTATTTCAAGGAAATGGTGTTTTAACTCAATCCCAAAGTGAAAAACTTTGCATCTCACCATTTGAATTTCCACTTCAATCTCGCCGAATGAAACTGCTACATCAGATTCCCAAACATCTACTAGTGAGATTTCCTCATTCTCTCATTCACTGACATCTCCATTTATTCATTTTTCATTTCCTTTCTCTCTACCGTTCACTTCATTTATTTCCATTTCCTCTACACAAATGACTAGTGATGCCTCAAGTAGTACTATCAAAGCTATCAATTCTTCTCTCATCACATCCACCTCCCCAATTTTTACAATGGAAGCTAGACCATGGTCCAATCCGAGAGTTGTTCAAATGCTAGCACCACTTCATCCTCTACTAAAACATCTTGAAAGATGGCTTCCCAAATTCAATCTTGATGATGGGTTACTTATTGAAGAGCACATTCATAATTATATGTTAGCCATCAATCTCAATGAGGTAGATGAAGAAGACGTTGTTGTTAGATTATTCCCATACACTCTTACAAGATCAGCAGGATCTTGGTACTTTTCATTACCAACCAATTTCATTACTAGTTGGGATATTTTTGAAGAACAAATTTTGACTAAATTTGGTGATGATCACTCAATCACATCTCTTATCAATGACCTTTCCAATTTAAAAACGAATTTAAAGGAAAAGATAAAATATTTCAATTCCATATTTAACAAATTGTTAAATGAAATCTCAGCTACTTCTAGACCTGTTGTCGATGTACAAATTGAATGTTATATTTCATCTCTTCCTTCTAACATAGGAAATTTTGTAGATAGAGTTAATAAAAATACCTTGGTAGAAAACATGAAAGAATCTATGTATGTAGAGAAGGGGATAAACGCACTAGAAAAGAAAAAAGACTAGGAAGACAAAAAATTAAAAAGAGTTACATTTAAGGATTAAGCTAAGAAGAAAGCACCTAAAGATCCCTTTGATCTTGAAGGCTTATAACAAGTCCTTAAAAATTTATCTAACAAGATGGTAGAGATAAAAAAACAAGTAGTTGAATCCTCTTCCAAAAAACCTTTTAGATCATTGAGAATAAATCAACCACCTAATCCATAACCTCCAAACACAATCTCTAATGTAGAAATTGATGATGAAGATGAGTAAGAAGCAACATTTTCTACTAATGAATCTCAAGATGAACATATAGACGAGTTAAATGGAATGTGGGATTTTATTCTTCCTATTTCTGATATTGAAAATGAATATGAAGCATTACCTGTTAGCATAAGAAGTAAAGGTTCAGTTGATCCTATAAAATCAATTCAGAAACAAAAACCTTCAACTTCCACTGCTAAATATAAAGTCATTGTTAAAAAATCCACTTCTCCCTAAGCAATTCCATCTTCATCCAATTCTCCATAGTCACCCAGAACCTTAGTAGTTTCAGACACTGTTGAGTACAATATAGTTGAGATATGAAGAAAATAAAAGCAAACATTTCCCTTCATGAACTCACTAAACTCAAACAACAACATAAATTTTTACTGAAAGAATTTAATGCAATACCTGCTTCTCCTCTTCCTACTGCTGTGGTATCAAACGCTTCTAAAAGAATGGGTAAACCTCCTGGTAATACATTATTTGATTCCTTTGATGCTATTCTGATAGGTGACAAGTCTAACTCACATACTCCTTTTCTTTTGACTTTTGAAAAATTTAATAAAAATGTACATAACTGCTTGGTAGATTCAGGGGCTTCTTCGAATATTATGCCATATTCAATTTGTCTGAAATTAAATATGTCACCCCAGAAAAACCCAATTCACATTGTGCAACTCGATAGGAAAAAAGTCAAAGTCATAAGAGAAATGAATTCAGTTCTTATTAGATTATGTTCGAATCCTGAAGTTTGTCAAATAATTGATATACTTATTACTGGTATCCCAGATTTCGACAGTTTAATTCTTAGTAGAGATTGGTCAGAAAAACTACACGGTTATTTTTCCACTGACTGGTCTAACTTGTGCCTCCCATTTAATGGAAATCCGAATCAAATTAGAATCAACAAAGAAAAACATATGAAACATTCAGTATAAAATTTCGAAGGTGAAAATGAGATAGTAGTATTTAATAATAACATTCTTGGAAAATACCCTACTGAATCATTTTTTGAGATTTTTAAAGCACAAGCATCACCATTTCTGAGTAATTTTGTAACTTCTCAAATTGAAATTTTTTCACAAACAAACTTTTCCAGATGTGTAAATATGCTAGAAAAACCACTAGTTAATTCTTTGTTCTAGACATTGTATTTTGATGGGTTGAAATCAAGCAATGGTGCAGGAGTAGGTTGCATATTGATTAATCCAAAAGGTGTGAAGACAATACTGACTTGCAGATTGGAATTCAAATGCACAAATACTATTACATAATATGAGGCATTAGTCCAAGGTATGTATAAAGAAATTAACCTTGACGTTAAATACCTTCAAGTTTATGGAGTTTCAGAAATTGTACTCAAACGAGTAAGAAACATGATGCATTTTATCTCTACACACTTGAAGCATTATCAACCTTTGGATCAGTCTCTCACTTCACATTTTTTAGCGTTTAACATTTCTGCTATTCCTAGGATTCAGAATGCCAACGCTGACCTTTTTGCTAACGTTGCATCAAAATTGATCCCATCTGAAGATTACAATCCCGATAGATTTTATGTAGAATTAATCTTTAGACCATTCATTCCCAATAATATCACCAACTAGCAGGTATTCAATGATGATGAAGACATTTTAAGCTTCTTAACTTCTAAAAAATCATACGATGAACAAATAATTGATGAAAATGAACACGATGATAAATTAAAATAGAAAATTGATGATAATCCCATACCCAAATCTGTAGTTAAACTTGAGGATCTCTATGATTTAAAAGACAGATTTAAAAGAGTTACTAATTCAAAACTACAAAGTTCAACTTTGAGATTTGAATTAATAAATCGTCAGACAGATATTAAACCTCAGAACATCAATTTAGGACTTGGTCTCTCGTCTGAAGAAATATTATCCTTCATCAATTTGTTAAAGAAATATAAATATGTCTTTTCTTGGAGTTACGCAGAACTCAAAACGTTTGACACTTGTATCATTCAACATACAATCTCGATGATATCAAATGATAAACCTGTCCAACAAAAACTAACGTAAATTCATCCGAACCTGGAAAATCAAATCAAAATGGAATTGAATAAACTCCTTAAGGCTAAAATCATTTTTCCTGTTAGGCATTCAAGATTGGTTTCCAACTTGGTACATGTTAGGAAGAAAAATGGTGATATCCAAATTTGTATAGATTTTAGGAATCTTAATAAGGCCAGTCAAAAGGATAATTCCCCATTACCCACTATGGAATAGATTTTATGATCAATTGATGATTCCGAACTTATGTCTTTCCTTGATGGTTTACCTAGATATAATCAAATCATGGTCCACCCAGATGATAAGCTAAAGACTATTTTCAAAACCAAATGGAGAACTTATGCCTACCAAAAAATGCTATTTGGTTTAATAAACACAGGGGCCACTTTCCAACAAGCCATGGATATAACATTCAAAGGTCTACTAAACAAAACAAGTTTTGTTTACCTAGATGAAATTATTGTTTATTCAAAGAATAAAAATAGTCATCTGTAGGACTTAAAACAATTTTTTTAACGCTGTAGAAAATATGGTATTTCATTAAATCCAAGAAAGTCTTTTTTCGCTCTTAGTGAATGGAAACTTTTAGGATTCATTATGTCAAAAAATTGAATTTCCATTGACCTTGATAGAATAAAATAAATTTCAGAAAATTTTCCACCATATAAAAAAAAGCATGCAATCATTTTTTGGACAAATCAATTTTTTCAAAAGGCTTGTCCCTGATTTCTCACAAACTATTTTGTTGTTACAACAAATGATTAAGAAATACATAGTTTTTAAATGGGGTGATCATGAAAAGAAAGCATTCAATTTAATCAAACATGCAATTATCGATGCCCCTTCTTTAAATACTCTGAATTTCTCTAATCATTTCATCTTATACACTTTTAATTCTTCAACATCTTATGCCGCTATTTTAACACAAATTAATAATCAAAAAATTGAAGCACCCATCTCATTTTTCAGTTCAAATTTTCAAGGAGCTGAATTGAATTATTCAGAAGTAGAAAAACAAGAATTTGTTGTTTATAAATCTTTATATAATTTTAGACATTTTCTCTTAAAAACACGCACGAAAGTAATAGTCCCATTCCTAATAATGAGGTAATTACTAATGCAAAAATAATTAGGAGAAAAGAGAGAAAATTAGGTAACACCTCTATAGGAATATGATATTGAAATTAAACCAGCCAAAATTGTTAGAGGGCAACGTTTCTGCGAGTTGCTTATAGGATAATCCAACATACCAGTAGAGGGGGACACATGTAACAATGAACACATTTATGAGGTAAGTGTAATTGATGTCGATTCCCAATACGATGATTTAATTTTTAATTTAAAAATGGATATGCTCCTCCTAAAATCAACTATAAAAGAAAAAGAGCTTTACGATTAAAAGGAAAAAGTGATGAGATTGTTGATAACGTGTTATTTAGGAGAAACTATGATTCAATACTGTTAATATGCCTTGAAAAATCGGAAGCACAAATAGTTTTGCAGGAACTTCACGATGGACTAGCAGGTGGACACTTTGGAGGAGATACTACAGCACACAAAATCTTACATGTTGGATAATACTGGCCCACTCTCTTCAAAGATACCTACGCATATGTGAGGAAATTCAAAACGTGCCAAACTGCGTCTGGAAGACAAAGGAAACTAGCTTTGCCTCTACAGCCAGTCAACATCGAACAACCTTTTGAACAATGGGGACTGGATATCATAAGTGAGATCGTTCCTCATTCTTCTAAACAACATAGATATATTCTCATTGCTACATATTACTTCACTAAGTGGGTGGAAGCAATTCCGCTAAAGGTAGTAAATTCTTAATTTGTTATTGAATTTATTGATCAATTTATCATTACAAGATTTGGTTTGTCTTCTGCACTTACATTTGATAGTGCATCTTATTTTTCGGGTACCAGTATGATTGAATTCACAATTAGGAGAGGTTTTAAACTCAAATATTCTGCTAATTACTATCCCCAGGGAAACGTTTCGGCATAATCCACTAATAAAAATATCCTTAGAATAATCAAAATAACTGTAGATCAAAAATCAAAGAAATTGGCACAAAGCTTTAATATTTCTTCTATGAGCTGATACGATAACTAAGAAGGCCTCTATAGGTACTTCTCCATTTAAACTAGTTTATGGGAAGGATGCCATTATTTCATCACATTTACCTCTTCTTTCATTAACCCTAGTTCAATTTATTGAAGAAACACCTTCTTCTTCATCTCAATTAAGAAATTCACAAATCCTAAAACTAGAAGAAGAAAGGGAAAAGACCAAACTCACACACACCAAACATCAACAGATGGTAAAAGCTTCTTTTGATGCAAGTTTATTCACACAAAGATCCTTCCAAGTTTAGATCTAGTTCTCAAGTGGGACAAACCACATGAAGAAAAAGGTAAACATACCAAATTTCAGAAATTATGGCTTGGTCCATTTCATGTTATTGAATAGATAAGCCCATCTACATTTATACTTCAAGATTTATCAGGAAAGAGAGATTCTCTCCCTGTAAATGGGATCATCTTAAAGAAATTATTTTCTTAATTTTAACCAAAACAAAATTTAATAAAGAATAAAATCTGTAAAAAAATAACTCCCATTGTACACCCTGCTGCAATTTATTTTTCCTTTCACAGATTTTGTTAATAAATGTTAAATAGTACTCTATTGAATTTTTCAAACATCTCTTAAAGTTATTTTTATTTTTCATTTTGAAGGTAGGAATTTTTAAGAAGTGGTTACCAAAATTGAGAATTAGATAAAAATTATAGAACTCTGAAAATATTTTCCATTAAGTCATAAAATCTTTAAAAAACCTCAAAAAATTATATCCTTTTACTCTAACTTTTAGTAAAAAAAATTATCCTTAAAAAGTAAAGACCGTCTTACGACTAAAACAATTTCAACTCAAATTTGTCATCCAAAACTCTTAAGTAGTCAATAGTCCTCCCCATCCATTAAAAGGGAATTTTTTAGAGTGTAATTCTCAAATATAATAAATCTAAAAAGATAAGAGGTCCCAACATGAGCCTACTTATCATGTTCATAGGGAACCAGTTAAACTGACATTACCACACTGAACACCAAATCATGGTAATGGCTTATAATTTTTAATTGTAAGACAAGGGTCTCATCACAAGCGATCTTGTTCAGTTTTAATTATTATTGGTGAATGCCATGGTCGTTATCTAGACACTAAACCAGGACAATGACCTTTTAGCATAAATAAAAAAAAGAATAAAATCTGTAAAAAATCACTCCCATTATACATCCCGCTACAATTTATTTTTCCTTCTACAAATTTTGTTAATAAAATGTTAAATAGTACTCTATTGGCTTTTCAAAATCTCTTAAAGGTATTTTTATTTTTCATTTTCAATGTAGGAATTTTTAAGAAGTGGTTACCAAAATTGAAAATTAGATAAAAATTATAGAACTCTGAAAATATTTCCATTAAGTCATAAAATCTTTAAAAAAACTTAAAAAATTATATCCTTTTACTCTAAATTTCAGTCAAAAATATTATCCTTAAAAAATAAAGACCGTCTTATGACTAAAACACTTTCAACTCGAATTTGTCATCCAAAAGTCTTAAGTAGTCAATAGTCCTCCCCATCCATTAAAAATGGAATTTTTTAGAGTGTAATTCTAAAATATAATAAATATAAAAATATAAGAGGTCTCATCATGAGCCAACTTGTTCAGTGTTAATTATTATTGATGAATGACATTGTCATTATCTAGCCACTAAACCAGGACAATGGAATTTTGGCATAAAAAAAATAAAAATAAAAACGACCTCTAATTATTACATTATTAAATGTATAGGGCACTGGATTGTTGTTGGTGAAAAGGTACACCTGTCAAGACTATGAATGTCCATTTGTAGTAGTGGCTCTACCTATGACGAATGAGTATATTTTAAAGCTAAGTCATAAAAGGCCCCCTACTTTATTTTTATAAACTGATTAATGACTGATACAAGTAAATAGGTGTTTTTCATTCACAAAAGGTATTTTAAAAGAGATTGCAATTTAATGAGTTTTATAGTCAAAGAAATATTTTTATCTAAATATTTCAAAAAGTAGTTTTCACTTCTTAGATTATTTTTACTGAATTTTTGGAAGATTTCATTTATCAAAGATAACTGGTTCTTCTAGTGAATCACCAATTGTTGTACTATTCAACAACCCCCATTTTAATGTTATAAATTTCCTAGGAAATTTATTATATTAAAATAAGGACTCTTCATCTTAAAAAAATCTTATAATTAAAGTTTAATATTTAGGATTTTTAATTAAAACCCAATTATTAAACTTTGATTATCCCAAAAAACCAAATTAAATAGCCCCCAAGACACAAACTATACTTAATCTTCAGTATTAAACATTATGGGTTATTTGATAATAATAAAAAAAACAAAATAAAATGAATTTTTAAGATCCTCGAAGGTTGAAGTATTTACAAACTCCAACACTCCACCATACCTCGCATCGCATCCATACCCTGCATCACATATCCCATAATAAATCAACATAACACAAAAACCCATCTACACCACGTATTGCGATATGTCATAAACCCCAGTACCCTACAGTCACAGAGTTTCATAAGGCTTAATATCCCTCCACCAACTCCATTGCGATTGCAATATAAACCGGATCTGTGGGGATTATCCAATACAAATCATAAAACCTCGCATTTGTGACTATCGCAAAGGTTCAAAAAAAAAAGAGCTTAAGTTCATACTCCACCTTTCCCCGATTGTGATATGCGATTAAGCCTGGACCCGACGTGATTATAAAATGCATTTCATTAATATCCTGTCGCCGGAGCTATCACAGTTTCCAAGAGTCTAAAGGTTCTTCCCTGCTACACACCGCCGATTGTGAAATGCAATATAATGGACCCACTGGGATTATACACTGCGATTTATATTAATGTCGCATCCGGGGCATATACCGCAATCACAAGGTTCTAAAAAAGTCATGCCTCATCCCAATGTCAATTGTGATACACATCCCAATGCTGATTGCGATATGATGTCAGCAATGACGTCATATCCAAGTCCTCTGCCATGTAATTTTCCATGTCACCCGCCACGTCACACCATGACGTCATTCATGACATCACTGCCATGTCACCCCGGGATCCCATAATTTCAAGTTTCAAAGTGACACAACTTACAATAAATCCTTCACCCCAGTCGATTTGTGATATGCAATAAAGCCCGGACTCGACGGGATTATAAAATCCATTTCATTAAAATCCCACACCTAGAGCTATCACAGTTTCCACAGATTCCTACCTATTGTGATACTGATTAGACTAGAGCCGACGGATTATTCACTCCAACTCATAAATCCCCACGTTCATGAAATCGCAAGAATGATAGTGTTAATATTTCCAATGTCGTTTGCGATTTGCGATAAACCCTAGACCCGATAAGAATGACATGTTAATTCATAAAAATCTTGTGTTCGCATCTACTCCAAAAGCCACGGTTAAACCATTCGTCCTTGGCCCATTCCGATTACGATTTGGTATTATTCATATTTTCGTATATTTTAAATAAGGATTCTCCTTGCTTGAAATATGACGATAATTAAACTCTCGGCCTAAAAAGTGATTGCAATTTTGGGATAAGATCGTAAAGTCTGACTTATCTTACAACAGACCTCACTCGCATTACTCTCTATGATGGTTTTGTTCATATTTATTACACTCTACATTTTTCCTAATTTCCTACAAAAGTGATTTATTTCAAATAAAACTCACTTATCAGTTTCATTTATTTACATATTATTGACTCCTATTTTTCTTATTTAGGTTCATGAAAGAGGAAGGCAACTATACTGATAAGTGGAAGATCAGTTCAAACAGGTAGACAAACATCCAGAGAATTCAATGGAATAAAGAAAGCTGATGAAGACAACAAATCACTTTCAGAAACTTCTACCAAAAAATTGTTTTCCTTTAAGTGTTGTTGAAGGGATCTGTTTAAATGCCCTCAACACTATGCATAATAGATTGAGTTGTTTTCTATTATTTAATCTTACTTGTTGTATCAAATAAAGTCCTAAATTTTATGAAGAAAGGCTTACAAAAGCTCGCACTACTGTACTTTCATCATTTTCTCAATAGAACGACTCGAACATTGTTTAGGAATTTTCACAAAGAATTTTGAGAAGTTGCATTACTGTACTCCTGGAATCAACTTTGTGGGATGAAATAAACTGCTACTATTTTTTATGAGTTGAGCGAAGTGTATCTGGTATTTCTATCATTGTACCTCTATTTTTTTCATAAGTAAATAGTAAATTTATTTTTTCAGATTGTTTATTACCTGATATTTAAAGAACAGTGTTAGATGTATTCACTACTCATCATGTTGTCATTGATATTTTTATACATGTTAAACAATTTTCTTTGATATTCTAAATGCGATATGAATTTACACATTATTTTGATTAACTATTTAATCAAACTAATCATCTTGAAATAGTTTCATTTCCATTAGTGTTTGAGGAATCTATATTGTCATTTACTATGGAAAAGAATTATAGATAGCATCTAGATAAAAGTTAAACAATCCCGGATTATAGAGTAGATTAATGCATATATTTTTCCATTTAATTCATTACTGCAAATCCATCCATTTCACTTCACTATAAGAATTAAACACTTATTCAATAATCTTTCATTGGGAAACTAATCCCATACAATCTAGTAGGAGCCATTATCTAAATGGAAAAGGAGTTGTCTTAAGGTCCGGACCGGGTATTTTTCCCCTTGTGTTGAAGCAATGATTTTTTAGGCTTCAACAGATTCCAAAGGATCACACATTATGTAGTGACATTTCAAAGAATTGGCCCTTGTCCTAGCCAAAGGGTTTAGCCCCTAAAAAGGCTTTGGCCCTAAGTCCCCAGGTCCTGGCTATAAATATTCCTCCTAAGCCCCTGAGGCTAAGCAACCAATTTTGTTAGAGTTCTGATGTATTGGCCCCCGGTCTTACTCTTGGTCATAGAATAAATATATGTATTAAGGCACACCAACAAGTACCATCACACAGTTGCGGTGCATAACAGAGGGGTCGTTGTTTCTTCTTTTTTCATCCCAAAGGCATAGGAACCCCAGAAGATTTATGGAGGTCAATAAAGCAGAAGATGAATGAATCAAGGCATTGAGAGGATTTTGGCTATTTTTAATAGCATTTTTTAGCATGATGGCAAACAATTTTAGTTTTTTCAAAAGGCATTATTTTGAATTGTTGTGTCTAACTTTTATGAAAAAAAATAAATTTTTGTTTGTGTGGGTTTCCATCTACTCTAAATGGATAACTCATACATTGAATCTGGTCATGAGATGTTTTTATGATGTAAGTCTATTTAAGACCCTGAAAGGCAATGTAGAAAGGGTTGGTTGGTTGGTTCGTGTATGAAGAAAAAAGACTTGTATTCTGCATTTTTCAGGTATTTTAAGTGAATAGAACAAGTTCAATTTTTCTAGGGATTCTTGTGTCATATGTCTGTTGGTATGTGTATTCTCTATGTTATATGTGTTTCTTATGTTTCCATGGTGTGAACAAATTCATGCTTAGCTAAAGGAAATTTGCAAAATTCACTTTCTAGTATACTTTGTATCGGTTGAACATTTATGTGTTTCCTTTTATTCTAATGGAAATTTGAATTCATCTGTAGTTTGATTCTCTTATTGTCACATCTTGATGTTGCACTCATCCACTCACTACAATGAAAATTGTTCATTATCAATAGAGCTTCCTATCTTCCTCCTACTCAAAATATCATCATCATCCCTTATTCACTTAAATTATTAAATATAATGAGCCTTTTCGAAGTGGATCTCCCTTCTTTCACCTACCTTCAAGCAACAACTTAAACCTACCTTTTTGATCCTCATAACTAGTCTAAAATCCATATCCTATCAATCTTTTTTATTGATAGTTGATGCAGTGAGAGAGACCTCTCCTAGGTTAGGGGAACTAGAACTTAACCTACAAGTGGTTTGTGGTTACCTTTGGGATCCCTTTCCTCAGCCTAAAGGGATTTACAGAGTGCTAACAGGGACCATAACCCAAAATCAACCTAGAAGCACCTTCCAACAATATAGGAGTGTGTACCATGGCCTACCCACTTACCATTCATATGATACTCCACTTGTAGTGTGACCACCATCCAACTGTAATAACCTTAGTGAAAATTCCATGTAATAAAAGTTAATAAAGCCAAAATAAGACCACGATTAAGGGACACTTATTCTGAGCTGAATGGTCAGAAAATATTTCCTAGTGGGCATCGCTGGATGTGTGTTTTGGCTAAAGAAAATTGGCAAAGGCAATAAAAGGTAAAAAGGCATTTTTTACACATTTATTTATGAAAATAAAGGAAATTAGGGGAAAATTAAGGTGAAAGGTCACAGGTTGCATGTGAGGAGGAAATTGAAGGAAAATAAAGAAAATAGGGGCCTCATTAAAAAAAGGGATTCTGAGGTTTAATTGATAACCTGTTGCTAGTTCAAGTTTCGAGTTCTGTCATTACTCTCTATCTCTCTATCTCTCACTCTTGGTCACTTAGAGTTTTCTTGGAGCACTCTAGCTTTGGAGTAAGGAAGGAAAAATTAAGCAAAAGGGAAAGGAAGGAAAGAAAGGATCAAGGAAAGGAAAGCAGGATCAAGCAGCTTCAGTAGGAATATTTGCAGGTAACCTTTTGCATGTGTGTTTTCCCAGCTCATTTGGACATGCATGGATTTGCATGTTGGTGTATGGTTCTCTTGCTGTCAGTGGCATGGTTTTGCTAGGTTATGACAATGGTTTTCATCTTAGCCTTGCCTTTTTCCAGATGCCATGGTATGTTGGGATGTTTATCTTAGTTTTGAGCTTTGGTTTTCCAGATGGATTTTAGAATCTGGGGCGGAGGCGGTCTCAAGATTCATTCCCAAAGGCCTAGGAATTCCTTGACCGATTTTGGTGGGATACACGGTAAAGATTGAGGGAAAAGTCTCAGTTTAAGGCCTAGTGATTCAGGATTAGATTGTGGTAAAGCCTAAGAGATTGGTTTTGATTTAGGGCCTAGGGATTTGGGATTGTATTGTGGTAAATCCTGAAAGACAAGGAGAAGGGAAATTCCTCAAGGATAGTGATGGATTTCGGATGGCATTCCAAGTTTGGTTTGGTTGTGATCAGAGCATTGGTTTTGGTGTGATCACGGTTTGATGAGGGTGTAGATGGTTTAACCTCTAAATTTCCTTGGTTGTTCTATGATATCCCACATTCATTCTTGGAATATGGTATGGGGGTGACTGGATGAAAGAGAGATTTGGTTTAGCCATGTCTATGGTCAGGTGGTATGTGGAAGTATCGAACCTCATCAGATTTTCCTATGTTTTAAAAAAGAGAATTTCCCTTAATTTTGCACTGGTTTATATGTGGATTTAATGACTGTCATATCTCTAATATTTATATGGTTTTATGTTGGTTATAAGCATGGTTAAACGACCAGCTCATGTCATGGTTATTTCATGTATTTTCTTGTATTTGTTAAGTGGATGGATGCAATACCTAATTGATGATATAATAGTTCAATGGAGAAGGAGGTGATCCTTCTGGTTATGTTTCATAAGTTCTTTCAGTCATTTATGCTCTGTCTTGTATCCTAGACCTATAAGTGTTTGACAGAATGTCAGTCCCTGTTGGGGATGCTTAGGCCTAGTCTTGAGGTTGATTTTTTATTTTTTTATATTTTCATCATGTATTTGATGGATTCTAGAGGTTGTAACAAGTTCTGGGTAGAGTCTAGGATTCTGGGCTAGAAAAGTGACTCAAATACTGGGGACGCTCACACCAGTTTGTTGAGAATAGTCCATGGACACTGACACACAGGCCTGTGAGAGAAACTCTAGGTTTCTGGATGTTGTCATGCCTATAGCATGAGAGCGACCAGGGGTTAAAAGGCTTAAATAATTAGTGGGGCTCAAGAATAGAATGTTTCAGTGGTTGACATGTCATCTAAGGGTGTTGTTGCTTATGTGGATGGGTTTGCTTAAGGTGTTTCGCCATTTCATTTCCTTAAGGTCTCCAAGGGGGTTGAATCCCTTATAGTATCCTCTCTCGTCACATGTTTACCCCGGCTGGTTGGTTTCTTGGGTAGACCTGGGAGAAGGGGGTGTTCCAGATTGGTTTCAGAGCGTGGTTGCACTCTCCTTGGGTGAAATAGTTGATCATGCATGCATGTTAGTTGCATGTGTGTATCTTACATTTGCACTCCATGTGCTTGTTGCATTGCATCATGTTAATCATGATGGTAGTAATGTTGTCATGATGAACTTAATAATTGATTTCGTGGAATGCATCATCATGAGTATATGACTGGTTTCATATGGTTATATGTCGCTTACATGTTGATTATGTTAGAGTCCTATAGTGATAGGATTCATAATTGTGAATTGGCTGAGGTTAAGTCTTGTAATATTCTACATGCCTTTTCTTTCTACAAATGTTTTCCATATTAAAATTAAAAAATGTAAAGAGGGTATGTCCTAAAAGAAATATCATAGCAAAAAAAGAATATAAAAAAATGAAAAAATATGAACCCCAAACAAAAAACAGATCATGAAAGTGTGCAAGTCTAAGTGCCACTACTCTTTACTTTATTGTCTAAAATAATGGTTGTGTGCAACTTGTCATACATGCCACAACCCATGATAGTCAAACTGTTTAATCTTGACTACTTCATGCTTTGAATTTTATGTTTATAGATAGAAAATAAAGATCTAGCCAAACAAATTAATCTTGGCAGATTAGTAGATAGGTAGTGAAATAAAGGGAGCTCATCAGTTTAATCTGAGCCCTTGGAAGATATAAGGTTAGAAGTAGATAGTTTACTTTTCAAAAGAAAAAGGAAAGAAAGGGGTTTTCTAGCTTAAATGCACCCAACAAAGTGAAGAAAAAAAGTTAGGGTAAGTAAAAGGGTAAGTAAAAGAAAGGTTGAAGAAAGTACAAAGTTGATTGAAGCATAAGAACATTTATCATGTTTAATCATGTGTTTCAATGTGCAGGAGTAGTTATGAAAGAAAAAGGATGCTCATAAGTTCATTTGGTTAACTTCCCCTATTCTAGTTTACCCCCCACTACATACTTACAAATTTCCCCTCTACTACTTCATTTCTTATGTAAACACCTTTTCCTTTCATTTTTACCCTTCCCCCTTGGTTTCACACATTCCCTAGCAAATTACCATCCAAATTCATTCCCCTACCCAAAAAGCCCCTTTTTCCCTAGTGTGAAACCTTTTCCCGATGTAAAAAATCATTTTCCCTTTGTTAATTTCCCTAAAAACCCCAAAAAACCCATAAAACCATTTATCCTACTACAATATCATTTTCCTGATAAAACCTTGGCCCCACTCCATACACTTGCATTACAAAATAACCCCGCATTTATCTATTGATTAACTACACTTAACGGTAACTAACCCCTAGGCCCCGCTAAATGTCTCCCCCATCTCCCACTGTGCATCTCTGCCACGTGATGGCCATTGGATTTTGCACCCCCATATCCTACAGCCCTCGCCCATATCACACCCATTCATCTCCCAACCTTTACCGGCCCGAGAGCATGCGATATGGGTGGTATTTCTCGGTCCCCCTTGGGTGATGTGGCAGCACCACATTAAGTTGCGTGCTCTCAAGAAAATACCACCCATCGCTCAAAAGTGGTGTGATGGCCCTCGAAACCACTTCTCCGGTGAAAGCAAAAACCGCTCACTTTTCACTAATCTAATCTCACGCCAATTTCTTACCATTCCCGGTTAAAAGTCTGCAGACCCTCAGTTTCACTCTTTTCACTCATTTTCTCTGCGAAAGCGTCCTATGCTTTCCTACACCCCCCAAGTTTCTGCAACTGGTTCAAAATACCAATTGCCTCTCGAACACACTCGGAAAGCCCAGTTTAGCCCTCAAGTGTGCAACTAAAGCCACAAAACCCTCTGCAACCACAATTCAAAACCGGTTTGCATCTTGAACCATAAATTCGAAGTATTTCAACAGAGAACCAGAACGACCCTCTCAGTTTAAAATGTACAGTGAAATTCAAGAAATAATTAATTGAATTTAATTGATTTCCCTTAGAATTGAGAGTATTTCCCCCTAAAATACCAAAACCCCTATCCTGCAAACTGCCAATACCTTATCTCTGAACTAGACACATTCAGACTTCATTTCCACAAGTTGTATAAGCCCAATTCCTAAATTTTATCACAAAGATGGTTGCCTAGACCTCTCTAGATGTCAGACCTGTATCAAACCCTCACCTGGACATTGACCATTTGGCCCTAGCAAATAGGGATTTCCAAATTAAAGACATTGCTACTCTAGGCCACCTTCTGAGAATCCACTGCTGGAGTAAGGATAGGTTCCTAAACCATGTTGATGACATCAACCTTTGGGAATCAAATTTTCCTAAGTATACATTCCCAGAAGTTCACCCATGCTGAGACATTGTACATTTTTGTCATGTTTTCTATATCCCTAGCCAAAGGGCTATTGTTGCCCCAAACTATGAGTTGCTATTCACCATTACACTAGAGTCTATCAACCAGATGCTGCAAATCCAGCCTAGTCATAATCTAACCCCTTTGTCCATTGGAAACCTATTGGACCTTTACATCACACTAGACCCAGTCAAAATCAAAAAAAAATTCCAAAATTTCATCATTGAGGAGCACCATACTCCTACAGACATTCCACCCTATGCTGCCACTATTTTTTCATAGACTGGAAAGTGCATAATCACCAAGCTATCATGCATACTAGGATACACATCAGATGAGCATGTGGATGAGGTCATCATGGCCTTCATGTCCATTTTCACTCCAGGCAAGCCTCCAGCTGTCATGTATGATTATTCCTAGTTCATTGCAGATAGAATGCATGAAAAATTCACTATACTGCCCACTGAAGGAGTTTTCAAATACTCTTCAGTTTTGCTTCATATGTTTTTGTATTACAAAACAAATAAGTTCCCTTTGAGTATGCAGAAGATGGACACCAAGGGAAAGGAGAGATCGGTCATCTACTGGACACCCTTGGTCCACAAGTTTTCCACAGCATTCACCTACAAAGAATTCATAGAATCCTTTGTGTACCCAGTCATGAACATGTTGACTTCTAAGACTTGTCCTGGAATCAGCCCAGAGATCAAGAGAGTATTGCAATTGGCCAAGAACAGCAAGGTGGGAGATTGGTACTTGTACCAAAACCATACTGAGATGAGAAATTATGGCTATGAACTAGCCCCCTATAAGTTTCCCAAATACCCCCCTATGAGGATATTTTCTCTTGAGTACTTCAGGCAAACCATCAGCTCCGATGAGATCCACTTCCTAGCCTATAGGAAGAAAACCTAGTTCAAAGTGAAGAACCAAATGGGCCTATTTATTTGCAACAAATAGAGAGGTTGGACTAGAGGCCGATAGGTTACTTCAACTAATAAATTCAGAAATAATTTCATTTGGAACTACGTCCCTCATGGGGTCATAAACAAGCTCAGACTCAAGGTTGAGTTGGGAGCATACATCCACCACTGAAGGCCTGACATTGAACAATTTTATAACTAGGATGAGTGGGTGGAGAACACCTTAACTGATATGGATAACACTGTTGTGGATGTGGAGAACACACTCATTGATTTGGAAAGACAATTTGATCATAACTCTTTCTTGCAGGTTCCAAAACAAAGGGAGCCAATGAACATTCCTCCTGTCATACAGACTCCAGTAAATGAGGAGAAGAATCCTAAGAGGAGTAGGGATGAGGCATCTAGCTCTGCCATGGAGACTACTGATGAGTTGGTTGAGCCAAGCAAGAGGCCCAAGCTGAATCTTGTCTTTGAACAAGAGGATAACATTACATCAGAGGAAATAACTGACACTGAGGCAATGGGACAGAAAGCTAAAGAAGCAGCTGCATCAGAGGAAACATAGTATCCATCAACCTCCAACACACAGATGATAGATAAACAGTCGAGTATGGAGATCTGTTCCTATGTCAAGCCAGCTAACAACTAAAAGGACATCAAAGACAGATTTAAAGAGATAAAGATGAGGCATGAAAAATTGAAAGCAGAAATAGATGCCAAGTACCTCAAGCTTACACCACCAATCCAAACTTGATTGATGTCAACCTTTGACATCAAAGAAGGCAAAATACATGTCTCATTTTTGTAGCCCACTATACAGCAACTGAAGACCTCAGCAAACTACAAGAAGACTAATTTTTAAGTCTTGGCCAGGAATGTTCATCCCATTGATTAGATATAGTTTCACAAGCAGGTTGGAGAAATGATCTACTCCACCCTCACAGCAAAAGTCATGCCTGCTTACAAGCTACAAGATTCATTAGACAGTGTAACAACTTAGTACAAATTGGAGAGAGCCTCTTCATAGGCTAAAGACACCAGGATAAAGTCCTTGGAGGACTTGGTTATTAAACTGGGCCATGACCCAAGTGATGTTAAGGCCACAGAGAAACTGATCAAAAAGAAGAATGAGGACATAGCAGCCCTCAAGAAACAACTTAAGTTGCCTCATTTACAACACCCACAGACAAAGGAAGTCCTGGAAAGCTAGACCAATCATGAGGAAATGATGGACTTAGTGCTACAATTGAATGACCAATTAAAGGAGATGGAGAAGGAGAAGGAGTTGGATATCTTGATTCAGCTCAAACAAGCTAGTATTGATAATGTTCCTGCAATTGTCATTCCAACAGTGACCGCAGTTGTCCCTTCTACTTTGGCATCAGCATTAGCTCCCACGTCTCCAATGGCCACTGCACTACCAAGATTTGCACCGACTACATCAGCAACAGGATCAACAGCAACAACCTCCACTAGTGATGAAGCAAATAGGCTGGTCAAAGCAATGGACGAAATCTCCATTCAGACCACTGAGATGAACAAACTGAAGGAGAAATTCACCAACCTGGAGATAGATTATAGACTTGCCCAGATCATGCATAAAGAAGAATAGCAAAAGGCTACTAGGATGACTGAAAGAATAAAAAGCCTGGAGAAAGAACTGACACTCAATGAACCTATAGGTAAGGCTAAGGAGAAACTGTGGGCCAATATCATTGACTCTATCAATGATATTTGGCCATCCATCCAGGTCATTTTTGAATAGATTGATTTAATAAAACATGCTACATAAGCCATTGAAAGGGTTAAAACAGAACTTGGAGATATGCCAGAGGAAGCAGCAAGAATCATCCACTTCCTCAACTCCAAGAATAAGTATGATCTACAAGAATTGGAGATACCTGACAGGATGGGTACAATTTTGGAAGTCAGAAAAGTCCTCACTAAGAGGAATTTGATGTTGAATTTAGAAGATAAGTGTCAAAGCATGCAACTAGCTGTTGACAGGTTCATGGCTAAATTTGAACTTTTGAAGGAAAAGGGATTACCTAATCCCTTAGTAATAAATTATAAGTTAATGACACATGAGTATTATAATAAGAAGATCAGGTAAGTGGCCATAGAACAGGTAATCACTTCATCTATGAAGGGCTTACCAACTGGCAAAGTGTTGTATCAAAATTTTGAAACCTTGTTTTACCTCCAGCATGAGGTAAAACACTTGTTTATTAATAAGCATACTTTTGCTAAATATACAGAAGAAGATGAAATATATAGAAAAATTCTCAATATCCAATTAACAGATGAGGAAAGATGGGAAAAAGTTAATGATTTACTATAGTAAATACACTAAAATATATATGTATAGCAAAAAGTAAAACAACAGAGTGAAAGGATATTGATAGGTTAGCAAGATTAAAGTGTATCAGATGAAAGAGTATCAAATGAAAGCTTTAAGTAAAACAGAACATCCAGCATGAAGAAAAAACAATCAGGTAGCATAAAGGGAAAAAGATCAAAGAGCAAAGCCAGCAGAACCTAAATAATAGGAACAACAAGCAGCAGTTCAATAGCTGTCTCTATCTTCTCGCATGAAGATATTTCATTTTCCTAGATTAGTTCTCAATGCAATTTGAGATATTTTGTAATTCCTTTTGTATAAATACTTCATAATTCAAAGTATTAGGGTGGATTATTTTACATTTGTAGATTTATTTTGATATGAAACCTAAGGGTGATTGTACTATTTTCAAGTCAACAGACTGGAGCAAGTAATAAAAGCATTTCGCTACAGGATTCATGAGATGAGCTATTTGCAATGAAGTATCTTCTTTGTTGATCTTGTTGCCTTCTTATGTGTTTCATAATCTTAAATGTGTTCTAAACTTGAATGCATTAACTGGAGATACCACTCAAAAATTGTTTATGTACACTTTATTTTGCATAGTTAGTCATTTACATGTTTTCCTTTGATACTCGGATTTGAGAACCCTTTATTGCTCTCCCATCCCGGTTGACCTCATTCATTCCTTCTAGAGTCCAGCCTAGGGAACCCTTAATTGCTCCCTGGATCCAATTTCAAACCATTTCACCATTTAGCCTTTGAGATCTCCAGTAACTCATCTATCTTTCCCTATAGAAACTGTTTTTAGAATTCAATCTAGTCTTGTTTATCTTACATTTAACGCCATAGCCCAATGGTTAAAACAAACCTCTGTTCATCTAAGTAAAGTGATCCCACCACCCAAAATTTCAAACCAAAACCCAAATGTAATCAATAACTAGCCTAAAATCATCTTAACTAAAACAAAGTTAAATTATAAAGAGAGAGCCCACTCTGAGCATCAAGAAGGCTAGGTCCTGATCTCCAAAAGGGGTTTGTGGTTAGATTTGACTTTTCTTTCTTCATTAACTTCAAAAGAAATATGAGAGTGATAACATTTCTATTGACCATACTAGGAACCTTCGATCCTTAGTCTCATAAAACTTACAGGAAACCTTAAATTTCATCTTAAGCCCCTTAAGGTCATTTTATGAAAGTTAATCTTGAAAATATTTTTATAAAAACAGTTAAAAAGGTTAAAATTATGGATCCTAATAAGATTCGCTATACCAGGGAAAACCCAGATCCAAACCTTGCTACCATAGTTGATGACCCGGAGAGAATTTTAAGAAAACCCAAAACAACAGAAACTCAAGCCAGTAGTAGTTAGGTCAAAGCCAATTCACTCCCTGAGGAGTTGTTAACTTTAGAGGAAATCCCTTTCAATTTGTCATTTGAACTCTCATTATTTAGAAGTAAATCTGAGAGTGCAATCCATGAAACAGTCTTAGACCCTAAGTTTCTTCAACTCATTGAATAAAAAAGGATTATTCATTCAGATTTAGATAAATTTGTCGTTGAGACTTTTGACAAGATAGAAGCTTGGGCCTCTAAATTGATAAGTAATATATGTGATTCTTACATTCAACAGTCTGTTGAAGTAGCTACCCTTACTACTACTTCCCCTGAAGTTTCTGCACAAACTTCAGTCACTATAAATACCCCTTCTTTTACCACCACCTCACCAATTGTATCTACCACAATCCAATCACCTAAACCAGTTATTAATCAACCATCCTCATCATCATCTATTTTACCTCCATCCAGTTCAGGTCCTTCCTCAAGCACCACAACTTTACCCCCTATTCAAGCCAGAATCACAGTTATGGAAAACTAATATGCACCTTTAATTTTACCTGCACAACTCCATGCCATGCCAACAGATTATCAGAGTAAAATATTCTTGTTTGATACTACTAGTCAGTACACTACCCAACGACATGTAAACAAGATGTCTGAATTTTTTTAGTTGCATGAGATAGATGAAGCAGATGACCAAATGAGGTTGTTTGCCCAAACTTTAACTAGGGATGTCAAGAAATGGTTAAAAGCCTTTCCTGCCAACCATATTGCAGACTTCGCTAATTTTCATAGGTTATTCATTGATAAATGGGAGAGAAAGAAAAACCCATTGCAAATACTTTCTGAATTTGAAAACATTAGAAGAGCTCCTAATGAGTCAGTTTAGGACTATTTCACTAGGTTCAATAGTATCTACAATGCAATTCTAACCAATATTAAGCCTCCACCTGACCTAGCATTAATTAAATTCCCTGATGGTTTTGATGCTGACATGGCATACCAGTTAAGAAAAAGAAACCCTGAAACACTAGAACAAATGAAAAGCAATGTTGTTAGTGTAGAGGCCAACCTATTAGCCAAGAAAGCCTGAATGAGAAATGAAAAGAAAGTTGTATTTAAAGATGAAACTTCCACTTCAGATGGAAAGGTATATTTTAGCTAAGAGTTTAGAGAGAATAATGGATAGATTAGAAAACATGGAGAGGAAAAATCAATGGGAAAATCAACAACCACCCCCAATAAGAAACCCCAATTTTTGGAAGAACCCTAATGCTGGAAAGAACGCTACACCAGATCAATAGATGAGGCCCCCCTTCCAAGAAAACTATCTTGAGGATTCACAAAACCAAGAAGGAGAGGATGACACCCAGATAAACTTACTAGAAACCAAAGATGAAGACACTGTTTTTCTTACTCAATAAGAACATGATTTATATATGCTGCAGAAGTTATAGTTAGAATCTAGTGAATCATTTGATTTTAAATAGGATATGAATCAGATATATATGAGGTACACAAACAATATAGCTTAAGAAGTAAAAACAACAATGAGACTCCCATTAAAAGATCCATCTAGACCCAGACTAAGATAATAAAAGAAGCTCAAGTTACCAAAGTGCTACAAATCATCCCTAAGGGAAGACCAGAGACTTCTACCCCTAAAATTGTAGATATAACCTCCACTAAAACCCAAACAAAGACAATTATTGAAAACAATCAAAATAAGAGAAATCAAAGCAAAATAGTAGAAACATAGACTGAAACACCTAGTACTGAGAAACAAGATAAGAACACACAAACTCCACATGTTAAGGAGGATCTAAATCAAACAAAAAAATCTCAGCTCCCTTTCAACATCAAAACTGAAATAGCAAAATTAAAGATATCATTTCCCTTGACTGAACTAGTAAAGAATGAATCCTATAGGTCACAGACAATTGAAACTTTAAACATAGGAGAGGGAGAGGATGCTGTTAACTTGAATGATGATCAGCCTGAATTATTGTTTGGCCCTGAGGCCAATGGTATTCATCAGCAAAGGGGAGTTCCTCCTTTCTACATTATCCTGAACAATCATGATAGGATATTTCATAATGCTATGTTAGACTCAGGGGCATCCCATAATTTGATGTCAAAGGCAATCATGGAGAGACTAAAACTAGACATTACCAGACCATATAAGGATTTGTTTTCTTTTGACTCTAGCCAAGTTAAATGCCTTGGTTTGATCAAAGACTTATATACAACTCTTGTCCAGTACCTTGCAAAGAGTATTTTAATGGACACAGTAGTTGCAGACATCCCACCGAAATATGGAATACTGCTATCTTGCTCACAGGGAGCAAAAGTGCAGGGATCCTTGCAGTTAGATATGTCTTATGCCATCATATCTATTTTTGGCCAACCCAGACAATTATATAGAGAGACCTTGATGAAATACATGGTGAGTAGTGATGAAAAACCACAAAAATTTCCCATATACTCCATGCATTCAGATATGGACTCTTTTATCCTGTACAATGTAGAACATGACAATAAGGAAATCACAGCTAAAGACTTGAAATACAGAACAACTGACAGTGAGAACATTTTTCATGAGTCCCTATGGCATCTAGACTTTGATGGGTTTGTCAATAGGTTAGGGGCTGGTGCAAGAGTGTGGATCCATAATATGGAGAATAATCATGCTGAGGGACATTATTTCAGATTGAACTTCAAATGTACTAATAACATGGCCGAATATGAAGCCCTAATTCTAGGGTTACAATTGGTTAGGAAACTTGAAGCCAAAAGAGTTTCCATCATGGGAGACTCAGAGCTGATTATTAAACAGATTAATGGTGAATACTCTGTGAACAATCCTAGACTTGGTCAACATAGGGATACTGTCCTAGATTTGATCAAAAACCTCCTGGAAACAAACTTTGCTGCCATTCCTAGAAAACAAAACATGCAAGCACACAGTCTGGCACTTTTGCTAGTACTTGTAAACTGCCATTTCAACCCAACCATCAATACATTGTAGAAGTCAGACATAGGCATATTAGTCTAGACAACTTGAAGTATTAGATATCATTTTTGGATTCAATTGCGTTAAGTCATTCACATATGACCATTTCCATGAGAGGTAGTCGTAGCCGACTAATTTCTCATGATTTGAATATTTCACTTAGCACTCATTGCATTGGGTGATGCTAACATGGCTAAAGAAGTGGTATTGAAACTATTGAAATGAATCACATAGCGTCAATCATCCCTTTTTGGGCTTGCACTTAGTAACCAGGACTTCCTGGGAGGTCACCCATCCCAGATCACACGCTTGAGCCAGAGGTGGTCTAGGATGGGTGACCTCCCGGGAAGTCCTACTTACCAGGTGCAAGCCCCAGAAGTGATGATTGACGGTATGTGATTAATTTCACTAGTTTCAATCCCAATTCTTCACCCCTGTGAGCATCACTCGATGTAATGAGTGCTAAGTGAATTATTCAAATCATTAGTTAGTTACGACTACCTCTCATGGAAATGTTCATACTTGAATGACTTAACGCAGTTGAATCCAAAAATGATATCTAATATAATGCACTGCATAAACCCCCTATACTTAAAGTCAAAAAGAGTGAAGGGATCTCTACTTGAATGGTTCATGAGGCACAATACTTGCTAAGGTTTTGCAAATGGGGTAGCAAGCTAAGTGGGCTTGATTGTGGGGGAAAAATCCACAGTTAAGCATGCTTGAGCCAGAGGCGATCTGGAATGGGTGACCTCCCGGGAAGTCCTGGTTACCGGGTGCAAGCCCCAGAAGTGATGATTGACGCTATGTGATTCATTTCACTAGTTTCAATCCCACTTCTTCACCCTTGTGAGCATCACCCGATGCAATAAGTGATAAGTGAACTATTCAAATCAGGATAATTTAGTCAGTTACGACTACCTCTCATGGAAATGGTCATACGTGAATGACTTACTTAACACAGTTGAATCCCAAAATGATATCTAATATAATGCACTGCGTAAACCCCCTATACTTAAACCTAAAGTATTCACAGATTTTCTCCCAAGATTCTCATATTTGTGATTTTATGAACAATGAAGGTGAGTTTCAAAATTGTAAGATAGATATTGATTGTACATTAGACAATAATATAGAAAGTAACATAGATGTAAATATTTTAGATATAGCTAAACCAACTAAATTTACTAGAGTAGAAATAGATAGTTTAGAGAATGTAGAGATTGAATAAATAATGAATGATGATCCTGAAATTCTTAATCTGAAAAATAATTTTTTTCCTAAGGGATTAGTCCCTTTAGAATATTTGTTTGACTCTAGTGGTGTAGCTAGGAAACCCAAAATGGAACCTCTAAGAGCTGACATAGAATAGGTTAACATAGGAACTGAGGATAAACCAAAACTCATTAAGATATCAAAAGCCTTACCTCGAGAGGAAAAGGTTAAATACATCAATCTGTTTAAAGAGTTCCAGGATGTATTTGCCTGGAGTTATGAAGACTTAAAATCTTATGGCACTAGCATAATCCAACATAAAATACCTCTAAAAGAGGATCATAAACCTTTCAAACAGAAACTTAGGAGAATAAATCTAGTTCTTATGCCATCTATTGAGAAAGAAGTTAAAAGAATTTTTGATGCCCAAATTATAGCCCCCATTAGATACTCAGATTGGATTTCAAACTTGGTCACTACTAGGAAAAAGACTGGTGAAATTAGACTTTGTGTAGATTTCATAAATTTAAACAAGGTTTCATTAAAAGATAACTATCCTCTACCAAAAATGGACCACATCTTGCAGAGGGTAGTAGGCTCATTCAATATTTCACTGTTAGATGGATTCTTTGGGTATAACCAGATCTTAGTTCAACCAGAGGACCAAACCAAAACTGCATTTACTACTCCTTGGGGTACCTTCATGTATTTGAAGATGCCTTTTGGATTAATGAATGCAGGTGCCACATTTCAAAGAGCTATGGATATAGCTTTTGCCAAGGATATCCATGAATTCCTGGTACTATACCAATATGACATCACAGTCTTCTCTAAATCTGATAATGAACACCTGGACCACCTAAGAAGATTAGTTATCAAATGTAGAAAATTGGGATTTCTTTAAATCCCAAAAAGGCACTATTCGGTCTGGAAGAGGGAAAACTGTTGGGACATATCATATCTAAATATGGGATTAGAATAGATCCTACTAGAATAGAGGCCATTTTGACCATTACCCATCCTAGAAACATTAGAGAGTTACAGTCATTTCTAGGCAAGATAAACTTTCTTAAGTTTTTCATTTTAAATCTAGCAGAACTAATTAGAGAATTAAATAACATGCTAAGAAAGGACTCGGCACTTAAATGGACAGTGGAGACCAAACAATCCTTTGAAGCCATCAAGGAAGCCTTGACCAAAACTTCAGTACTGATAAGTCCTTATTTTAACAAGGATTATATAATTTATTCCTTTTCTTCAGAACACACCATTGCAACAATCTTGCTGCAAAATAACAACCAAGGATATGAACAATCAATTGCATTTTTTAGTAAATCCTTAAGAGATTCCACACTCAAATACAATATTATGGAAAAACAAGAATTAGCTTTAGTAAAGGCTATCAAAGACTTCAAATTATACAATATGTATTCTCACATTATTACTTATGTTCCAAATTCTGTAGTTAAGGACATTTTGACACAAAATGGGCCTGAAGGGAAAAGAGGCAAGTGGATTGCCACAATATTGGAGTATGACATAGAGATAAAGCCAACTAAGCTTATCAAAGGCCAAGTTTTAGCCAAACTCATGGCTGAATCGAACTGTCAAGCCCTTGATATAAACTTCATTAGTGCCCTTGATGATCAAGAAGAGATGATGACTCCACCGATCAGTGAACCTTTTACTGATTCACCCAGGTATACAGATAATATATTTGTATTACAAAATTTACAAGCTCCTCCTGGTTTAACAAGAAATAAAGCTAGATTTTTAAAGATGAAGTCATTAAAATATTGTATCATAGATAATGCATTTTTTTGGAAAGACAATAGTGGAATTCTTTTAAATTGTTTACTGAAAAATGAAGCTGATAAAATCATGCAATAGTTTCATGCAGGGGATTGTGGAGGACACTTGTACTGGAAGACTAATGCTAAAAAAATCCTAAGGGCTAGTTTCTGTTGGCCCACTTTTTTTGCAGATGTTAAGAAACTTGTGACCTCCTGTCATAAATGCCATCTATTTGAGGGAAAGAGAAAAATTTTACCCTTGCCTCTTAAACCAATTTCACTGAAATTCCATTTCAACAATGGGGGTTAGACTTCATTGGAAAAATACACCTAGCCTCCTCAGCTCAGCACAAATGGATTCTGACAGCTACTAACTATTTCACCAAATGGATAGATGCAATACCTTCTATAAAAGCCACAGGCACTATCATTATCTCCTTTCTAGATAATAATATCCTGTCAAAATTTGGATGTCCCCAAAATCTCATTACTGATAATTTAGCTGCCTTTAAATCCAAGAGAATGATAGACTTCTGTAACAAATACCACATCACCCTTGGCCACTCCACAACCTATTACGTTCAAGATAATGGACTTGCAGAATCATCTAACAAAAGCCTAGTCAATATCATTAAGAAATTGTTGGAAGATAACAAAAATACATGGAACAAGAAGTTAGTCAATGCCTAATGGGCAAACAGACTATCTACTAAGAATTCCATTGGAACATCACCTTATCAGCTAGTTTATGGGATGGATGCAGTTTTTCCATCATCTTTTGGAGTGCTAGTGATGAATATCATCTAGGAATTACAGCTGGAACCAAATGATATTCAGAGAAGAATAAATCAAACCATACACCTGCAGCAGACCATAGAAGAAGTATATGTAAAATCACAGGTAATCCAGGACAAAATCAAGAAAGTTTTTGATAAAAATACTAAAGCAAATGATTTTTACATAGGAGATAAAGTCCTTAAGTGGGATTCAAGGAGAGAAGACAAAGGCAAGCATGGAAAATTTGATTTTTTGTGGCAAGGGCCTTATGTCATTTATGGCTACAGGGGCAACAATGCCTTTTTCTTGAGAGAGATAGATGGATCAGATCTACCAGGAGGACCTGTTAATGGTAGAATGTTGAAGCATTATTTTTCCACTGACTCACAATAGTTCACTTTACTTTGCATCATTGTACATAACATTGCAGAGTGTAGATTGGATTGGATGGTAATCCTTTGAAGTTGAAGCCCAGAGAGAAGGCCCTAAGCTTTGAAGGATTCACTATCATAACTATCAATAAAGTAGAATCACAAAAGGACAGTTCACAAGGAAACTAAAGTCATGATTCAAAGGCTACTGATCTTTAGAGTTCTTGACATTTCACTGGGAAATTCCATCCCCATGTGGAGCCACTGTTAGAGTCCTATAATGATAGGATTCATAATTTTGAATTGGCTGAGGTTAAGTCTTGTAATATTGAACATACCTTTTCTTTTTGCAAATCTTTTCCATATTATAATTAAAAAATGTAAAGAGGGTATGTCCTAAAAGAAATATCAAAGGACAAAAGGAATAAGAAAATATCAAAAAAATATGAAAAAATATGAACCCCAAACAAAAAACAGATCATGAAAGTGTGCAAGTCCAAGTGCCACTACTCTTTACTTTACTATCTAAAATAATGGTTGTGTGTAGCTTGTCATACATGCCACAACCCATTATAGTCAAACCATTTAATCTTGACCACTTCATGCTTTGAATTTTATGTTTATAGATAGAGAATAAAGATCTAGCCAAACAATTTAATCTTGGAAGATTAATAGATAGGTAGAGAAATAAAAGGAGCTCATCAGTTTAATCTGAGCCCTTGGAAGATATAAGGTTAGAAGTAGATAGTTTAATTTTTAAAAGAAAAAGGAAAGAAAGGGGTCTGCTAGCTTAAATGCACCCAACAAAGTGAAGAAAAAATGTTAGGGTAAGTAAAAGGGTAAGTAGAAGAAAGGTTGCAGAAAGTACAAAGTTGATTGAAGCATAAGAACATCTATCATGTTTAATCATGTGTTTCAGTGTGCAGGAGAAGTTATGAAAGAAAAAGGATGCTCAAAAGTTCATTTGGTTAACTTCCCCTATTCCATTTTACCCCTCACTACATACTTACAAATTTCCCCTTTATCATTTCATTTCTTACGTAAACCCCTTTTCCCTTCATTTTTACCCTTCCCCTTGGTTTGACACATTCCCTAGCAAATTACCATCCAAATTCATTCTCCCACCCAAAAAGCCCCCTTTTCCCTAGTGTGAAACCTTTTCCCCATGTAAAAAATAATTTTCCCTTTGTTAATTTCCATAAAAAACCCAAAAAACCCTTTATCCTAAGTTTTATCCCCCCCGCATTACTTTATTAACTCTGCTATAATATCATTTTCCTGACAAAACCTTAGCCCCACTCCATAAACCAACATTACAGAATAACCCCACATTGATCTATTGATTAACTACATTTAATGGTAATTAACCCATGGGCCTCGCTAACTGTCTCCCCCATCTCCCATTGTGCATCTCTGCCATGTGATGGCCATTGGATTTTGCACCCCCAGATCCTACAACCCTCGCCCTTATCACACCCATTCATCTCCTAACCTTTACCGGCCTGAGAGCACGCGATATCGGCAGTATTGCTCATGCTCCCTTGGGTTACGTGGCAGCACCACGTTAAGTTGTGTGCTCTTGGGAAAATACCACCCATCACTCAAAAGTGGTGTGATGGCCCCTGAAACCACTTCCCCACCGAAAGCAAAAAACCGCTCACTATTCACTAATTTAATCTCAAGCCAATTTCTAACCATTCTCGGTTAAAAGCCCCCAAACCCCTAGTTTCACTCTTTTCGTTCATTTTCTCTTCGAAAGTGTCCTAAGATTTCCTGCACCCCCCGAGTTTCTGCAACAAGTTTAGAATACCAATTGCCTCTTGCAAACACTCTGGAATCCCAGTTTAGCCCTCTAGTGCACGATTGAAGCCACAGAACCCTCTGCAGCCACCATTCAAAATCGATTTGCATCTTGAAACATAAATTCCAGGTATTTCAACAAAGAACTAGAACGACCCTCTCAGTTTAAAACATACAGTGAAATTCAAGAAATAATTAATTGAATTTAATTGATTTCCCTTTGAATTGAGAGTATTTCCCCCTAAAATACCAAAACCCCTATCCTGCAAACTGCCAATACCCTATCTCTGAACCAGACACATTCAGACTTCATTTCCACAAGTTGTATAAGCCCAATTCCCACATTTTATCACAAATATGGCTGCCCAGACCTCTCTGGATGTCAGACCTGTATCAACCCCTCACCTGGACATTGACCATTTGGCCCTAGCAGATAGGGATTTCCAAATTAAAGACACTGCTACTCTAGGCCACCTTCTGAGAATCCACTGCTGGAGTAAGGATAGGTTCCTAAACCATGTTGATGACATCAACCTTTGGGAATCAAATTTTCCCAATTATACATTCCTAGAAGTTCACCCATTCCGAGACATTGTACATTTTTGTCATGCCTACTATATCCCTAGTCAAAGGGCTATTATTGCCCCAAACCATGAGTTGTTATTCACCATTACACCAGAGTCTATCAACCAGATGCTGCAAATCCAACCTAGTCCTAATTTGACCCATTTGTCCATTGGAAACCTATTGGACTTGTACATCACACTGGACCCAGTCAAAATCAAACAAATTTTCCAAAATTTCATCATTGAGGAACGCCATACTCCTACAGACATTCCACCCTATGCTGCCACTATTTTTTCAGAGACTGGCAGGCACATAATCACCATGCTCTCATGCATCCTAGGATACACATCAGATGAGCATGTGGATGAGGTCATCATGGCCTTCATGTCCATTTTCACTCCAGGCAAGCTTTCAGCTATCATGTATCATTATGCCCAGTTCATTGCAGACAAAGTGCATGAACAATTAACTAGACTGCTCACTGAGAGAGTTTTCAAATACTCTTCAGTGTTGTTTCATATGTTCTTGTATTACTAGATAGATAAGCTCCCTTTGAGTATCCAGAAGTTGGACACCAAGGGAAAGGAGAGATCGGTCATCTACTAGACACCCTTCGTCCACAAGTTTTCCACAACATTCACCTACAAAGACTTCATAGAATCCTTTGTGTACCCAGTCATGAACATGCTGACTTCTAAGACTCGGCCTAGAATCAGCCCAAAGATTAAGAGAGTACTAAAATTTGCCAAGAATAGCAAGGTGGGAGATTGGTACTTGTACCAAAACCATAGTGAGATCAGAATTTATGGTTGTGAACTAGCACCCTATAAGTTGCCCAAATATATACCTATGAGAATATTTTCTCTTGAGTACTTCAGGAAAATCATCAACTCTGATGAGATCCACTTCATAGCTTATAGGAAGAAACCCTAGTTCAAAGTGAAGAACCAAATGGGCCCATTTATTTGCAACAATAGAGAGGTTGGACCAGAGGCCGACAGGTTACTTCAACTAATGAAATTCAAAAACAGTTTCATCTGGAACTATGACCCTCATGGGGTCATAAACAAGCTCAAACTCAAGGTCAAGTTGGGAGCATACATCCACCACCCAAGGCTTGACATTGAACAGTTTTCTAACCAGGATGAGTGGGTGGAGAACACCTTGATTGATATGGATAACATTGTTGTGGATGTGGAGAACACACTCATTGATTTGGAAAAATAATTTGATCATAACTTCCTGCAGGTTCCAGAACAAGGGGAGCCAATGAACATTCCTCCTATCATATAGACTCAAGTAAATGGGGAGAAGAATCCTGAGAGGAGTAGGGATGAGGCATCTAGCTCTGTCATGGAGATTATTAATGAGCTGGTTTAGTTAAGCAAGAGGCCCAAGCTGAATCTTGTCTTTGAATAAGAGGAGAACATTGCATCAGAGGAAATAATTGGCACTGAGGCAATGGGATAGAAAGGTAAAGAAGTAGCTGCATCAGAGGAAACACACCAACCATCAACCTCCAACACACAGATGATAGATAGACAGCTGAGTATGGAGATCTCTTCCTATGTCAGGCTAGCTAACAAGGAAAAGGACATCAAAGATAGATTTAAAGATATAAAGATGAGGAATGAAAAATTGAAAGCAGAAACATATGCCAAGTACCTCAAGCTTACACCACCAAACCAGACCAGATTGATGTCAGCATTTGACATCAAAGAAGGAAAAATGCAGGTCTCATTTTTGCAGCCCACTATACAGCAACCGAAGACCTCAGCAGACTACAAGAAGACTAATTTTGAGGTCTTGGCCATGGATGTTCATCCCATTGATTAGATAGAGTTTCACAAGTAGGCTGGAGAAATGATCTACTCCACCCTCACAGCAAAGGCCATTCCTGCTTACAAGTTGCAGGATTCATTGGACAGTGTAACAACTCAGTACAAATTGGAGAGAGCCTCTTCACAGACTGAAGACACCAAGATAAAGTCCTTGGAGGACTTGGTTATTAAACTGGGCCATGACCCAAGTGATGTTAAGGCCACAAAGAAACTGATAAAAAATAAGAATGAGGACATAGAAGCTCTCAAGAAAAAGCTCAAGTTGCCTCATTTACAACACCCACAGACAAAGGAAGTCCTGGAAAGCCAGACCAAACATGAGGAAATGATGGACTTAATGTTGCAACTAAATGACTAGTTAAAGGAGATGGAGAAGGATTTGGATAGCTTGATTCAGCTCAAACAAGCTAGTATTGATAATGCTCCTACAACTGTTCTTAAAGTGACCACAATTGTCCCTTCTACTTTGGCAGCAACATTAGCTCCCACGTCTCCAATGGCCACTGCACTACCAACATCTGCACCAACTACGTCAGCAACAGTGATGAAGCAAACAAGCTGGTCAAAACAATGGAAGAAATTTCCATTCAAACCACTGAGATGAACAAACTGAAGGAGAAAGTCACCAGCCTGGAGACAGATTACAGACTTGCCCAAATCATGCATAAAGAAGAACAACAAAAGGCTAATAGGATGATTGAAAGAATAAAAAGCATGGAGAAAGAATTGACACTCAATGAACCTATAGGTAAGGCTAAGGAGCAACGGTGGGCCAATATTTTTGACTCTGTCAATGATATTTGGCCATCCATCTAGGTCATTTTTTAACAGATTGATTTAAAAAAACAAGCTACAGAAGCCATTGAAAGGGTTAAAACATAACTTGGAGATATGCTAGAGGAAGCAACAAGAATCATCCACTTCCTCAACTCCAGGAATAAGTATGAGTTGTAAGAACTGGAGATACCTGATAGGACAGGTACAATTTTGGAAGTCAAAAAAGTCCTCACTAAGAGGAATTTGATGTTGAATTTAGAAGATAAGTGTCAAAATATGCACTAGTCATTGACAAGTTCATGTCTAAGTTTGAACTTTTGAAGGAAATGGGATTACCTAATCCCTTAGTAATAAATGATAAGTTAATGACACATGAGGATTATAATAAGAATATCAAGGAAGTGGCAAGAGAACAGGTAATCATTTCATCTAAGAAAGGTTTACCCACAGGCAAAGTGTTGTATCAAACTTATGAATACTTGTTTTACCTCCAGCATGAGGTAAAACACTTGTTTATTAATAAGCCTACTTTTGCCAAATATAGAGAGGCAGATGAAATATACAGAAAGATTTTGAATATCCAATTACCAGATGAGGAAATATGGGAAAAATTGAATGATTTACTGTAGTAACTACACAATAAAATATAAATGTACAGTAAAAAGTAAAACAACACAGTAAAAGGATATTGACAGGTCAGCAAGGTTAAAGTGTATCAGATGAAAGAGTACAGATGAAAGGTTTAAGTAAAATAGAACATCCAACGTGAAGACCAAACAACCAAGCAGCATAAAGGGCAAAACATCAAAGAGCAAAACCAACAAAACCTAAATAATAGGAACAACAAGCAGCAGTTCAATAGATGTCTCTATATTCTTGCATGAAGATATTTCTTTTTCATAGATTAGTTCTCAATGCACATTGAGATATTTTGTAATTCTTTTTGTATAAATACTTCATAATTCGAAGTATTAGGGTGGATTATTTTACATTTGTAGAGTTATTTTGATCTAAAAACCTAAGGGTGACTGTACTATTTTCAAGTCAATGGACTGGAGCAAGTAATAAAATCATTTCGCTACAGGATTCATGAGATGAGATATTTGCAGTGAAGTATCTTCTTTGTTTGACCTTGTTACCTTCTTATGTCTTTCATAATCTTAAATGTGTTCTAAATTTGAATGAATTAACTAGAGATATCACTCAGAAATTGTTTAAGTACACTCTGTTTTGCACAGTTAGTCATTTACATGTTTTCCTCTGATACCCGGATTTGAGAACCCTTAATTGCTCTCCCATATCGGTTGACCTCATTCATTCCTTCAAGAGTCCGGCCTAGGGAACCCTTAATTTCTCCCTGGATCCGATTTCAAACCATTTCACCATTTAGCCTTTGAGATCTGCAGTAACTCATCTATCTTGCCCTGTAGACATTGTTTTTAGAACTTGATTCAGTCTTGTTTGTCTAACATTCGACCCCACAGCCCAATGGTTAAAGAAAACCTCTGTTCATCTAAGTAAAGTGATCCCACCACTCAAAATTTCAAACCAAAACCCAAGTGCAATCAATAACTAACCTAAAATCATCTTAACTAAAACAAATTTAAATTGTAAAGAGAGAGCCCTCTTTGAGCATCAGGAAGGCTAGGTCCTGATCTCCAAAAGGGGTTTGTGGTTACCTTTGACTTTTCTTTCTTCATTAACTTCAAAAGAAATATCAGAGTGATAACAGATTATATGTCACTTGACTACATCCTTGTATATCAGGTGCATTCTTGAATGTTTTGATTACATGTATCAGTCTTGTAGGTTGGTTACAAAACTGATCGCTTATGCTCAAGTACATGCGTTCATACGTATGTGCAGTTGATTAGGCATTTCTTGTGCATGTTGATAAGTTTCATCTGGAAATGTGTGCAATGGATTAATGGTTGTTTTCATGCAAGAGGTCATAGCATGCATTATTGATATGGCCTTGCATTGATGACTAGACCCTAACTAGAATGATGTTTATGCATTGATGCATTTATTTTTTATATGTCTATATGCTATTATGTTTATGTTATACATGTATCATGCTAATTTTATGATTGTAGACAAGGTATCCTCCCCTAATTGTGCTAAGGTACATTCATTTATTGTGATTTGCTTTAGCTGATATAGTATGCTTGCAGGAAAGAGATCAGGTGGCTAGTAAGGTGGTAGACTACATAGAATCTCCCTATGCATTAGATGGGCAATGTGGTGTGGGGAACTCTTCTAATTTGGCAAAACAATGACAAAATCATGCAGGCACAAGAGAAACAAGCAAAGGTGAATGTGATAGTACTTCATAGTTTGTCATATTTGCAGTGACAAGGACCACTTCGGGTTAGCCATGGACATGAGGACAAAACTAATGGGGAATATGGAAGTAGGTCTCCTAGTAGACATAGGTTTGATAGATTTGACATGATCAGAGATGGCAGGTTGTTTGACACTCCAGATAGGAGAAGTGATCGACATAGGTACTATTCTAGTTCTGGTTCTGACAGGCATCATGATCATCATCGTTATCACCCTTACAGGAGAAGTGATAGGAGATAATTTCCACATGAGTTTAAGAAATCAAAGCCACCTACCTTTAATGGAGAAATGAAGAAATCATAGGATGCATAAGCATGGTTGTTTGGTATGATGAAATTCATTTGATTGCGTGATTATTCAGAAACATGAAAGAAAAGATAGTCACTTTCAGTCTCAAAGGTAAAGCGAATACTTGGTGGGAGGACGTGAAGAATGTCAAAGGTATACATGAGGAAGATTTCACTTGGAATGTGTTTGAAAGTATCTTCAAGAAGTACTTGTCAGAGAGGTACTATGATGACAGAGCTAAGGAGTTTTATGAACTCCATATGGGTTCTATGACATAAGATGAGTATACTAACAGGTTTTTGGAGTTGTTGAGGTATGTGCCTTACCTCAAGGAGGATAAGGCCAAGGTTTAGAGATTCATCAGTGGACTATCAATTTCATACAAATACTGGATTGAGTTCAAGGAGCCTAGATCATTGGAGGAGTCCATTCGAAAGTTGAAACATTGTTATGAGCAGTCGAAGCACAAAGCTGAGCCTAAGCATGACTTTAAAAGAAATGAGAAAGCTAAAGGAAATGACAGCCAAAGAGAGGAATAACTCAAGATGAAAGTGAGAAATAAAATGAAGTTCCTTACAAGAGGTTCAATACATCTGAGAAGGGATGTGGAGAACAGCAAGCTAGAGGCGGTGGTAGGGAACCATTGCAGTGTTGGATATGTGGTAAGGATTATCATAAGATGGATTGTATGTAGTATTAGAGTGGTGGTAGACTGTTATAGCACCATTTACCACTCTTGGTATTTGTGATGCTTTGTTTATGGCCTAGGACAACCCCTCCTTCCAAACTTGGTCCCAATATATAAAAAACAGTGTTTTATTCCCTGTATGTTATTTTTCCCTGAGCTAAAAACGTGTACGCACAGGTCAGTCAATACCCAACCCGCGTATATGTATTAAAACACTTCAAAAAATTAAATTTCCTTAATTATGGGTGGATTTCATGGGTTTTACCTATTGATTACCTCCTATTTCCCATGGTCCAACTGTGTCCCAACTAAAAAACTAATTGGGAGAGGTGTAAATAGACCTCTATGGGAAGGCCTTAAGGAGGAGAAGAGATAGAGTTATTATACTAAGATTATCCCTGACTGAGTCTGATGAATCCCTGTGCCTCATGCACTTCCCCAAGCTTCAGGAAACCCTTGTTTCCTTGATTATAGATATCCTCCCTTTTGCTTGAGATATCATGGTGTTGGTGATGGAAGAAGATTGTTGAAGGCTGGGATAGGACGAATCTGGAGGACGATTCCGCTTGGAGCCAGAAGAAGACTCGGGTGAATTCTCTCCATGTTATTTATAGCTTACTGCAATAAAAGAAATTTTGTCTTGTTTCAGAAATTAACTATTTCTATGCACCAAATTATGTTTTAATTCATATATGAATGTCGTTTTGATGTATGATCAATCATTTGTTTATATGATATAAAGTCAATTTTGTGAATATGCTTTACTTTTATACTGCTATGTATGTTCGAATTGAATGATTTTCAGGTTTGAAGAACATTGAGAGTTGTAGAGGGTCTGAACCCTACGAGAACTACTCGAACGAAGGAAATCCTGGTACAGTCACTCTTATGTAGTTTGATTATATAAGCATCTTGCCTTAGCTGTATGAGTATTTCTTGTTGTAGTTTTCTTCTACTCTGTTGGGGTTCTAACCCAAAGCCCTAGGGTGCTTCCACATGAAACAAAATTGGTGACTCCACTGGGGATAACAATATTGTTATTCCTGGTTTGGGTTGTTCATTATCAATCAGGGCTCAGTCTTTGGTTTGCTTGTTGTTACAGTCTTGTTTGGTCTTTAGAGTCCCAGGCCTTAAGTATGATCTTTTGGATCAGACTTTGTTTTTATTTTTTCTTGCAAAGCTTTGTATATGCCCTTTACTTTGTTTAGAGTAGCATATACACACATGTTTCTATAAAGAGAATTCACGTATATGCGAGTTTCTTGTTTCAGAAGCGTGTGTACTGCTTCTATGTTTGAACACATTCGCGTATGCAAATTTTTGCATTTTTTCTTCAAATCTTTCAACCCAAATAGATTTGTTGCCTCATCTTTTCAGCTCTGTGTGGTCAATTGTTGTCTAAAGAATTTAATTATTCTGCAAGCTTACTGTTTCGAAGTCTCTTCCTCATTGAAAATATGTGGCCTAGGTTTGGTTCTTTAGCAAGTTTGTAATTTGTGTTTTGGCACACAAGACTTCGTCCTAAAGTTCTTTATTGTTCTGGTCCTCCAGAACACGAGATTGTTTTCAATTTTAGTGTCAAGCTCGGATTTTGAATCTACTTGATTTCCTCTTCTTTGTTTTGTGGCCTCATAGCTTTTCTTTCTTTTTGAAAGTCTTTTTGACGAATTTGGAAGTATTTCTTTCCTGGCTTCTTGGTTAGTTTGTCAAACTCTTTGCTGCTATTTGGATTGTTTTGTACAAGTTGAAGTCTTTTTGCTCAAGTTTTCATTCATTTTCGAATTTTGTAACTTGCAAAGACTCCTTGTGATCTTTTTTTCAATCTGCTGAGTTTTAGTAGCATTTTGGTGATTTCAAAAAGTTGTTTTGGTTGCTTCTTTGAAAAAAAAAATATCTCAAAAAACTTTGTTTTTGTTTTTCTTTTGCCAAGTTTGGTTTTTGGTTTCTTTTTGTTGTTGAAAGTGAATTGTGATCTTTAACAATTTGTCCTTCTTGTTTGGAGAGAATTTTGTGTTCAAAATTTGTGTCCTCTTCAGTACTTAAGTTGCCTTATTTTTAGTTATAAACAATTGCTTTTGATTTTTGAGTGTTATTTAGGATCTTGCATCTCCATTATATCTTGCATTAGGGTAGTTTGCATTGTTAAAGCATTCATAGTCTTTTAGTTTTTGGGTGTGTGAAGTGTGTTTCAAGAAAAGAAAAGAAAAAGTACTTTTCTTTGTAGAAGTTTTGTAGAACTCGTGTAGAGATCTCTTTTCATCAAAGAAAAAATGATTGCATTCATGTAGTTAGTTTTTCATTGATTTTTGTTGCATCATACAAACACCATTGGTTTCACTCCCATCTATACCCTTGACTTAAAGAACAACCTTTAAAATCAAGCAATTAATTAAAATAAACTAGAACTTTTATGTTCTCATCAGAATACACCAACAATTTTAGGTTTATTAGGGCCTTGGATTAAGCGAGAGGAGAGTTAACTCTCCAAGGCCGCTCAAAATTACAAAACATAGAAGTTTGATTAATGAGAAAAATCCAATAGCATTAGGGAGACTGAGATAGCTCCATAACTGGGAGTAAAGCACGAGGGAGAGTGAAGATAAGGACGAGAGATACCCCCTCTCTTACTTGTTGGATCCCACCTCACCACTGTTGCGCCTGGCTTCTGACACAAGTTGGTGACCATAGTTGCCTATCCTAGGGATCACACAGGTGGCTGCAGAGGGGAATCCCATGGCACCTAAGGTTGACGTTGTATCATGTTCAGTAGTACTTCTGGAGGGCACCCTTACAAAGCTTGGGTGCTTACACCGGCAAAGGCTGTTGTTTGGAGGTCAGCATAACTGCCTCTAATACCTTCGCTAGTAGGCTTGGGGTGTAATTACCCCAGTCTATTTTCAGAAGGCCCTTGTTATTAACTTTCTTGTATTTTGGTGTCCGGTCCTAATTACCCCAAGCAGAAATACTCGAGAGTTGTTTGATTGCTGATATCTTTAGGGACTTTTTAGTGAGTGTTCTTTGCTCCTAGTATAATTTTTTGAGTCTTTAAGTAGATACTTTAAATAATTCAAAGTGGTTGATTGACCATATCGACGATCTAGGATACTTCATGGGCTATCACCTACGAGTCCTAAGCCTTCTCCTAAAAGGCGTAGGAGCGATTCTTCTAGTGGTTTTCAACCAGTGACAGCAGATGCATCGGAGATTGATCCTCCGCTTGGGGTCATTAATTCACAAGATAGACCTGGCACCAGTAGAGAGTTAGAGAGGAACACACCAGTTCTTTCTCAAGTACTTTTTCAGTCGAAAGATAATATCAAAGTTAAAGAGCTTTCAGAGTCAGTAGCAGCTCCGAATTCTCCTTTTCCTCCTAATTATCCAGACGTTCTATTGTATGTCATAACTCTAACTCATAGGCCTTCAAGCCCAGGTTTACACCCATCTATTCCTTCGATGACCACTACTGGAAGCATGGCACCTACGACGAGTATTGCAAGCATGCAGACTCCTATATCTGTACAAGGAGGAGGAAATATTTCCATCCCTTCTATTACTACCAGCATGGCTATATTTGGGTCTACATCCATTCCATCAATGAGTGGAAGTTCTCAAGCTATTTCATCCGGTTTTGGATTTATCTCTTATGGAATGCCATCTTAAGGGATTCCTTCAGTTCATTTGAACATACCATCGATCGCCTCTACATCCATGATGAGTGGATTGGATTCTTTTCAGGGTTTCCCATTTGGAAGTGGTAATATACCACATTCCAATCCAATAGTACCGTAAATTCCTTTTTCTTTTACAAATCAAGGTAATAACCCATTCCAGAGTTGGACAAACCCTGTGGTTAATGAGATAGGAGCTAGGAATCAACTTTTCGGCCAACAAGGGAATGTTTCGTATTCTTCAGTTAATTCATTTCAAAATTTTCCACCCTTTTCTAATGTGTGGAATCCTTATCAGGGGCTGTCAGCTCCTTTCAACACTTCATTAGGGGGTAACTTCACTGGTTATGGAGGATTTTCGGCAGGAGTTGGTCAAACTCCGAATTTTGCTGGACCACAAGGAGTACCTTTTGGTTCGGTAGGCTCTACGAATTACTTTAGGCAACATGGTGTTTTTCAAAATCCAAGTCATTCTTTTCAGTCGTTTGGGAACCCCGCCTGCACTAGATGGAATTCCCAAGGTCCACCAGGACTCCTTTTTCTAACCACGCTGAATTTTCCAAACTTAACAAAATTGACAAATGATCTGATTCGGTACAATTCGGCTTGACCTCCGGTCCCAATTAAACTTCCCTCGGATATCCCAAAATTCGAACGGAAGAGTGGTGAATATCTGGGAGACCACGTAACCACATTTCACTTATGGTGCTCATCCGACTCCTTGATAGATGATTCGATCAGGTTGAGGTTATTTCAGTGCACCCTAATTGAAAATGCAGCCAAATGGTATATAGAGTTTCTAGGGGGCACCTTTAATTCTTTCTGTGATTTGGCTATTGTCTTTTTGAACCATTTTCAGTTTCTTATCCAATATGAAGCCAGAACTGAACTTCTAGCTAACTTTCAGCAAGACACCACAACTCACATTTCAGATCACATCCAAGAATGGAGGAGGAGGAAAAGGCTTATCAAAGCTAAAATCCCACCAGAGTTTCTTCTCAAATGGTTTCTCACATAATTACAACCTGAGATCTCAAAGGATGTGTCCCTTTCCAGTGTTTATTCGGAAGAATAGGCCATTTTCCGAGCCTAGCAATTGGAATTGATATTCTCTCAGTCTGGGATTATTCATAAAATTCTACCTAATTCTCCTAGATCTAAGGTTGATTTAGCCAAATAGAAACCAGGTCCCCATGCTGATGGTATAGTCAGATCGATTGATGTTAACTTGATGAACCTATTGAATCAATTACAACATTTGTCTCTACAAACTGATTCTTCTAACCAGGTAGCACCGTTTGTATTTACACCTTCCCAACCTACCTCTATAAATGTCATCCAGGCATCTAACCCCAAAGGAAATCAACAATCTGATGGGAAAAGGAAAGGACGAGGTAAGAAGAAGAACTAGTAAGGGAAAGGCAATGCAAACGAACCCGGCAATGGTACCGGAGAGGGTAGGAAAGAGTCTAAGAAAAAGGTAAAATTTCCATGCAAGTTATGCAATGGAGATCATTCGACTCACCTCGACCCTAAGATGCAAGACACTCAATGTTTCTTAGTGCAGCAAGGGTCCTCTAGCTCCCAAGCTGTTCTAACTAACCCTTTTTCCCAAGGGTAGATATTACTTGCTGGCGTGAATTCTAATGTTGGTACCTCCGTAGGAGGCAACCAGGAAGAGGAAAATTCGTCAAATGTTTATATGATGAGCTCTCATATCGGCGTCACTATGTGAGCATGCGATTATGGTGAATCGAAAACATCTAAGGATAAATCTGTTCTTGAAGCCACAAAACCCCTTCATATTGAGCGGCCCTCTGTTGAGTCTATACCTCGGATACCGAAAGGTTTTGCAAAGCGCTCGACTATTAACCCTAATGCTAGGGCAGCCCATAACTACTCAATTGTAGAAGATCTAGCTTAAAGTCCTTGTGCTATGTCTGCATTGGAGGTGCTCCAGTCGTGCCCTGCTCAGGGAAGTGCTTTGCTTTTGGCAATCGGTGTAGTAGATCCAAAGAATTCTTTAGTGCTCACGTTTGATATGTTGAATGTAAAAAAGAGACTTCCTCACCATATGGATTTCCAGATAAAGTCCACATATCGAAAGACCAATATCTTTCGGACTATTATAGAATAGGGAGCTTCCACATGCGTGATGTCTATGTCATGTTGGAAGGCCATTGGATCACCTTTAGTTGTTCCTTCACCGACTCTTTTGATGGCATTTGATGGACATTCTCATAGGCCGCACGAGATTATCCCGGCCTTTCCTATTTGTGTTGGGGGAAAGGTAGTGAATATTGAGGTAGAAATCATTGATGTGAACCTGGATTATAACCTCCTCTTAGGAAGGAATTGGATTTATGAGATGGATGCCATAGTTTCATCATTATTCTGCATCCTCTGTTTTCCTCATGAGGGGAGGATTGTTAGAGTTGATCAGTTAGATTATTCTCCAAGTGACTCTCACGCAACTTCAGATTCTACCGTTCCATTGGTGGACAATCCCCATCAACCTATTGAGAATTTAGGAGTTGGGATGTACTCTTCGTTAATGGGTATATTTGACCTCCCTCCTCCTACAGCTATAATTAATGCAATCTCATCCTCTAGGGGACCTTCTCGGAAAGAGTTCTTTCGAACTCATTATTTTTCAGACCCTTGGCCCTTACCTTCATCTACTACCACATTAGATGTAGGGTAGGTAGGTGGAATGGCATTTCCCATGTCTGCAGTGGAACTACCTTATCAATCTATTGTTAACTTTGAAAAAAACCATCCCACTTCTTTATCACAAGTGGATTTAGATGGCGATGTGGCTCCGGCTTGGACCCTCGATTCTACTTCAGCTCTGGATTGCTTGGATACAGTCTTACCATCTGAAGAAGAAATTTTGGAGGCAATGATGGGTGTGGATCGACCATGGGAGGATTTACATCATCATTCATATTTTTTCCCTCCATTGCATGAAGTTGAATCTAGTTTGTCCAATCTGTCTACTAGTGATGTTTGCACAGTTTCAAACACTTTGGCCCTAGTACAATTTTTTGCCGAAGGTAACATGTTGGTTATCTCACGAACTATACCTCTCAACATCTCTAGGAATCCTAACGTAATAGAAAATGTCTTCATCGGAGCTGATTTTTCCCCTGAATAAATTCAAATCTACACCGATCTCTTTAAAAAGTTTCGAGATGTGTTCACTTAATCTTATGAGGAAATTCCCGGAATTGATCCATTTATAGTCTAGCATGAGATCAAGACATACGAAAACGCCAAACCTATTCGTAAAAAACTTTGACCGGTCAATCCTCGGAAAGCGGCAGCTATTAAAGCTAAAGTTAAAAAGCTTCTTAAGGCGGGTTTCATATACCTCGTTCCTCTAACTGAGTGGGTTTCCAACCCAGTCCCGGTAGATAAGAAGCAAGGAACGATCCGAGTATGTATCGACTTTAGGGATTTAAATAAATCTTGTCCAAAAGACAATTAACCCACACCTTTTACTGATCAATTGTTGATGAATGTGCGGGTAATGAAATTTTTTCGTTCATGGACAGATTCTCTAGTTATAATCAAATTACTACCCGTCCAGAGGATTGACACAAGACAACCTTTGTTTGTCCTTGGGGCACGTTTTCATACAAGAGGATGCCTTTTGGTCTTAAAAATGCTGGAGCTATTTTTCAGCGGGCCATATCTTATGCTTTCAACGACATAAAAAATGTTATTGAAGCATACTTGGATGACTTAGTTGCTTGTTCTTGCAAGAGAATTGATCATCCCAATCACCTTCAGTTAGTTTTTGAGAGATGTAATTTTTATAGAACCTAGTTGAATCCGAATAAGTGTGTTTTTGCGGTCACATCTGGTTGGCTATCAGGATTCCTCGTATCGAATTAAGGGATTTGTGTTGATCCTTTCAAGGTTGAGGCAATAATTCAGTTTCCTCCCTCGTCTTCCATTCGTCAACTTCAAAGTCTCCAAGGAAAGGCAAATTTCTTGAGGAGATTTATAGCAAATTATGCTGAGATTACCAAAGGATTTATGCATTTTCTTAAGAAAGGAGTTCCATTTTTATGGGACGATTTCGCACAATGATTTTTTGATGCTTTGAAAAAATCATTAACCTCTTCTCCATTATTGAGTCCACCAGATTATGGTAGAGATTTCCTTTTGTATCTCGTTGCGGCAAAATCAACCATCGGTATGGTTCTGGTTTAGGAGGATGATGCTCTTAGTGAGCATGTAATCTACCACTTGAGTCGAGGCTTAGTAGGACCTAAGCTACGCTATTCTGCCATCGAGAAATTGGCCTTAGCAGCTGTCCATGCTATCCAGCGACTTCGTCATTACATTCTACTTCGCAAAACGTTCGTCTTAGCGGCCGTCAATCCTTTTCAGTTTGTCCTCAGTAGGTGAGTGATTGGGGGTAAGTATAATCAATGGATTGTTATTTTGCAAGAGTTCGATCTCAAATTCTTGTCAACCAAATCTAAGAAGTCATTAGTTTTTGCAGAATTGATTTTCGAGCTACCTTATGAGGAAGCTATTGTTTATGAGTAAAATTTTCCCAACTAACATTTATTCCTATTTTCTTCACAAGATCCCTAGTATGGAGATATCATTATATATCTCCATACTTCGAAGTTCCCACCTGCTTTCTCTAAAGGTGAGCGTCGAAAGTTACGTCACCTTGCCAAAAACTATGTTATTATTGGTGATACATTATATTACAGAGGGGTTGATTCAATCCTTAGGCATTGCTTAACTTTGGAAGAAGTTGAGTCAGTACTTAATGATTGCCACAGTGGAGCTTGTGCTAGTCATCTATCAGGGCTTGCAACAGCCCAGAAAATTTTGTGAGTAGGCTACATTTGGCCTTCAATTTTCAAAGACTATATTGAAGCGGTCAAACATTGCCATCCATGTCAAGTTTATACTCGGAAAATGTGCGCGCATCCAACTCCACTTTTTCCTGTTATCACTGTCGGTCCATTTATGAAGTGGGGCATTGATTTTACTACTTGTAATCTGCCTTCAGCGGGGAATCACAAGTACATCATTGTGGTCGTAAACGTTTTTACAAAGTGGGCTAAGGCCATGCCTACATTCAAAAACAATAGTGAGACAGCAACCATGTTTCTCTTCAACCAGGTTATTTCTCGATTTGGTATCCCAAGAGAGATTGTCACTGACCATGGCAATCACTTCCAAAATCAATTGATGACCATAATTGGCTCTTGAGTTGGGCTTCCGACAGTAGCATTCATCTCCATATTATCCTCAGGCCAATGGGCAGGTTGAAGCCATGAATAAGTCCCTTAAGACCATCCTACAAAGGACAATTGATAAAGCTCGATCCAATTGGGACATCATGTTGTACCCAGTGCTTTGGGCATATCGAACCTCAATTAAGACTGCCACTGGTTTTACTCCATTTCAACTAGTTTATGGCTTGGAATCTATATTCCCTATCGAATGTAAAATTCTGTCCCTTAAGCTAGCTGTAGAACTTCTTCTCGAGACATCTAGTCTCGAAGAACGCCTCGTTCATTTGGAACATCTTGATGAGCAGCGTCGAGATGTGGCCATAATAAACGAAGCCCATAAGAAGAGGATTAAATCTCAATATGATAAAGTTGTCCATCCTCAGGTTTTTGCTAAAGGTGACCTTGTCTTAGTCTATGACCAAGACAAAGATGCCCTGGGGGCAGGCAAGTTCAAGTCTAAGTGGTATGATCCCTTTATAGTCAAGCGTGTTTTGAAAAAAGGGGCTTACAAATTAATTGATTTTGAAGGGAACAAGCTGGCAGAGCCCAAAAATGGGATCTACCTTAGGACGTATTTTGCTTAGGCTTCGGCCGAGAAATTTCTTGTTTGTATACATTGTATCTTTGTACATATTTGTCTGGCATTTTGTGATATCAAAGTTTCTTTATCTGCTTTGGCAGGTATTGATGGATGATTTGATATATTTCAGATTCACCGATGGTGCAAGTCGATACACTCGGAATCTTGCTTCTGCAGCTTGGGTGATTTATTATCCATCTGGCCAGTTGATGGTGTCGAGGGGAGTATGTATTGGCCCTACCCTGAACAACAATGCCGAATATACTGCCATTCTTAATTTACTATTAGAAGCAATATCTTATGGGACTGATTCGTTGGTGGTTTATCTAGACTCATAACTGGTGGTGTTGCAGTTAAATAAAACTTATTGGATTGATGATCCTTATTTATATTGCCAATTTTTGAGAGTGAGAGTATTGCAACGATCATTTATTTATATCACATATGTTCACATTCCACGATCTAAGAATTCATTAGCAAACTCTATTGCTAATCAAGCATTAGATTAGTACATTAATCATTCATCAAATTAAATAACATAAAAAAAGAATCAAATCTGTATATATATCATAAAATCGCTTCTATATAGATGGAGTGTTCAAAAATAATATACAAAATTGGGATAGGATGCCCTCAAAATTTGGGCTTATGCCCATAATCATCTAGAGCCATACATAGATCTATCTATCGACATGGCTCTGGATGAGCGGCTAAAACGTTAACCACAACGTTGGCTATACGCCGAATTATCCAGACCCAGTCCCGTGGTACCCCTACCAAGGCGCTGCATCTCCTCAGGCAGATCCTCTATGGCTATCATAGGTACCTGGTGAGTTAGTCTCACCAAGTTTCTCTAAATAGCATAAAGGACTCTCTCTATCTCAGCTACCGCCTCTTCGACCCCTTTTACGAGACACCTGTGCCTCGGAAATCCATCAGGTCTCACTGGACCCACATCTGGAACATGGTCATTATATTTTGTCAGTATTTTGTCTCATCAAAATATTTTTTCTAAGTTCATTTCATATTAAAAAATACAAAAAATCTTTAAAAACTCACAAAAACTTAAAAATTGTTACATATGTCTCCCCATGCCACATTTGCTGGTAACACTAAGTCTGGTTCTCCTTAGAAATCCATGCCGGCATATGGGTAGTCATTGACCGCAATGATCTGTTGATCCTACCAAGTGAAAAACTCATCATCAAAAGTTGTTCTAGGCACGTCACCGCCTCCGAGATGCTTCATCAAGTCCACCCATCTACCCATTCGTGGATCTCTAAGGCTGCTGATGGATGCTGATACTTTGGGACGTAGCCCAGGTACCTTCTCGAAGAAGAATGAACACAAGATGGTTCCATATCCAAAATTCTTCATTTGACCCTTCTTTATAGACGTCAATTGACTCTTCATATTAGTTAGAAGATTTGTGCACCAGTCAAATACTATGCGAAGCTGACCCATTTACCCGTGCAATGGTAAATAGCAAAATCCTCAAGGATAAACTTTCCACATGTTTGATTGGAAATTGACTTCCAATTTTCTCAGGATGTCCAAGATAATATATATGGACATAGTCTTCCACTGAAAGACTACTTTCTCGTCTTTCTTATCAAATGCACGACCTCCCCTCTTCAGGAGAGACCAGTAATAAAATAGGTATCTTCAACCTCAATCCGTAGAGGCATCTGGTATATCATGAAAGTGTCATCCTCTGCACTCCAGTAGTGTATTAAAAGTTCTAGCAAGCGCGTATTGTCTTTCATATTGGCATTTTGTAGAAATTAAGTAAGCCATAGCCTCTCAGAGCATCCAATGCATTTTGGTCAATATTTACCTCATTATCAATAGTGGTATGCTCTCTTTCCCTCCAAGTTATATTCATCCTACAAAAATTGAAGTTTCAACCGTGAGTTTATATGTTAAAACTTTAACTCGTATATATGCGGGTTCCCTTTACACACAGTCATGTGTAGGGTCGTCGTATACATGGGTTGCTCACATCCAACCCACATGTACGCAAAGTTGAATTTTTGGGCATAGTTTCCCACAGTCAAAACATTGAAAAAACTTCTAAAAAATATCATAAAACATTACAAGTAGAATTTTAGGGTTACCTGGAGACTTTGGGGTGATTTAAACGGTCCAATTGCTCAAAGGAAAGCTTGCTTCGTTTTGCTCCATAGCTCTTTATTCTAAACAGAAATGAAAAAACTGTGAGTCCAAAAGTCATTATATAACTTTGAAATTGCAAAATATTTTTTCAAAAATTGCTTTTTTTCTCATGGATTTTTCTACTTGTGGGCTTGGATTGTCGAGAGTGGGTTGTTTTTACAGGAAATTTTGGAGACTTCCTCGAGATGTTATTTTAGTCCCATGATCACTGACTCGTCATGGCAGGTATCATTCTCCCACTGGCATTTAGGTTAGGGAAAACCATTTTCCACTACATCTTGCATACTAGCCTTCATTCAACGATACATTAGCCGTAGGGTCGACCCCATTGTATCTTGGTTAGAAAACCATTTTCACTCACCAACTTTTGAATCATGATGCGATGGTAGAGCCATCCTTTACATGGGCATCTTATTTAGAACCTCACTGACATTGGTTGCCCATGCTGCTATACTGAGTAGGCTCAGGAGTCCTCTTTAGTCCTGTCATGACTGATGCATTGAAGACACATTCTCCTTTCTTCTGCACTAATTTCTGGCCTTATACCCTAGAGGCTCCTTTGTGTTGAGTTGTATTGTTGCATTGCATTTTGACTATTTGTACCTTTTGGCCTTGAGCCGGCTTCACTTGGACTCGTGTTTAAGCCACTTATTTGACCATTTCTTCTTTAAAATCAACCATGCAATCACTTAGCTTTTGCAACTTGATGCATCCTTTTACTTATGGAAAGAGCATCCCTTTGAGTGTCCTTGACTAGTTTCGCCTCCCTGCATTAAGCATAGGAATGTTCCCCTCCTAGGAACTAGATCATCTGTTTCTCTGACACTCTTTCTTTCCACCATACTATAACATTATTTTATTCTTTTTCTAGCTTAAAGAAAAAGAAAAAAAAATTATATATTCCAAAGAGAGCGGGAACAGGATGACATTTCCATAATTTGTTGGCAGCTAGAGTCATTCGTGTCACCCTTGAACAAAGCACTCAAGAGGCGCATACAATTGGTAATGTTGGTCATAAAATTATTTAGATCTATGCAGATGTGGAAAACAGGTAGGCAAATCATTAGGAATCGATCATTAAGATGGATGGTAAGCTTTGTGATCAAGTTGTCTCTACTTTGATTTATCCTAGATCTAACTATAGTTATATTAATCCTCACTTGGTGGATAAGTGTGGTTTGAGAAAAGAAGTGCATGCAAAATCTTGGTTGTTAAAGTTGGCTATAGGTACAAAGAATCAAGTTCACCATTGGCTAAGAGATTATGCATTTGAGCTAAATGGTATGCCTACAACAACACATTTGAATGTACTGCCATTGGGATCGTATAGTATGCTTTTGGATATGGATTGGTTATACCTTCACAAAACCAAAGTGGATTGTTTTGATAAGGCCATCGAGTGTGTGGATGATTGTGGGGAAAAGAGGACTTTGTAGGAGAGGAAGAATCCTACATCAGTGAGGATGGTTACCATTATGCAGGCTAAGTGTAGTTGTAGAAAAGGTTGTGTGATGTTTGTAGTACACATTCTGTTATAGACATTTTTGTGCCTTACAGCATTGAGCATGAAATGTCCATAATCTAAGGGATCCAAAGTCCCTAAACATGTTGTTCCTACCCCTAGAGGAACAAGGCTAACTAACCACAGCAATTCACAGAAGTTCTCCACCTGAAAAAACTCAAAAACAAGCCAATTCTGGATCATGTCAACTACTCCACTGAGCATCTGCGCTGAATGTCAACTGCTCCACTATCTACCTGCGTTGAATGTCAACTCCAACAAAGGCTACCTACGCTGAGCGTAATTGGACAAGTGGCAGGCTCATTCCTCAATGTGTCAATGCCCAGGAAGCTTCCAAAATGACACTTGCATCAAGGAATTCGACTGGTGATGAGTAAGAGGTTCCAAATCTACAAGTGGAAGCAAGAACCTCCAAGTGGACTCAAGAACTGAGAGAGGGAGAGGACACTAGTCAGATCTCAGGCTGACTCATCCTCTCCCCAAAATAACTATATATAGATCTCTCCTCCATGAGATCTAGAAGGCTGGAATTTTGTTATTGCAAAGAATTGTTGTTGGTTTGAGACTGGATCATTGGGTGCTTAATGCTTTGAAGGGAGCTGAAGAAGGAATTCCATTATGCTGGGAAGGAGATGCTGGATTGGAACCCTATGGGTTGTATCTCTTCCTGAACCCTGTTACTTATCAATAAAGCTATCTTGGTTTGCTCCTATATACTGGTGTATTTGTATGATTGCATTAGTGTATTTGATTTACTTCTAATCCTGAATCATTTATGAATATGAATATATGCCTTTGTGTTATGTTCTTCTCTTGTCGCAAGTAGCTGTTCTCTTGAGCAAGCGAGGAGGCAAGTAGCTGTGAACATCCAAAGAGAAGAGGATCTAGATCGAGGGACAAATGGAAGACAACGGTAAGTCTATCGATCTCCTCTCTTTCATATTTCATAAAGGAAGAAACCAGTGTAGCTGTATTCGTTTGTTGCTAAGGTACTGTCACACCTTAGGTGGATAGGATCGTCCTGCATAGGCATTTTTCCCCACAACAAATTGGCGACTCCGCTGGGGACAACTTGTTTATTCATTTCATTTGTGTTTCCGTCATTTTTGTTTACTTCATAGACTTGACAGCAACAATCGAACTGCATCTTTCCCGGATGCAAAGTAGAAAGTTGCTGCTTTGATCCAGTTGCTGGACTTGTCTATGGTTTAAACAATAGATCCCCAAATGATTTGATGATCCTTGTGATATTCTTTAGTACCCTCTCAAAGCATCCCTCTGTTTATACCTTGCTTGTGTTTCTGATTTGGCTTGAAACAGTTGATTTTTGAGCATTTTATGACCCAGAACCCAGGGGAAACGAGAGTTTCTCCTTCAGCGCAACTGCTGTGAAGGCAGTCTACATTTCAAAGCAGGTCCCGTGTGGGCTACCTGCGCTGAATGTCAAATCCTCAGTGTTGAGGTTGCGCTGAACCAGTTTAGCCTTGTGTAGCTGGGGTTCTCTGCTGTCTTTTGCCCTGTTTTGATCTCTGTTTTTTGTAGCCTTTAACCAGCATAGGTACCAGTCAGATAACTTCTTTTCTTTGCTTAGATTCCGCCTCCTTTTGTACAAAAAGACTGTGAATGTTTTTATGTGTTTGTGGCGTCATTTACAGTTTTCCTTTGCATGAGTAAAGTAGTCATCCTGTAGCCTTTGATTCAGATCTGATTGATTGTGGTCTTAGAAGAGAGTTCATTGGTTGTTTGCAGATTGATTGTAGGTTTACTTTTGCTTATTGGTTTGAATTTGTCTCTTTTGAAGTGTCAAAACAAGTCTTTATTTCGAAAATCGTTAAGTGTTGTAATCTCTTCTCTCTTCTCTGATTTCGAAAAGTGAACTTGTTTGTATTGATCATTTTAAAAGCAAATTCAAAGTTGTGCAAAAGCTTTCTTTGTAGGCATTTATACTAAGAAAGTGGAAAACAAACACCTGCATTGTGCATTTTTCATTTGATAGTTTGCATGTTGGATTTAGGGAAAGTGCATTAGAGTGTGCTGATTGCTCTTTGAGAAAAGATAGTGTCTTTCTTTTCCCTTAGTAGCTAGGATTTTCAAAGTTGAAAAGATAATAAAGCTTGCTTATCATCTTAGACTGCATTTAGGAATTTGTATCATACATCTCGTGGTGAACCTTGAAAGGCAAACTTTAAAAAGATCAACCTAAATAAACTGAATGAACCTAACAACGCTTTGTAACATAACGCACAACATAGACGTCTAGGCTAGAGACGTGTTCCGGCGTCGTTAAGCCTAGTGACTGTCGATCTCGAAGAAGGTGGGTGATTCCTCCTGAGAGACGATAGCGCTAGTACGGATTTGTGCTCCCACGTACCGTCGCGTATATATTGGGAGACCCCTATAGGCATATATCCTTTATCCTTAGGAATCCGTGTCGGCCGCCCTACTGATCGCAATGCAGTGAACACAGCATTCACGAAGATCGACTGCCCGTACCCTAAAAATTATTCTGCGGTTTTGCGAAAAGTTTGGCACACCCCCTGCCTAGAACTCCAGAGTAGTTTCTTTTGGCCTTTTTTAGACTCTATAACAGAAAAATTCCATCCGAGCATTTGTCACTTCGGGCTCGTTAAAACATCGAAGGAGACTAGAGTCATCTTTAGCTTTTTCTCGACTCTTTAAAACTGAAAAAGCAAGTTGTGTCTAAAGCGTCGTTAACAATTTATTTTAAACAGAATAATCACCCTTTAATTCCTGCATTGATCTTTAGGTTGAAAAGATGGAGCACACCAACCAAGGAGTTCCCCTTGGTGGAAATCCTAGTCCCTTCTCCTCTTGGGGAGATGTTGGTGCGCCCCACATGGCCACGTTGTCGCCTCCAGGACTGACAATTGGCCTACCAGTTTGGCTCTTTTCAACCAATGTCGTTCAGAATACCACCATTCCTGAATAGTCGAGTCAACAGTTAGATCAGACAAGAGTTACCTTCCAGCCTTCCACTTCATCTTCCTCCCCTCCTTCCTCTTCGCTTGACGGAACTGGTCGAACAAAAAACCAGGTTCCTAAGGAGAAGAAGGAGAAGAAGAAGAAAGAAAAGAAGAAGAAGGAGCCTAAGGCGACTGGGGGCAAACAGATGTCATCTAACAAAAATCCACACACGGCACTCGTAAGGCCTAAATTGCCATGCGTCATATGCAAAGGAGACCATTTCCATAGAGATTGTCCCTGTATCCCCCGGATACTAAGGGACTGGTCCCCTCGTTTGCACAATTCGGTAGCATCGACCTCTGATAGCCATGTCGACTGCTCACCGTCAACTAGTGGGAGTGAAGCTCCAGGACAGAACGGGAAAGCTAAATTTCCCTGCAGACTGTGTGAAGGCGATCACGCCATCCACCGTTGTCCCTTCTTAGACAAGGCAAAAAGAGTTCTGGAAGATCGCCCGATTTTACGAGCGCATCTCCCTCCTGGATATCAAAGACTCTTGCCAAGTCCCTCACTAGTTGAGAACCCGGCTGACCCACCCAGGTGGTCAGCCGAAGCACCTATCATTGAAGATGAACCGTCTGGATCCATGCCTGACGAAAGTCAAAAGGTTGATACAGTAGTTGACCCAGTTTTGCCTTTAGAGGCTCTATCTTCGAATGACATCATCACAGAAGAGAATAAAGACAACACCGTCGAAATTCTCTTCATCAGCACTGACTCTGACGATCAAGGGGGCAATGCCACCATTCCTTTATCGCAGGAAGGAAGTTCATCAGAGCGCTATCCGGCCGTATATTCGGTCCCACCACCAAGCAACCTAGTTATGTCCTTTGATTGGAACCAACTAGGCAGACCCTGGTTGCCAGCCAGTATACCATTCAGGATTATTTTTCAAATATACAAAATGGTAATGGCTGGCACTATCATTGATGAGGGGGCATCTGTGAGTATCCTTTCCTCTATTGCTTGGAAAGCACTTGGTTCGCTAGCGCTTTTACCTGAGATGAGAAATCTATCAGGTTTTGATAAAGGAACCAGTCGACCTTTAGGGATCCTCCCCAATGTGCCTATAACATTGAAAGGGAAGACCGTTCAAATGAACGTGATGGTCGTTCAAGGACCCTTGGATTATAACCTACTCCTTGGATGAGACTATATATATTACATGGGAGCTGTAGTCTCCTCACTCTTTAGAGTAATGTGTTTTCCGCATGAAGGAAGAATGGTCAAGCTCGTAGATCAACTTTCGTTTCCCGGATCACGCATCGCAAATAGTCATGTGCCATCCCTAAATGGTCTATTCATGCAAGAAGTGTCTCAACCCACGGTCCGTCCTCCTGATGAGCGCGAGTAATCCAGGAGGATATGATTGGAACCCAGGGGGCATGCGTCCTGGTCTGCTTCGGCAGGAAAAATTTGGGTATAGGGTAGGTTTCCGCAGGAGAATATGACTAGTCCGTACCCCATCCGTGGATGGAAGAGGGGTTGTTCTAGAATAGAATTCTTTTGTCAAAGTTACGTGTTTGGCGCCAGAGTCATTCACCCTTGTCTATTTCGGTAGACATTGCCGAGGAAGTGTTTTGTTTGAAAGAGTAACGAGACAATCTTTGGGTAACCTGAAAGAGGTAAGCCTCTCTCGATTAAAACAAATGTTTTGGCGGAAGGGAAGTAGAGGTAACCTTGAAACTCTGTTTTATACCTGGGGGCATGCAAACCTTTCGGAGTGCAAGCAAGGGGCAACTATTTATTTTTTAAATTTTTAGGACCTCTAACCCTTTAAACTCGTAGGATTAGTTGTTTCCAAACTTGCATAAAGAGAGGATGGGGAGCAAAGCTTAGTGAGATGAAGCTCCATAAAAAATAGAATCTTGATGAGACACTCTAATCTTATGACTGGGTTATCGAGCATTTTTAGCATAAAGTTCATGCTCGTTAAAAAATAAACGCAAGATCCGAGCAGTTTTAACGCGGTCTTCATGCTCGTTAAAAAATAAATATAAGCAGTGAGCAAGAGTTTCCTCCAGTGTTTAAGCTCATTTTAAAATAAAAAATGAACATATCCCGGTAAATAACCACTGTGATCGTAAATTTATCAGCCATAAAAGCCTTGGTCGTGTTTGCACCTGCCACCTCCACTTTTCAATTGGCCGATCGTTCACCTCCATATGATTTTTTACCCATTTTGAGGAACAGCTGCGAAGAGTGATTTCACCTAGCCATCCTTGTGACACTGCCGTGATTGGAAAATTCCAACTTGTACCTGGAATCTGCTGCTATCCCTGTTTATCACTCGTTCCTCAAAAGACGAGTCTTATTTAAGCTCTTTTCAACTGACTCATAAAATATGAAAAGATTGCCGAGTTTTGGCCTTCCAGCTCGTTAAAGGACAGGAAGAGCTATCCCTCCTCTAGATTTTAATCTTTTTGGACCTGAGGGATTATTGCACAAAAAGGTCGAGCACTTGTTTTATTCGGCTCGTTAAAGTTATCGAAAACTCATCCCTTCTGTATTGTTTTATACTTTTTCGGACTTAAGGGATTAGATGACGAAAAAGGAATTTTGGAGTTGACTTTATGTACCTTTCCAGACTCTCTAAAAATGAAAAGGACCGAGTTATCCTTGTCGTTAGACTCGTTAAAATCATTAAATAGCGACAAACTTGTCTTTAGACGAGAACGAGTTTCACTATCGCTAGGCTCGTTAAAACATAGCGATAGGCTTGCCCGAAGGGCAGGTTATAGAACAAGCATATGTTATCCTCCTCAAGCTTGACAAAAATAAAGAGGTACTGGTCAGCAATGACTGGGGAAAAATTGGGAGAAAACTAAATAAAACTTTGATGGTAGCAGGTCGCTCTTGAACATGACACTTTTCCTCCGTACCACAGTCGGGTTGGGTTGTTTCATTCACCGGTCACATCACCATGGTCTCGCCATACCATCCATATTTGGGGTAATGCTACCGATCCATCGCATCAGTGTCGCCATATGTTCAAGAGAAGTCGTTCAGAAAGAGTCAACCGGGTCCCATCCACTGCCATACATTATCCTTCATCCATTCATGACCGCCACCCTGAATCATATGTCACAGATCGTTTTCACCTCCATTAAAATCATTAGCTCCGTTCCGTGTCACTGATGTGGGATTCATCAAGGCCCTCCTTTGACGGATCACTTCTTGTCGACATCAGCTCATTATCCAAGAAGTTGATCTAGGAACAACCCCTTCAGTACTTTGAAGCTTGCATGCCTCAATGGCAAGTTTCTCACTTCCAGCGACAGGTATACATCAATGACCTTCGACCAGAAGATTTTGCGTGGTGTTCGACGCCAAGTCCTTTATTCACACCACGTGAATTGTACTGCAGTACCTTGAGGGTCATTATCATTATCGGTGATTCCTCTCGCACTTGTTAACGGTTTACATCATTGACCGGTAATCAAGCGATGTCTTTCCATGTTCGACTTCAGCGCAATTCTCACATGGATCGACTTGTACTTAGAGTGAAGATCGAACGAGTTTGAAGACCCCGGATCTAGTTTCATCCATCCGGGCTGCGATATATATTCAGGAAAGATAAAGACATTTGACATGTACATCATTGCAGCAGATGATCATCCTACTCAAAGGATGATAATTTCGCCAAAATTATCAGTCTACCATCAGACGATTGTCTGTTCTATGTACAAAAATGAATTTATAAAGCTGAGCATGGGAATGCCCGCCTCAGCTAGATCATGAAAGCAGTATGAATCATAATGTATTGTATTGTATCTTATTACAGGTCTCCTCCCAGCAAATGGATGAACTTCGGACCCTCCTGGATAAAGCATTTCACCCGATAAACGGCCTCATACTTTAGGGGGAAACTGTTATAGACATTTTTGTGCCTTACAGCATTGAGCATGAAATGTCCATAATCTAAGGGATCCAAAGTCCCTAAACATGTTGTTCCTACCCCTAGAGGAACAAGGCTAACTAACCACAGCAATTCACAGAAGTTCTCCACCTGAAAACACTCAAAAACAAGCCAATTCCGGATCATGTCAACTGCTCCACTGAGCATCTGCGCTGAATGTCAACTGCTCCACTGTCTACCTGCGTTGAATGTCAACTCCATCAAAGGCTACCTGCACTGAGCGTAATTGGACAAGTGGCAGGCTCATTCCTCAATGTGTCAATGCCCAGGAAGCTTCCAAAATGACACTTGCATCAAGGAATTCGACTGGTGATGAGTAAGAGGTTCCAAATCTCCAAGTGGAAGCAAGAACCTCCAAGTGGACTCAAGAACTGAGAGAGGGAGAGGACACTAGTCAGATCTCAGGCTGACTCATCCTCTCCCCAAAATAACTATATATAGATCTCTCCTCCATGAGATCTAGAAGGCTGGAATTTTGTTATTGCAAAGAATTGTTGTTGGTTTGAGACTGGATCATTGGGTGCTTAATGCTTTGAAGGGAGCTGAAGAAGGAATTCCATTCTGCTGGGAAGGAGATGCTGGATTGGAACCCTATGGGTTGTATCTCTTCCTGAACCCTGTTACTTATCAATAAAGCTATCTTGGTTTGCTCCTATATACTGGTGTATTTGTATGATTGCATTAGTGTATTTGATTTACTTCTAATCCTGAATCATTTATGAATATGAATATATGCCTTTGTGTTATGTTCTTCTCTTGTCGCAAGTAGCTGTTCTCTTGAGCAAGCGAGGAGGCAAGTAGCTGTGAACATCCAAAGAGAAGAGGATCTAGATCGAGGGACAAACGGAAGACAACGGTAAGTCTATCGATCTCCTCTCTTTCATATTTCATAAAGGAAGAAACCAGTGTAGCTGTATTCATTTGTTGCTAAGGTACTGTCACACCTTAGGTGGATAGGATCGTCCTGCATAGGCATTTTTCCCCACAACACATTCCTAGTGACAAGGGTAAGGAGGTTGAGGATGAAGATATGTTAAGCAGGTACCCAATTTTGCAGCAGTTTCAAGATGTGTTTCCTGAGGACATTACAGAGTTGCCACCCCATAGAGAGGTAGAATTTTCTATTGCGTTGGTGATACGGGTAGCTCTAGCATCAAAGTCACCTTACCAGATGAGCACACCTGATTTGGTAGAGTTGAATTTGCAGTTAAAGGAGATGCTTGACAAGGGATACATTAGGCCAAGTGTATCGCCTTGGGGTGCACCAATGTTGTTCGTAAAGAAGAAATATCGTACTCTTATATTGTGAATTGACTACAGGAAGTTAAACAAAGTAACAATCAAGAACAAGTACCCTTTGTCAAGGATTGATTTTTTTTTTATTAGTTTAAGGGAGTAGAAGTGTTCTCTAAGACCGACCTGAGATCGTGATACCATCAGGTACGCATCAAGTAAGAGGATATATTCAAGACTGCGTTTAAAAACAGGTATGTGAATTATGAGTTTGTTGTTTTTCCATTAGGTTTGACTAATTCTCTAGCTATATTTATGTGTTTTATGGATAGTGTCTTGCATCCTTATCTAGACAAGTTTGTTATTGTATTCATTGATGACATATTGGTATATTCTAAGAATGTGTTACACAATATTTTGTCATATCTCCTATTCACTTCCCGTACCATACGCTGAAGTGCCAAAAAATTGAATACTGTGCAGCATATCCATCATGATATACAAACCATAACCTCCATGCAGAATCAAAGGAAAATTGCCCTGCATCCATTCTAGAGAAGGTTGCCTAAAAACCTAATTTTTGGCATCAATGCATTTTCATCCTCTTCCTGCCTATGCTAATCGAAGGTTTCTCAGTTATACACTTGCACTTCCAACGTGGGCTTTCATGGGAAAACCCACGCTGAACCTCTTCTGGCAAGCTTTCCGAAACTGGAGGAGACAATTCGCTCACTAGAACCTTTGGGAACAATGAGAGGGATATTGGTTATTGTTGATATGGTCGAGCTCTCTCATTTGGGACTCTTAATCTTATCATCATGGGATTTCCCCTTGAGATGTGGACCTTCCTCTCTCTTTTGTGGATCCCTAACTCCCTCTCCCTTCCGATAAATTCACTCCCTTCCATCCCCAAATGGTTGGTCATTGATTGCGACATCCCTATGCTGAGATTATGCTTACATGTTACCCATTCTAGCTTAGAGAAGGAGTGCTTGAAGATTCTTTTCTTGGAATTAGACATCCACCAAAAGGAGGGCTCCAACATCAAGGCATAAGTTGTATGCTTCCCTTTCTAGTTTCTTAATATATACATCTCATGTTCACTTTCCATAATTATGAAAATTAGCTTTATGTTTTTGATTTGTTAAGTAGTTTATGTTTGATGTATGTTATATATGCTCTCGTATCATGCATATTACTTTGATATTACTTGCAGGTATCCAAACGTGAAGAAAAACTAAGGAGTGAGGCCTGGAGCAAAAGATTCAAATCCATCTCTAAGGATTGATTTATTAGCATCAGAATGAGGTAGGTTTCTCCTTCTTTCTGCATTTTTCAAACATAATCTAGGAAAGTATGTGTTAGATTGTTTGGTTTGTTACTAGAACCACTCAATGGGCTAGAGGGATCACTTGTGTCTGCAGAGGGGATTTCCCTTCACAATAGAATGGCGACTCCACTAGGGAAGCTATAGCCTATTCACCCTCCTTTCTCAACTGATCTCTTGATCAGTTTGTCTAACCATCATATTCTTAGTTATTTTGGGTTGATATAGGTCTACACAATCATTGGTTATTGTCTTAGAGTGCTCAATCTGGAAGTGTTTGTGAAATTATTTTTATTTTCTTCCTTTTTCCTCACTCAACTCTCCTTTTGATCTGACATTCATGTTGCCAACGCATTTTTTATTAAAACAATTGTGTTTATCCCCTATTCAACATATTTTTAGCCTTAACAACTGCGTTGATCTCTAAGATTGGCAAAAATATAGGGTTTCCCTGTCAAACCCCAGTGTGTGAATAAGATGTCTTTATGCGATTCCTCCCGCTTTGGAAGATTAGCCTTCCTTCCATCTTCTAATTCTTGCTAGGTGATAAAGTCAGAAATCCGTTTATGGATTTCGTCATACTCAAGCCTCATGTCAACAACTTGGCTTGTTAGCTTATCACTGATCTCGCAATAAGGACTTATTTGCAAGATTTTCTGTCATAGAACTTCTTTTTGCTGCATTAGTTGGGAGTTAAGACTGAGTTCTTCTTTTATGAACTCATCGATCTATGGATTGTCTTTATACTTATCTGTCATAGCTTGTATCCGTGCATCTGTTGGAATTCCTGTTGGAGCTTGGCTACTGGTAACTCTGCTTGTTGGTTAGATTTCTCTTGCTCTAAGTGTTGTTCCAATAGCTAAATATTTTGTTCTTTTTCTCTAAGCAGCATTTGGACGTCTGTCGCTTTATCGATAGTTTTCAAAGCATAGGCTCCTAAAAATTGCGACAGTCTTGTAAGATTTTCAGATGGGTCCATGGGCGAGTCTTTCCAGACAATTTCCATTGGTTCATTGTCCGGAGTGGTAATCGTTGCAACATCTAACTTTATTTTCTTCCTATTCCTTTTAATGACAGCTTTGTGGGTATGGCTATAAAACAGATCTAATGGAGGAATTTCCTCAATTCTCAAAACAATTTCTGAAGTGGGGGTAACAGGAATGAGATCCACATCTTGAGTGCCTATAATTTTCTCCACTGTTATTTCTTGATTTGATTTGTGTTGTGGAGTCTATATCTCATATGTTTGTTCATCTGTGTGGATCTTCTTGTTAAAATTCTCCCATTCTTTTTCTAAATCAATAACTGGGGGTTTTGCTGACTAAGTGGAAGTAGTGTTAATTTCAACCTGTTTCTTTGCCGAGGTTTTCTCGGCTATTTTATCTGTATTTCCAGTTGTGTCCCTTTCAGACTATTTATTTTTATTGCCCCCATTTTGAGACTACTTCTTTGAATGCTCTAACTCATGAGTAGATCTCTCCTCAGTCTCTGCCTCAGAATCTTCATTGGAATTCTCTTTGGAGCTGTCCTCCAAGCTTACACTGGGAGTTGGCTCCCTTATTGGTTCAATCTGTAGCAGGTGCAATGGGACCTTTAATAATATCCTCTCTATATTCACAGAAAGCTTCAACATCATCGGGGAAAAAAGTAGTGATGCCATATGCATCACATCTAAAAATGTCTCTTTTTGTAGGAAGAGGTCATCGAAGGCCTATTCCTCATGGGTGAATGGTTTCACTTTCACCATAGTAGTGAAGTCCTTGGAAGTACCATTTGGGTCATACTGCCTTCCTCGGAATGTAGCTAATTTTAGATATTTCATAATCTTCACCTCTTTACATGCATGTCCAAAATCATGTAGTGTAAATGCACCACATTGCAATGGAAATGTAGGAAAAATGTCCTTTTTCTGTTCTTTTAATCCTTTGCTCAACCCAACTTCCCCTGCCGTTTGGTAGGTTATCTCTGTGGCCATTAAATTTTCGGGGACATAGTATGGGAGGACATGTGGTGAAGAAATGCTCCCAAATACTCTTATATGTGTAAATGTCTCCTAACCAAACCATCTAGATACAGGTAGGATATCTACTTCAGTTTCTTTGGAAAACCTAGGGGCGGTTCTATTGTAGACTTGTTTATGGATAGGCAGCATAACTCCTTGACAAATCTTGTAAAAATGGGGGTGAAAATGAGACTCTCACAGACTCTTATGATACACATGGACAGGAAACAGGTCTTGCACAGTCCACTTACATCCGATGATAGGAAATTTGGAGCCAAAACAGATTACATCCATTACATAGGCACTCATGAAAAATGGGGGGCAAACTCTTCAAGAGGGACTCCTCTTTCTCCTATACTCCATAATGGTTTTTCCAAATTATCAAAAAAAAATTTGGGCCTAATTCATTATTGTTGCATTTACAGCTGCTTCTATTAATAGTAGCCATTCTGGGGAAAATTTGGTACTATCGGGCTTGCCGGACGCATGGCTGCTACAAAACTATAAGGGGGAGAGATAGATTTTGTAGAATACATACCCGTCTTATCCTTCTTGACATTTATTTCATTTTCTCTCCAGGTCCTTGTGACGTCTGCTAGGTCTTCATTTTCCTTAGTAAATTTCTCGAGGAATGGTTTATTGTAGAGCTTCTGTGGCTATGGTAAATCGTACATAAGCCTCAGGCTATCTGGTGAAAAAGATCCCATAACTTCCTGCCTACTAATCTTGAATTCTCTTTCCAAAATTTCCACCATATCAATTATCCACTTAACCATATTTTTATATGGAATTATCTTCGGTCTTGTGGCTATGTGGTGTAGAAAGGAACATGTTGTCTTGAAGAGCGAGGCGTCAGAGGAAATATTAGCATTAGTTGTGGCCTTTTTTACCATAGGTCTTGGTTTCTCTTCTTTTAATAAATCATACATGGATTCCCATGTTAAGGCTCCTCCATCTCTATTGCACAAAGCATCAAAGAATAGAGGGATCATTTCTGACTTTTTAGACGCAGCGGCCTTTCCCCACTTTGCCATTGCTCCCAATGACTCTTGCTACATATTTTTCCTGAAAATGGAGCAAAGCAAAAGCTATCAGATAGATAAGTAAAAATGAAAATAAGAATGAATGATACAGATAACCTTGAAAAGGTGACAAGAAAGGAGTTTTAATTAAATGCGGGTGAGAAGATATCATATCACGTCGAGTCGTTTTTCACTGTAAATGCCATTAACCCATAGTAAATTCCCACTAATGGTTCCTTATCTCTAGCTTTATTGTTCATTAATGTTTTTTATCATAAGTCGGGAAAGAAACCTTTCAGGTTGGTGAGCTTTAGCTGTGAGAATGTCAATTTTCCAATGGTGATGCAATATCGCAAATCACATTATTGCATTTTGTGTGTTCGCTTTCTTTGAAGTTCATTTGGTTTCAAAGGGATGCAAAATGTGGGACATTCCTTATTGTGTTTAAAGCGTAACTTGCTTGATAGGACTTTATTTATAAAGCCTTTTTTATTACGTAGCGGACTTAAGTAATATTTTATAACATAGTTTTCAATCGGATCCGAGCTTCTATCGCATTTCGCAATATTGCATGATTGGTAAAGTTTCAGACCTTTCTTAAGTATTTCCAATGCGATGTGATAAGGCTGACCGTGTCATCACAATATCACATTTCGCATGGTTGAATATACTTTGTGAGGGTGTGCCCTTTGTAAGTGGTGATATGAGATGCGGGCCTTATTTTAATAAGAATTTCCTTAGGACTTAGTTTAAATGAAAAAGCCTAATAACATCTAGGTTAAGCGTGGTAATCCCTTTTGATCGCTTTTCACAAGTTTTGCTTGTTAACAAGGATTTTGACATGCTTGGTCGTGCGACATGCGAAAAAGGTGAGCATTTGTTAGCTTTCAAAGGGTCTTGTCTTGATATCTTGCTTTGTTCCAAAATTTTAACAGAAAATGGCTAAATGCTAAATTTGTTGAGATTGCAACAAGATGATGGAGCTTAGTGAAAGGAGTCGCCTTCACTAAGTGGGCCCGCAGGCTATTTTAGCGCAAGTCTATTTTTAGACTATGTCTATTTTTAGACATATGGATCATGTCTATGGATTGCAGGTTGTTGTTTATGGATGATTGATCAAGTTGGGAAAAAATAGATGGACTTCTATTTTTTATGAAAGTGTGAGTGATCACAGTGTGAGTGATCAAAGTCTATTTTTAGACTGGCTGTCAAAAATAGAAAAGTCAAATACTATTATCTCACAATAATATTTGGACTATAAACTTAATCTTATTCTCTTGGAGCACTTCAGTTTGAGCTACAGAGGTGGCACATGCAGCTGTCAGAAGGAAATACGGTTTTCTTATGAGTCAGTTGAGTTGTTGCATGCATGACTTCAGTTAGAACTCAATCAGTTGAGTTTGGTGGAGTTGATTGTGGAGTTGATGGAGTTGTGTTCAGTTTAGCTTTGTTAAACTGGTTGTATTTAGTCTAACTGGCAAATAGACTAGAGATGAGTTGGGTGAATTAGTTATTAATTAATTCACAAGTTATTAACTCATAATACAACTAATGAATACATCAGTTAACTCAGTTGCATGTCAGTGCATGTTCAGTTCAACAGGGACAGGTGGTAGAGAATCAAATTGCTATCAGTTGTGACTATAGTTGTGCACCAGATCTTGCACAATCAAGGGATTGAGTATGCCAATGAGTTTGCTCACGTATTTTCCCACATTATAGCTTGTGCTCACGTCCAAAAAAGAGTGGGTGACTATTTTGCAGGTGAAAAATGAGTTTGGTGAGCCATTCTCATCAGTTCTTGAGCAGGTATTGAGCAGTGGAGGCAGGCAAGCAGTGGAAGAGATTTGGAGATCAGATATGAGCTGTATTGTGTGTAACAAAGGTGGAGATACTTGTGAGAAGTATTATGCTGTGTAATGTTACATGACTCAATCATTAATATACAGATAGTGTGGGGTTTTTAGCGAGATGCTTTCCCCGGGATACATACTGTGTTAATGTGTGAATGCTCTTGATGTTTTATTGTTATTGATGCTGCTATATTGATGATCAATGTAGAGGAGCTTATGTATTGTGTATGTATTCCGCAATAGTACATGATCAGGATAATCTCTGTTGAATATGTGTTAAATTATTCAAAATTTCTACATGGTATCAGAGCTAGATAATTGTAGAAAAAGTTTCTACATGGTATCAGAGTTGTTGATCATCAGATCTACTATTCAGGAAGTGTTTACATTCTATTTCTCTAGGCAGAGCCTGTAATCGGGCCAGGTAGCCTCTGGATTCATCCTTCCTTTGGAAGGTGAAATATCTAGTAAAAGCCCATACAGTCAATCTCTGTACGAGAAATATTTTGTTCTCACGAATTCTAGATCGAAAGCGGTTGAGTTGGAGCTGGTGGAAATTCGAATTTGCAGCAGTGTTGTTGAAAATGTCTTTCAACAGATTGCAAATGTTATTCCAAAGCAAGAGCGACCTGGCGCTCAAGGATAAACTCAGAAACAATAAAGGTGAGAATGGATCTTCATCAAAGGTATCTGATGAAGAGAATTGTGCTTTGGCTGCCAAAGCAAAGAAAGGGAAGAGAAAGAAAGCTTCTCAGTCTGGTGCGAAAGGCAAGAAGCAGGATATGTCCAAGGTGAAGTGTTTTCACTCTCACCAACACGGACACCATGCCACAAATTGTCCGCAGAAGAAGAAGAACAAGCAAGCTGCTGGATCTGCAGGGGGAGAGGCCTTAGCTTCTCAGTTTGAGCTTGATTTTTCATTGATCGCATGCTTGGTTTCAAGTGTGATGGGATCCGTGTGGTTCTTGGACAGTGGTGCGTCTTTTCACATGACGGGAGATAAAGATTTGTTCTCTGATCTGGAGGACAAAGATCTTGGAGTGCACATCGAGATGGGCGATGATGGTAGATACAGTGCGACCGGTATCGGTACCATTTCCTTTGAGAGGGAGTCTGGTAAACCCTTTGTATTGAAGGAATTCATGCATGTTCCAGGATTGAAGAAGAATCTCATCTCAGTGGCGATGTTAGAAGACAAGCGGTATGATTTTGTTTTCAGCGAGGGAAAGGCCTTCCTGCGCAGCAAGACAACTAGTGAGACCCGGAAGATAGGGGTTCGAGTGAGGAACCTTTATCAGTTGCATGTAGATGGATGCGCAGCAATGGCAGGCAAGGCAGAAGGATTGGTGAGCTGGGATGATGGCGAGTTGTGGCACAGGAGGTTGGGTCACCTTCACCATGGAGCCTTGAAGATACTGCAGCAGATCACTACAGGGCTTCCTAAAGGCACACTTGTGCAGTCAGATCAGTGCAAGGGGTGTACTTTGGGGAAGTTTGTGAAAGCCACCTTTCACGAGAAGGATAGTCGCGCCACGACGATCCTTGAGAGAATTCACATAGATGTGTGTGGACCTTTCTCAGTTGCTTCGACAGCAAAACACAGGTATTATGTGATTTTTGTTGATGATTTATCTCGTAAGTGCTGGATCTTCTTCATGCAGAAGAAGAGCGAGACATATTCAAAGTTCTATGAATTCAAAGCACTGGTCGAGAAGGAGTCGGGGAAGAAGGTGAAGGCTCTTAGGAGCGATAATGGTGGTGAATACATCTCGGACGAGTTCAAGTATTTCTGCAAGACAGAAGGGATTCGTAGAGAGCTCATAGCTCCCCATAACCCACAGCAGAACGGGGTAGCTGAGCGGAAGAACAGAACGATTGTGGGTGCTGCACGGGCAATGTTGCATGATCAGGGCCTACCCCTTCACTTGTGGGAGGAAGCATGCAATACAGCAGTTTATGTGCAGAACCGTTGTCCTCATAGGATACTTGGCATGAGTACACCTGAGGAGACTTATTCTGGTAAGAAGCCTGATCTTTCTCATTTGAGGATTTTTGGTGCTAACGTTTACATGCATGTGACGAAGGATACCAGGAAGAAGTTGGAGCCGACCGCAGAGGTTGGGATATTTGTGGGGTACACTGATACGCCCCACAACTATCGTGTGTATTTGCTAGACAGTGGTAAAACTGTTGTGCGACGGGATATAAAATTTCAGGAGGAGAAAGCCATGAAGTGTTCGCTTGAGAGGGAGCTACACTTGCATGCAGATGAGGAGCTATTAGTTCCTAAGGATGAGCTTCAGGACGTGGATCAGCCACAGAACGAGGTTCATGGAGTGGAAGAGACCACTCATGCAGCGCCAACCATCAGAGGGCGAAAGCGCTTGACAGAAGCTGAGCGACTGGCTCAAGATGCAGAGAAAGTTGTAGGACCACCTACAGCCCAACGCAGGCAGAGACAATCACCTGATCGGTACACTGGATACATGGTTCTTATGAGCAAGTGTGTTGTGACTGAGCCATCCTATTTCGAGGAAGCTGTGGAGGATCCCGCATGGGTAGACGCCATGGTGGAAGAGTATGATTCTATTGTCAGAAATAGTGCATGGGAGATTGTTCCTAGACCGGAAGGGAAATCAGTGGTGGGTTCGAGATGGATCTACAAAGTTAAGCAGGTAGCTGACGGGAGTGTGGAGAAGTACAAGGCAAGATTTGTTGCCCGAGGCTTTTCACAGATTGAGGGGATCGATTATGAGGAGACCTTTGCACCTGTCGCAAGGTATTCTTCCATACGGACGATTCTTGCTCTCTCAGCGTAGATGGGATGGCACATTCATTAGATGGATGTGAAGACTGCGTTCCTCAATGGAGTCATTGAGGAGGAGGTGTACATTGAGCAACCCGAAGGCTTTGAAGTCTTCGGCAGCGAGTCGCATGTGTGCAGGCTCAAGAGAGCGTTGTATGGGTTGAAGCAAGCACCACGTGCTTGGTACACACGGATAGACAGCTATTTCACAAGACTTGGATTCTCCAAGAGCGAGGCGGATCCAAACCTATACCAGATTGTGGTGGAGGGTAAGTTGCTTATCATTGTACTGTATGTTGATGATTTGATTCTAACAGGTGATGAGATGTTGATACTGTCATGCAACAAGGATCTTGCTACAGAGTTTGAGATGAAGGATTTGGGCCTCCTTCACTATTTCCTAGGATTGGAAATATGGCAGCGCAGTGGTGGACTGTTTGTTTCTCAAGGCAAGTATGCTCGGGAGATACTGGAGAAGTTCAACATGCATGGCTGCAAGCCTGTTGATACTCCTCTTCCTGGAGGTTGGAGGAAGGAGGATGCCACTTCGGGAGAAGAAGTGGATGCCACTGTTTATCGACAGTTGGTGGGGTCGTGATGTATTTGGTCAATACACGACTTGATATATGCTATGCAGTTAACCATCTTTCACAAGCTATGGTTAAGCCTACCAAGCTCTTCTGGAAGGTGGGAAAGCATGTATTGTGCTACTTGAGAGGCACATCGGGATATGGTTTGTGGTACAGACAGGAGGATGAGGTGAAGCTATGTGGATTCACGGATGCAGATTGGGCAGGGATCCCAACGGATAGAAAGAGCACATCAGGAGGGGTCTTCAGTATTGGATCGACAACAGTTTCTTGGTACAGCAGGAAGCAGCGATCTATGTGGATGAGAATGATCCTGGTCGGGTTGTTCGGGTCCAAGCACATCAGGTACCATCATATCAGAGATTGTGTGCAGCGGAGGATCATGTTACTTTCGTACATTCCAACGGAGGATCAGGATGCTGATATTCTGACGAAGGCTCTCACCAGGAGAAAATTCGAGTACCACCGAGGCAAGATAGGGATTGCTGATAATCCATATCTTGTCGAGAGGGAGTGTTGAGATTGCAACAAGATGATGGAGCTTAGTGAAAAGAGTCGCCTTCACTAAGTGGGCCCGCAGGCTATTTTTGGCACAAGTCTATTTTTAGACTATGTCTATTTTTAGACATATGGATCATGTCTATGGATTGCAGGTTGTTGTTTATGGATGATTGATCAAGTTGGGAAAAAATAGATGGACTTCTATTTTTGATGAAAGTGTGAGTGATCACAGTGTGAGTGATCAAAGTCTATTTTTAGACTAGCTGTCAAAAATAGAAAAGTCAAATATTATTATCTCACAATAATATTTGGACTATAAACTTAATCTTATTCTCTTGGAGCACTTCAGTTTGAGCTACAGAGGTGGCACATGCAGCTGTCAGAAGGAAATACGCTTTTGCGTCATTATGCTGGGGGCATGCGAACATGCAACATATACCTCGATTTGCGTCATTATGCTGGGGGCATGCGAACTTATAACAAGCATAGTTTTTCGTTTCAAGCTTGTGTAAACATGAAACCGAATCCAAGCAGAGTTCTCCATGGTTCAAGCTTGTGTAAAAATGAACCCATACCCGATTTACATCTCGTGGTTGCCATTTTTATCCGCCGAATTCTGCTAGATGAGCCTTGGTTGTTTTCATTCCATCGTCGCCATCTCTTTGGCCCATCATATGCTCTCACTTGGTTGTTTATCCTTTCCTGAGGAACCGCAGCGATGAGTGGTTTTATTAGCTAGCCTCTTGACCATTACATGTTTTGAGCAGTTCCACCATTGCCGGAACCAGTTGCTACCCTTTATACCACTCGTTCCTCTAGGACGAGTCGCCTTTAAGCTCTTTTCTGACTCGTAAAATATGAAAATATTGCCAAGTATTTTTCCCTTTTTAACTCGTTAAAGAGAATAAAAATGGACGTCGTCTTTAGGCTCTTTTTCGACTTGAAATAAGAAAAGATCACCGGGTTCCCTCTCGACTTGTTAAAAGGAACGAGAGGCGGTCGCTTTTAAAGCTCTTTTTTCGACCGTTTAAACTAAAAAGATTGCCGGGTGTTTGTCGTTTCACACTCGTTATTGGCTCCAAAACGACGTACTTCCGACTGCTTTTTTACTTTTTCAAGTCGAAGTTACTATTTACGAAAAATACTCCTCGATCGAAATGTTTGGGCGATTCTTTCGGGTATTGTTTTATACTTTTTCGGACTCGAGAGACACAACTTTACGAAAAAGGGCCCCCCTGGAGTTTCCTTTTCAGCTGTCTTTTTAGACTCTCTAAACAAGAAAAGACGCCGAGTTTTTCCTTTGTCAGGCTCGTTAAACACTTGATGACATCGGGCATTGTCGAAATGACACTCTTCAAGCATATGCTATCCCCGTCAAGCTTGTCATCCAAAAATAACCGGGGTACCTGCCAGAAATGGTGGGGAAAATGGAACTGTAATCATAGTTGCGTCGGCAGTATGTCGCTCTTGAACATGGCACTCTTCTGCTTCGTGTCTGGGTGGGCCCGTCTCATCTTGTTTTTCACTAGCCCCCGTGGGTTTGGGTTATACTATTTGACCTCTCATCTGCTCGTTGCCATCATCACCATACCCTCCGCTCATTCGATGTCAAATACTGCCAAATCCGTTATAGTGCCGCCGATATGTTCAAGAGAAGTTGACCTCTGCAATAGTACAACCTCATCTGCTGTCTCACACGAATTATTTTGACCTCTGTCTCGTGTCGATGATGTGGGAATCATTATGGCCCACCTTCGATCAAGGTCACTTCCTGTCGACTTCAGCTCATTATCCAGGAAGCTGACTTAGAGACTCCCTTCAGGTGCCTTAGAGCCTGCATGCCCTAATGGCAGGTTCTTTGTATTCGACGCGAGGTTTACATCATTGACCTCCGATCAAATGATTCCGTGGGTGTTCGACACCAGCTCATTGATTCACATGCCACGGATTGTACCTATAGTACCTTGAGGGCCATTGTCATTATTGGTGGTACCTCTCGCGTCTGTTAACAGTTTTCATCATTGGCTGGTAATCAGACGATGTTCATGCATGTTCGACTTCAACTCATGTATTCACATGCTTGAACTTGTACTTTGTTCGGGTCGGGATGGAGCGCAAGACCCTGGATCCCTATCTGTTATGGTCCAGGTTGCGATTTTGTGGATGATCATTACATGACTCATTGATGGATGGTTGTGCCCATACCTGAGTCTTCATGGATGGCTGCGACCATACCTTATTATTATTCTGGTCTCTCTAGCTGGGTGGCTGCGTCCATTCCACAGACCTTTTCGCATGTCTTTTGGATGGCTGCGCCCATGCCTAGACTGCATGTACTTGATTATCAGAGATATTCGGTCCTTCCTGGTGGTGTTCCAGTTCGGCAAAGCGTTGTAAAGCATTTCACCCCTCCCACTCTCTCGGTCTTCATGCTTTAGGGGGCATCTGTTACACAGTAATTTGTCACTGTCTCCCTGTCAGTCACCCTACTGTGTCAAGAATTCACAATAATCAAGTCCATGCCTTCTGAACTGGCCCAAAACCCATTTTTCCAAAGTTTTCCTCATCAGCGCATCTGTTTCTAAAATATCCGCGCTGACCGGCAGCTCTTAATGTTTTCAGTGCGCTGCCAGCGCGGAAGCACATCACTTTTCCGCGCTGGTCGCATTTTATGAGCCAGCGCACCTCTCCTTTGTATTGAGTCGCGCTGACGTGACTTTCCCAGTTATCGAGGCGCGACGTCAGCGCGTCAGTTGCCTTATAATCCGCGCTGATCCTGTTTGGGCGAATTTGTTCCAACAACCAAACCTGGAGTTATCTGGAAGGCTGGCTGTTGGAACAAATTCGCCCAAACAGGATCAGCGCGGATTATAAGGCAACTGACGCGCTGACGTCACGCCTCGATAACTGGGAAAGTCACGTCAGCGCGACTCAATACAAAGGAGAGGTGCGCTGGCTCATAAAATGCGACCAGCGCGGAAAAGTGATGTGCTTCCGCGCTGGCAGCGCACTGAAAACATTAAGAGCTGTCGGTCAGCGCGGATATTTTAGAAACAGACGTGTTGATGAGGAAAACTTTGGAAAAATGGGTTTTGGGCCAGTTCAGAAGGCATGGACTTGATTATTGTGAATTCTTGACACAGTAGGGTGACTGACAGGGAGGCAGTGACAAATTACTATGTAACAGATGCCCCCTAAAGCATGAAGACCGAGAGAGTGGGAGGGGTGAAATGCTTTACAACGCTTTGCCGAACTGGAACACCACCAGGAAGGACCGAATATCTCTGATAATCAAGTACATGCAGTCTAGGCATGGGTGCAGCCATCCAAAAGACATGCGAAAAGGTCTGTGGAATGGACGCAGCCACCCAGCTAGAGAGACCAGAATAATAATAAGGTATGGTCGCAGCCATCCATGAAGACTCAGGTATGGGCACAGCCATCCATCAATGAGTCATGTAATGATCATCCACAAAATCACAACCTGGACCATAACAGATAGGGATCCAGGGTCTTGCACTCCATCCCGACCCGAACAAAGTACAAGTTCAAGCATGTGAATACATGAGTTGAAGTCGAACATGCATGAACATCGTCTGATTACCAGCCAATGATGAAAACTGTCAACAGACGCGAGAGGTACCACCAATAATGACAATGGCCCTCAAGGTACTATAGGTACAATCCGTGGCATGTGAATCAATGAGCTGGTGTCGAACACCCACGGAATCATTCGATCGGAGGTCAATGATGTAAACCTCGTGTCGAATACGAAGAACCTGCCATTAGGGCATGCAGGCTCTAAGGCACCTGAAGGGAGTCTCTAAGCCAGCTTCCTGGATAATGAGCTGAAGTCGACAGGAAGTGACCTTGATCGAAGGTGGGCCATAATGATTCCCACATCATCGACACGAGACAGAGGTCAAAATAATTCATGTGAGACAGCAGATGAGGTTGTACTATTGCAGAGGTCAACTTCTCTTGAACATATCGGCGGCACTATAACGGATTTGGCAGTATTTGACATCGAATGAGTGGAGGGTATGGTGATGATGGCAACGAGCAGATGAGAGGTCAAATAGTATAATCCAAACCCACGGGGGCTAGTGAAAAACAAGATGAGACGGGTCCACCCAGACACGAAGCAGAAGAGTGCCATGTTCAAGAGCGACATACTGCCGACGCAACTATGATTACAGTTCCATTTTCCCCACCATTTCTGGCAGGTACCCCGGTTATTTTTGGATGACAAGCTTGATGGGGATAGCATATGCTTGAAGAGTGTCATTTTGACAATGCCCGATGTCATCAAGTGTTTAACGAGCCTGACAAAGGAAAAACTCGGCGTCTTTTCTTGTTTAGAGAGTCTGAAAAGACAGCTGAAAAGGAAACTCCAGGGGGGCCTTTTTTCGTAAAGTTGTGTCTCTCGAGTCCGAAAAAGTATAAAACAATACCCGAAAGAACCGCCCGAACATTTTGATCGAGGAGTATTTTTCGTAAATAGTAACTTCGACCCGAAAAAGTAAAAAAGCAGTCGGAAGTACGTCGTTTTGGAGCCAATAACGAGTGCGAAACGACAAACACCCGGCAATCTTTTTAGTTTAAACGGTCGAAAAAAGAGCTTTAAAAGCGACCGCCTCTCGTTCCTTTTAACGAGTCGAGAGGGAACCCGGTGATCTTTTCTTATTTCAAGTCGAAAAAGAGCCTAAAGACGACGTCCATTTTTATTCTCTTTAACGAGTTAAAAAGGGAAAAATACTCGGCAATCTTTTCATATTTTACGAGTCAGAAAAGAGCTTAAAGGCGACTCGTCCTAGAGGAACGAGTGGTATAAAGGGTAGCAACTGGTTCCGGCAATGGTGGAACTGCTCAAAACATGTAATGGTCAAGAGGCTGGCTAATAAAACCACTCATCGTTGCGGTTCCTCAGGAAAGGATAAACAACCAAGTGAGAGCATATGATGGGCCAAAGAGATGGCGACGATGGAATGAAAACAACCAAGGCTCATCTAGCAGAATTCGGCGGATAAAAATGGCAACCACGAGATGTAAATTGGGTATGGGTTCATTTTTACACAAGCTTGAACCATGGAGAACTCTGCTTGGATTCGGTTTCATGTTTACACAAGCTTGAAATGAAAAACTATGCTTGTTATAAGTTCGCATGCCCCCAGCATAATGACGCAAATCGAGGTACATGCCCCCCAAGCTTCATTGCATTCAACAAAGTGGATGGAATGAAGGTTCACTTTCGAGATCTTGGAAAGACTCGACTGGGATTTTAGAGATCTTAATCAAAGACTCGATTGGGAAAAGGGGTTGTTTCATTTTTTAAATGAGGTTGACACAGTAAAAGAACTATCCTCGTAACCTTTGTTTCATTTTTTAATGAGGTCGCCACAAGAGCAAAACTATCCTCGAACACCTAGCTTCATTTTTTAAGGAGATTGACACAGGAAAGAGAACTATGCTCCGACACCTAGTTGCATTTTTTAAGGAGCTTGACACAGGAAAGCGAACTATGCTCCGACCAGACTTCGTCATAATGAACGGGAAGTGGAGGCCCCCAAGAAAGTGGCTCCGGAGGGAAGGCCGACATCTTGGAAATCAGGACCTAATGCCCCCAGGACACTATGCACGATGGTGTCATCACTGGGTACGGGCACGGGGTAGGTGGCCACGTAGTTGATTTGCGGCGAGGCAGATGCAACTTGTGGATGAAAGCCAGGAGGGAAGGACGAGTGCGTCGGAGGGGCTTGTGGACGAACAAACGATAATTGATCGAACGTCACTATTCTTCCGTCGTGTGGAAAGCAGACCACACGGAAAAGTGAAGAAACAAGGGCTCCCATGGCATACACATAATCATGACCAAGGAGAAGACTGAAGTCTAAAGAACCTTGGGTAACTGAGATGTCTATATAGACAGTCTTGCCCCCCAAAGTAATAGGAAACTTTGGAAGGATCCCTAATGGCTGACTCGTTCCTCCGTCAAACGCAGTGAGATGCGGTGCGACAGGTACAAGCGATGGGGAACCCAAAGCTCGCCAAGTAGTAACGGGCATAAGACTAACCGATGCTCCTTCATCTAACACAGTGCCAGGCAGCGCCTTATTGCAGGCATAGGCGGTGACCCAGAAAGGCACATGGGATGGAAGGGGAGGGGTAGTCAAACGACTCCAATCGAAGGAAATGACCGAACTACTTGGTGGGGGAACCATATGGTTTCCCCCCTGCTCGGAAAGAACCGACTCTGAATCCTCTGGAGAGATTGGGATAGGAACACCATTATCAGGCTCCGGAGAATTTGACGAGATGAGAAGAACATGAGAATTTTGCTCTTCCGAAACAGGGTGCTTGAGAGGAGGTGAACTCGAATCAACACCCTTTCCAACCAATGACGGGTCTGGAACAGGCTGGGAACAGCCAGGTTCGGGAAGAGAGGCCTAGACAAGAGAGGAATCTGAAACAATCTCTTTGTCAATAGGGGCACGATCTACAGTCGTGGAAAGACGTTGATAACCAGCTGGAAATGGATTCGGAGGAGCAGCAAGACTTTCCAACACAGCAGAGGCTTTATCCATGAGCGGACAAAGGTGAAGGGGATGATTTCCTTCACAAAGTCGACAGGGGATTCGAAGCTTCCCTTTCTCCTTACCATTCCCAACTGATGGGGTAGCATCGCCATGATCATCAGTGGACGATGAAGGGCGGGCCGGATCGTGGGACCAAACTTCTAATACCCTGGGAATGCCAGGACAATCACGAAGCAGATGGTCCTCCCTGCATAATCGACAAGGAAACTTAACCTTCCGCGGAGGAGCAGAAGGTGACCCGACTTCTGGTGTACTGGAGTGGATAGCTGGACTTGAGAGGGGGACTGTGTGCGTAGGCTCTCCCTTAGGGGACTTCTTTTTCTTGGTCTTCCTCTTCTTCTTCTTAGCCACCTGGTTATTCACATCGAGAATTTCACCAGGCGAAGTACAAGAGGACGACGTAGAAGTAGGCGTCGAAGGGGAGAGATCCACCTTTGGATCAACATGACGTTGTTCAGGTGGAGGGACTGATGGACTAACAGCCGATACGGTAGGGACCAAAGAGGTCGAAAACAACCACACAGGCAACCCGACAGTTAACCCTGGGAGGGACAACGTCGCCATATACGGAGCACCAACATTCCCAAGAGGAGGGAATTGTCCCGGATTCCCATCAGAGGGGGACCCTGGGTTAGTGAATCCTGGAAAAGTTGCCATAGCAAACTAAAACGAAACCTACTCAAGCTAACGCACAGAAGATCTAACCAGGTGATGTTATCGTGGCCGAATAAATTTTTAAGACACAGGAACCAAACTCGACCTTTTCATGTTTCAGGAGTCGAGAAAAGGACGAAAAGATGACTCCAGTCTCCTTCGAATGTTTAATGAGCATGAAGTGACAAGACGCTCACAGGCACCTTTTCAATTAGGGAGTCCGAAAAGGATCAAAAGTGACTGCTCTGGAGACTCTAGGTATAAGGTTTACCAAGCAACGCATAAAACTGCTTATACACCTCAGCACTCGTATGAGAGCCAAGGACTTTCCGTACTGCAGTCAATCTTCCCGAAAGCTGTGTTCGGTGCATTACGATTCACAAGGCGGCAGACTCGGCTTCCTATGGATAAAGGATAAAAGCCTAGTGGGGTCTCCCTATATACGCGACGGTACGTGGGAGCGCAGTCCGTGTTAGACCACTATCGAGTCACAGAAGGAGGAATCACCCAACCTAATGTGAAACAACAGTGACTATGTTTAAAGACGCCGGAACACGTCTCTAACCTAGACCTCTAGATATTTGCGTTTAGTTCCAATGCGTTTTTAGATTCATTCGGTTCATTTTATAGTTGATCTTGAAATTAAGTTTCGATTTCAGGCTCTATCGTATGTTCTCTCACAATTACCTAGATGCAAACTACATGCCAAAGAATTTCATTTTGTTCGATGAATTCTAGCTATGAGAGAGTAAAGAATTTTGATCAAACAAAACAAATACCAGCAAACAAGCAACCTAATGCAGCTACAAGCGAGGAAAGGAAACTTTTTCTTTTGAAAATGCAAATCAACGAAATGTTCTTTTCCTTTTCAATTTTCAAAAGCAAAGCTACTAGTTTGATTTTCTTTCAATGGCACAAAGCATCTAAGTGAATTTGGAGGAACCGGAACACCAAGCAAATCACTTAATGAAAGCACACAAAGTTCCCAAAACACCCAACAAAGATTTTCAAATCAAAAGGAAAACTAAGTTCTGCACGAGCTATGTGATCTAAGCTCGGCAAGACAAGCAAGGATTGCAAGCAAAGAGGAAGCGAAAACCACTCGGAAACACAACCCAAAACACTTCAACAATCACTGAACAAGTGCATAAACAAATCTGAAGTTGGCTGGTCAAACAAGCAAACAAGATCCCTAAGGAAGGCTTGACACACACACGGCCACTAGATGCCCTAGGGCTAGAGTGCGAAATCAATGGAGAAAAGCAAACACCCGAAGGATGAGAGTTACAGCCAGTCAATTAGAGACTCAACACAACCCAGCAACTGTAAAGGTGATGGCGAAAACACAAACCAAGCAGCGAAAGCAAAGAGGAAGGTATTTGCAAAATCGAAAAGATGAGCAAAACGAAACCCTGTGGAACAAGACTTCGCAAGCAAGCAGCTCAGAGTTCAAATAGTGAAAAACAAGCTACAAACCAAGTGGAGAGAAGAGGGGAAAGTTAAAGGAAAAGGTTCAGGAGGCTGATCTGGACAAAATCAGGTTTTACAGGATCAGCGCGGGTGGCCTTCAGCAACTTGGCGCTGACAGGAGGTGTCCCGTAGCAACTTTGCGACGTCAGCGCGGAAATACACGGATAAAGCGCGCTGTCTCAGAAAAACGAGGTCAGCGCGACTATTAATCACACAGACGCGATGACAAGGAGGACAAAGAAGCAAGTGTGCGACGTCAGCGCGGAAGCACACGGATAAAGCGCGCTGTCTCTGAAAACGAGGTCAGCGCGGCTATTGATGGTACAGGCGCGATGACAAGGACAACACAAAAGAAGGGACGCGACGTCAGCGCGTCTGTTTTGAATTAAAGCGCGCTGAGGGTAAAAAAGCCAGTAAAAACAAAACGAAAACTTCCCAAACCAAAGGTAAAGACCTTTTAACAGTTGAAACACTTCCCAGATGCACCCAGAAAGTTTACAAACAGAGAAACAATCCCAAAATCTCGACAAGAGAGAAAAATCAAATTCAAACACACAAGTGGACTCAAGAGACAAAAAGGTTGATCCCCAGCGGAGTCGCCAAATTGTTGGAGAGGTAAATCCCCTCTACGGATAGAGGCGATCCCTACTAGCCCAGCAAGGGTCTAGCAACAATCACACAATGCTGCTATGCATGTTCCTAATTACAATTAAACAAGAGGTAAAGAGCACCTACTTGGATTCCCGCGCTGTCGTTTGACGAAGAGATGTTGCCTTCGCTCCTTCGCTTCGACCGGTCACAATCCTCCGCGATCCCCGCGAATAGACACCTGCACACACGAAGAGGAAACAAACGCAAGCGTGAAATCTAGTAAAAGCAACCATACATCGGTCAGAAAAGATGTAATTCACATTCAACCATTGCATGTACAAATGAGAATGGAACAATAGTAGCAGTCATCTATTATTAATCAAGACAGAGAAGAGTACAACCAAATGTTCTGACGTCGGTATCCTTCTCAGGAGGGGCCAGTCAGCAAGCGTCTCAAGCATTCACCTTTGGAAATGATTCTCCCAAGACAAGAGACTCTCTCTCACACAAGCAACACAAAACAACCTTCCCTAAGCTATCAATCACTTCCACACCTAGCACACCAAATACCTATAGTAGCAGCAATCTGAGCACTATAAGCTCTATACAATCCAAGCTATTCCAAACTAGCTACTCATGGTAATGGTGGGAGTTTATATAGGAGAAGGAACCTCCTAAAAGTGTGGAAGGATGAGCTTATCCTTGAGGGAAATGGTTACAAAGGGTCGAACAGACATGCCATAGAAGGGAGTCGATACTCACAAAGCCAACAACCACACCTGGAGTTATTTGGAAGGCTGGCTGTTGGAACAAATTCGCCCAAACAGGATCAGCGCAGATTATAAGGCAACTGACGCGCTGACGTCGCGCCTCGATAACTGGGAAAGTCACGTCAGCGTGACTCAATACAAAGGAGAGGTGCGCTGGCTCATAAAATGCGACCAGCGTGGAAAAGTGATGTGCTTCCGCGCTGGCAGCGCACTGAAAACATTAAGAGCTGCCGGTCAGCACGGATATTTTAGAAACAGACGCGTTGATGAGGAAAACTTTGGAAAAATGGGTTTTGGGCCAGTTCAGAAGGCATGGACTTGATTATTGTGAATTCTTGACACAGTAGGGTGACTGACAGGGAGACAGTGACAAATTACTGTGTAACAATGGAGCTTAGTGAAAAGAGTCGCCTTCACTAAGTGGGCCCGCAGGCTATTTTTGGCACAAGTCTATTTTTAGACTATGTCTATTTTTAGACATATGGATCATGTCTATGGATTGCAGGTTGCTGTTTATGGATGATTGATCAAGTTGGGAAAAAATAGATGGACTTCTATTTTTGATGAAAGTGTGAGTGATCACAGTGTGAGTGATCAAAGTCTATTTTTAGACTAGCTGTCAAAAATAGAAAAGTCAAATATTATTATCTCACAATAATATTTGGACTATAAACTTAATCTTATTCTCTTGGAGCACTTCAGTTTGAGCTACAGAGGTGGCACATGCAGCTGTCAGAAGGAAATACGCTTTTCTTATGATTCAGTTGAGTTGTTGCATGCATGACTTCAGTTAGAACTCAATCAGTTGAGTTTGGTGGAGTTGATTGTGGAGTTGATGGAGTTGTGTTCAGTTTAGCTTTGTTAAACTGGTTGTATTTAGTCTAACTGGCAAATAGACTAGAGATGAGTTGGGTGAATTAGTTATTAATTAATTCACAAGTTATTAACTCATAATACAACTAATGAATACATCAGTTAACTCAGTTGCATGTCAGTGCATGTTCAGTTCAACAGGGACAGGTGGTAGAGAATCAGATTGCTATCAGTTGTGACTATAGTTGTGCACCAGATCTTGCACAATCAAGGGATTGAGTGTGCCAATGAGTTTGCTCATGTATTTTCCCACATTATAGCTTGTGCTCACGTCCAACAAAGAGTGGGTGACTATTTTGCAGGTGAAAAACGAGTTTGGTGAGCCATTCTCATCAGTTCTTGAGCAGGTATTGAGCAGTGGAGGCAGGCAAGCAGTGGAAGAGATTTGGAGATCAGATCTGAGCTGTATTGTGTGTAACAGAGGTGGAGATACTTGTGAGAAGTATTATGTTGTGTAATGTTACATGACTCAATCATTAATATACAGATAGTGTGGGGTTTTTAGCGAGATGCTTTCCCCGGGATACATACTGTGTTAATGTGTGAATTCTCTTGATGTTTTATTGTTATTGATGCTGCTATATTGATGATCAACGTAGAGGAGCTTATGTATTGTGTATGTATTCCGCAATAGTACATGATCAGGATAATCTCTGTTGAATATGTGTTAAATTATTCAAAATTTCTACAAAATTTATTTTTTTGGGAGTTTTTAAGGGTCCCCATTCATTAATAGAATATTAGCTATTATATTAACAAACGGGGGGTTGTTGAATAACACAACAGGTTTATAGGTCGATTGGTTGCAACTTGCTACTTGTAAGTGCCTTTGGGTCTCTGGTTTGCTGAATGATTAGGTTTGCTAATCTGGTGAAATCACTTCAAACATTGACTTAGATTGGTTTCGGTTTTCCTTATGGAAAGTTGTTTTTCATGTGTGTTAGGTCATCTTGCATTTGAAATCCAACTTTTTCATTTATCAATCATAGATTACATTGTTTGGTTTGCAAACTAAAATGAGTATATTTTCTTATCTATTTGAAAGAGAAAGTGAAAGACATTTCCATTGAGTGATTTGAATTTGGTGTTACTTTGATTGATGCCTTGTCTACATTTAGGAGTATTTTGAATCGAAATCTTAGTTTTTTTTTTTTAGTTGAATCTTAGTTGCATGTAAACATCTAAAAATCAACGATAATAATATAAGTAAAGTGCATCTTATTGAAGTGAAGATCATTTTTTTCTTTCAATAGATTGCATATTCATTAGTGAAAGAGAAGTTTAATTTTTCTCTTGCATTTTGCATTTGGAAAAAGTTAGTGTAGAGCTGTAACAAGGGTCTCTTTCACCTCTAGTTATGCCACATTAATAAGTCAATCCGGGAATGCTTTGTTATTGCAAAGAGTATCTCAATCCGAGGCTATTCGTCAGAGTAATGCTTAGTAGTACAGTGTTTAGAAAATACAAGAGTAAACGGATGCTAAACTTATGACTAAATTTCTCTAAAAGAATAAAATCACACAAAGCAGCTTATCAGTCAAGGGTACGGAAGCGATAACCCATCCCTCTAGAAACTGATGGAAAGGAAATTAGAGCATGGACCATAGGTCTGGGAGCTAGGCAGCGACTGCTGAGGCTCACTACAGCCTTAGACCTTCTCTCACACCAAGACAGCAAATGCAAGTAAATGGAACGGCAGAAAGTGAAATGGAACAGCAAATCTGAAATGGAACAGCAGTAAATGGAACAGCAGTAAATGGAACAGCAATAAATGGAACTAAACCTCGCGAGTCCGAATTAAACTTGTTCTATTGAACCAAACTCACACTGTGTAATAAAATAGCAGTCTCCTCTCTTAAAGCAACTTCAATGGATTATACTTTATGGAACAGTATTCACAAATGAATTATGCAACAGCAATCATCAACCATATATACACAACACGCTTAATATAGAAATCTGATGATTAACGCGAATATGACTTTGTTTCCAAATAGAATAACACTACTTCTGGATTCCAATAATTGAGATTTCAAATGAATCCAATACAGCAATATTCAATATGAAGGCTCTGTAACAGAAACAGTTGGCTTAGATTGTTAACATGCAATCAACTCTGAAAAGATTCACTCATACAATACAGAGTCACTACATAAATCTCTTGAAAGAAACCATTAATGAATTAATCGTAACAGAGCATGGAATAGCATATGAAAAACATGTCAGATTACCAAACTATAAAGATAAACAAACCACACAGAAACCAAATTATAATGATACAAAAGCAAGTGTCCTTCAGAGCCGGGCCCTTATCTTCCAACGGTACACCGCCTTAGATTACTCTAGACGCAGAGATGAAATAAACACCAAGTCTTGTGTATTAATGCATCAACAAATGTACAGAAAAACAAGTCTTAGTGAGAGTCGATGATCAAAGTTGAGCCTGAAATTCACAGTTACATATATGAAAAAAGGTCCTTTTGCTTAACGATGCTGTCCCTTTTTATAAAAGTAACGGCGAAGGTATCTAGGTAGCAAAAATAAGAAAAACAGCGATCCCTCAGGATCAAAGATCCTGAGGGATTCGCCAAGCCGTTAATCCTTTACTTTTCTTCCCCTGTTCCGTCGAATTGATAACCCTTCTTTCTTTCCAGGGTCGTTCTGCTTCGATCTGTTCGATCTTGTTCGCATCTGGTTCCCTTCTAAAGGGACAACAGTTATTCCTCCTTTGTCTTTTCCTTTCGAATGGCAGCCCTTCGGTTCCACCCTTTCCTGCATGGAAAAATAACAATTATCAGCGATTAAGTTTTCCATACTAATTCTCACACATTCTATTAAAATTCTTTATTTCTTTAAGTTCATTATGCAGAAAAGGTTACAATTGTTACTGAAAATTCACTAAATTGTTCGTCAAAAACATACCTTTCCAGTGCTCCACACACCCCCCTGCTTACCCTATTTCATGCCCTCATGAAAACATTATAGTTGACATGCAAGGCGGTAAGAGAATAGGCTGGAGAGGGAACCTCGTGTGGAGGCCTACAGCCGTGATGAGCAACTAGATCATCAAAGAACTAATTTGTTTGACCTTCAGGCATTTCATACAAGGCCTGATATCCGGGTGCAGGGTGCCAAATAATTGGACTACGAAATCAATACCCTAACCAGGATGGCCCTGCTTGCAAAATACGCTCGCCATAAAGGTTCAATCGGCTGGCAGCTAACTCAAAATTTTCATATCTGAACGGTTCCCTGAGCTGGATGTTTGGGTTCGAAGTCTGGTATCGGAATTTTGCAGCATCGATGGCGAGGTCTTTAATAGTCAGAAAATATTCCAGATTTTGTCGGATTAGGTCCTCGTGCATGGGTCCTAATGTCTCCATAACACCCGGGGTTCTCATAAGGTTCTTATGTGCTCTCCATAACAGTACTGGGTCTCTAGGCTCGGCTCTTACCCACAAGTCTAGGCTATTTTCCTGTCTCTGAAAAGTGTTATAAGCCCTGAGCCATTTTAGCTGATTAACCCCGAATGAAATGAAGGCTTGCAATTGGATGTCCCCAACAAAAGGGCTAGGATTTAAATCAGTTTCCTGGTCTAGCACGAGGTTATGCAAGTAAAATTCACATAATAATCTTTGAACCTTAATTCCATAATGCTTGCAACAATCTATGAAATCATTAACAGTATTGATTTGTATAGGGGCACCTGCCCTTACAGCTTTTATCTTTAATCGTAAATATCGTTCAAGCAAAAATAAAGCATAGTTTTTAGCAGGGACCCTACAGGCCAGAACGTCATTATACAAAGAACACACAGTGTCCATCTGCCTAACAACAATATCTAATCGACGAGTTACCTTTGCAACCTTTTCTTGCTCCTTTTGCCAGCCTTCGAAGGCCTGGCTCTCGGACTGACTAATATCCCGAAGTTGATATTGCAATTCTTCATATTTCTCCCGGGGGCCTGTTTGTTCCTTCAACTGTTCAGCTTCTTGCTGAGCTTGCTTCATCATCTTGTGCAACGTTCTTGTTTTTGGATCCTTTTTCCATAGGGCCGTAGAGGCCGAGAGTTTTATCTGAACCTTTTTGTTATACTGTTTGGAGTTCAGAACCCGGATCACCCCTGAGGGCGGTGCCTCTGTTTGGATCTCCTTATTCTCCTTTTCTTTCTTAACACGAATGAAAGGTTGCTGTGGTTCCTCTATTAATGGAACGTCATCCTGTCCCTCTGCCCCAATTGGAACGGCAGTCTGTTCTTCATTATCAATTGGAACAGCAGTCTGTTCCTCATTGTCAATTGGAACAGCAGTCTGTTCCTCAACATCATTTGGGACAGCAGTCTGTTCTTCAATGACAATTGGAACAGCAGTTTGTTCCTCATCGTCATTTGGAACAGCAGTCTATTCTTCAGTGACAATTGGAACAGCAGCAAGTCTTCCAGCCGGGTTTCGACCAACAGGGCGACTATAAGTCCTTCATCTTCTTGTTCTACGGGATTTTGCTGCAGTGGTCCTCTTTCTTTTCCTTGTGGTCCTTCATATCCTCAGACTGGCTTTCAGAATCCGAATTTGCTGTCGGAGCTGGGCTATAGTGTTCAGTAGCCTCTCCTGTTTAGTCCTTAATTTCTTGATTTCCCTTGCCTCAGCAGAGGGTTTACGACTAGACCTTAAATCTGCTCCTACTCTATCTAGAGTTTCTTCTGGTGCCTTGGGAACAGATTGTTCCCAGTTGGTGTCCCTTATTTCTTCCTCATGAATGGGCGGGTTTTCTTCTCCTTCCTTTTCTGCATGTAAATTCTCAGGTATGTCTTCCTCTGGAGGTCCATCAGGAGGACCTACTGGGCTAGAGGGTTGGCCATATTCCCCCATACTGGCCAGGATTGCGGCCAATTCTTCTTCGCCCACAGGGTCTCGCAGCGGGCTGCTTTCTGGCTGTACTACTTCCTCCTCCCGATTGTCCTGCTTAGTGACTGCCTTGGAGTGTTCAGCTTCTGTTTCTGTTTCAGAGTGCACTTCTCTCTCCTCACCTCCTTCTCCGGCTTGCTCAGCCTCGCCCCCAGATTGTCCAGCATTTCCTTCGAAAGGTCCTCCTTCTGGTTCTGGAGGTTCGTCTATAATCTCAATTGGTTGGCTGGTGCTTTCCCGAATCTTTTCTAGCCTTCCTCGTATTCGAGCTAGCCGGACTGATTTTCTTGGTTTCTCTGGTTGTTCAGGTGTACAAGCAACAGGTTTTTCTGCTATCACTTCTCTGCGTTTTTCTGGTCGCTCCGGTGTACTTGAGAATGCTTACGTTTTGGAGCCACACATTTTCCTGCTGCCACTTTTCTGCATTTCTCTGATCGTTCTGGTGTGCTAGAGGAATGTTTAGGTTTTGGGGATGGTGCAGCCAATCTCCCCTCAATCAATGCAACGAGCTCCTCCCAGCTGCTCTGCTGTTGAGTGAGACTATGGCTCACTATCAATCGAATCAATCCATGGTGGCTAACAACTGCTTCTACGTGCTGTGCCGTTTTCAGGCTTCGGGCCGCATCATGCAATAGTGAATTTAAAAGTGCAGACAGATTTACAGAACATTTTTCTTTCAAAATCGCTAAGAGTTTAAGATGTCGTGGTCTTACCACGTCCTTCCTTCCTTCGCAAGTAATGTAGCTCTGTACTATCCTTGCTAGTTCGATCCAAGGTTCTCCTAGTGTTGCTGGCAGAACTCCCTTCCCCTTCACTGTCAAGCTTTGGCCTTCATCCTGAAAAATCTCCATAATCTTTTGTAGTCTTTCTTTCCTTAGCGTCCATACAGGTCCGGTGGCTGGTAGTCCTGAGACTTCTACAATTACATCGTCAGTGACCGCTATCCGCCTTTCTCTCACTATGGAGTAGTCCTCCTGCAAGTTTTGCAGAAATTCCAACGCCACTGTCTCGTTTGATTCTTGTAGGTGACTGAAATAATTTAGCCATCCAGCCTTTTCCAGGATCTCCCGGGCAGCAGCAGAGACTGTTAATTCCTAAGGTTCGCTTCAGACTGCCTTTCCTCCCATGGTTCTACTAAGGATTTCCAATGGAACAGCAACTGCCTGTGCTGTTTTGAGACGCAGAGAAGGTGATTGTTGCGAAAAAAAACAGAGTATGCAACAAAAATGGATTGTGGATGGCAACTTTGCGTAAAATAGAATTATCATACCGTTAAACCATGCCATACCTTCGTACACTATCTACCCCAAATGATGTGCTGACACGTAACTCGTGGAGTAATGAGATTACCTTCCCCCCGCGATGTGATAGGCTGCCCCAGCCGTCAAATAGAGGAGCAGCAGCCATCGTGTAACCAGTCATAAAGGAACAGCATATAAAATTACGCCATGTTTTAGATGGACAACGAAATACCGAAATCGAGGCAAAAAGGTGGATCGCGTTTTACATAAGAGCCTGCGTAATATGATGCGAGGCCGGGGGATGGGATGTCTGTCAATCGTACAAAATCCCCAGAGGTCATTGTCAGTTCCTTTGCCATGATTGGTAGTAATGAGTGTTCATGCGATATGTTCATCGGGAAATAAAATATGAATTATTCATAGGATAGAAGAGACAAAGAGGTGTTAATATCATCCCTGTTGGTGTAACCATTATGACTTCGATACCATTAACAGAGCTCTGCTGCCGACAAGTGTTCATAAACTTGGCAGAGTTGTTTATTTTACCCCCGAAACCATGATCCTTTATGTGTATAAAAAGTATTTTGTCAAAACGCAGGCCATTATGTTGGCTTGGTAACCAGTTAGCCATAATGCCATTGACAAGGAAGGTGCGAAACGTGGACAGGCCGGCTCGTGATGAGACCCCCTATTCCAAGGTCTATTTATTTAGTGTACATTTTGGACCATATCCCTAGTGTGGTGGCCATACTGGGAATGCCACTTCGCTTCCAACCTGATGATCATGGTAGGCTGGCTCTTGATGAGACCCCCTATCCTACATTTGACAATATATTCATCATTGTTTTCTTTGCACAACACTTTTTCTTATTTATTTACACATAAGGGTGGTTCAGCCCTCCTTAAGAGTGGGAATGGTGGAAGAAGTCTTATCATCCCAACAGGAAGATATAAATCCTCTGTTCTTATTCCTGAGTAATAATCAAAAAAAAAATTTAGGGAAATCGCCATGATAAAGATAACCAACCAGAACAATGGGAATAAGTCAATGACAATGGAGATGAGAAGTAAGTATGTCCCTCCTCTTGTCCTCTTATCAATACTAGGCTCTATAAACATAGTGATCTTATAATCTGCTGATTTCGGTATGTCGTAATTTATGTTCATTGCATAAGTGCATAGCTGTATCTTAAAGACTGGAGAGAAGATGCGCGAAAATCATCCTCAATATGAATCATCACAGAGAGAAAAGAAATGGCTATGGTGTTCCTTTTGAAAAAAGGAACAACAGAGAAGAATCCATGCAAACAAATAGTTGAGATGCCGTTCTTTGAGACGGAACAGCCTAAGATCATGAGTGTTGTCTCCTTTGAAAAAGGAACAGCAAAAATTCACAAATGTTGTTCCTTTTGAAAAGGAACAACAAAAACTCACAAATGTTGTTCCTTTTGAAAAGGAATAGCAAAAACTCACAAATGCTGTTCCTTTTGAAAAGGAACAGCAAAGATTCACAAATGTCGTTCCTTTTGAAAAGGAACAGCAAAAACCCAAAAATGTTGTTCCTTTTGAAAAGGAACAGCAAAAACCCAAAAATGTTGTTCCTTTTGAAAAGGAACAGCAAAAACTCACAAATGTTGTTCCTTTTGAAAAGGAACAGAAAAAAATCGCAAATGTTGTTCCTTTTGAAAAAGGAACAGCAAAAACTCACAAATGTTGTTCCTTTTGAAAAAGGAACAGCAAAAACACGAAAACAAGCAACTGCTGTTCCTTTTGGAAAAGGAACAGCAAAGACACGCTGACTGTAAAAAGCAAACTTAAAAAAAAGAAAGATCAAAGAAATATTAAGAAAACGTATATACAAGAACTTATGTATGAGTAAAAAAAAATGCGTTCCTTACTGAATTATAGGTGAGGAAGATTTTACTTCCTCTCCTAAAATTTCCATGTCAGTGTCTTGACGTAGCTGCTGACAGAAGGATTCCCGAGTGAGTGGCCTGCGATAGAGACGAACTCGGTGGCCATTTACCTTGAATGCATATCCAGAACCATCGATTGTGATGAGAGTAAGGGTCCCATTATCATGTACTTTCTGGATTTCGTATGGCCCCAACCAACGAGTCTGCAGTTTCCCCAAGAAATCCTGAAACCGAGAGTCATATAACAGAGCCCAGTCTCCTTCATGAAAGACTTTGTTCTTGATAAGTGCATCATGCCATTTAGCTCGCTACTGCTAAATAAGTGCTGTATTTTGTAATGCAGAGAGCCTTATTTCGTCCAATTCATTAATCTGCTGTAGTCGATTGATTTGTGCCTCACTTAAATCTAGGCCAACTTCCTGTGCAGTTCGTAGCGTTTGGATTTCAAATTCTATGGGGAAAATAGGTTGTTTCCCAAACACTAATTGATAGGGTGAATAACCAGTGGTACTTCTCCAGGTGGTTCTATAAGCCCAGAGTGCTTCAGGTAGTCGGGTGGCCCAATCACGCCTATGTGAAGCAATGGTTTTTGTTAAAATTGATTCTATTACCTTATTGCTACTTTCTACTTGCCCATTCGCCTGCGGGTGAGATGGGGTAGTAATTTTATTCTGGACGTGATAATTGATAAGTGTTGCAGCTAATTTGTTTCCGGAAAATTGTGGACCTCCATCTGTAATTATTTCTCTCGGAAGGCCATATCGTACAAACAAATGGAACAGGAACTGTATTACCGAATCTTCTGTAGCTCTAGGCAATGCTTCGACCTCAACCCATTTGGTAACATATTATGTGGCTACCAAGATATATGTTCTCTGATTTGATGATGGGTTGATGGGTCCAACAAAATCAAGAGCCCATCGTTCAAATGGTTCAATGACTAATTGTGGCCTCAGAGGAATTTCGTCGGCTTGACCAGGTCGTCCTGCTCGCTGGCAGCTATCACAGGCTTGAACGAATTTCTTCGAATCCTTAAAAATTGTAGGCCAGTAGTATCACGTCTGCAATACTTTATGTGCTGTTCTTTTCTCGGCAAAGTGTCCCCCACATGGTCCGTTATGACAAGCTTTTAAGATGTCGAAAATTTCATCTTCTCGAATACACCTCCTAATTTGCATGTCTGCCCCTGTGTGGAACAAATAACCCCCGATCCACGAAAACCGAGTACTCTTCTGAACAATCTACTTACGTTCATTAGGGGTTAAGTGTTTTGGTAGCTTACCTACTGCAAGGTAGTTGGCAACATCAGCATACCAAGGTGTTTGAACAGCAACAGCAAACAGGTGCTCATCCGGAAATTGGTCTTCCACTGCTACTACCTCAATTGATTTTGGTATTCGTGAGAGAAAATCAGCTATAGGGTTTTCCTTGCCGGGTCTATCCTTGATTGTGATATCGAACTCCTGCAATAAGATCAACCATCTCGTTATTCTAGCATTTGTAACAGGCTTATTCGCTAAATATTTGATAGCAGAATGATCTGTATATAAAACAACGGGATAACCTGTAATATAATGTCTAAACTTATTGATAGCATGTATTACAGCGAGGAATTCTTTTTCGGTGACAGTGTAACTTAATTCATCAGGGGATAAATTTTTTCTGATATAATAAATAGCATATGGTTTTTTATCCTCCTCCTGCCCAAGGACTGCACCGATTGCTGTGTCCGAGGCATCAGATGAGATTTGGAATGGTAAATTCCAGTTTGGTCCTCGAAGGACTGGAGCTGCTGATACAAGCTTCTTTAATTCCTGGAAAGCGCGGTCGCATTTCTCTGTCCACATGAAATCAAAATTACCAGTTAATGCATATAAAGGTGCAACAATGTGTGAATAATGTTCTATAAATCGTCTGTAATACCCAGAAAATCCAAGAAAGTTGCGTACCTCTGTCTGAGTAGTGGGGGTGGGGATAAGCAAAAGAATTTGAATTTTGGTTGGATCTACCTGAATGCCAGCTGCTAAGACGAAATGTCCTAGAATGAGCCCTTCAGTCATCATCATATAACATTTTTCGTGACTTAAACAAAGCCTGGTAGCAATGCAACGCTGTAGGACTTTCTCTAGGGTGTCCAAAGCTGGATCAAAATCATCTCCATATGGTGTAAAGTCATCCATGTATACTTCAAGTCCATCATTTATTAAATCTGCAAAGATGCTAAGAATAGCCCTTTGGAATGTGGCAGGAGCATTACATAGGCCAAAGGGTAGAACTCTATAGGCGAACGTTCCCCAAGGACAAGTAAAGGTAGTTTTATCCTGGTCTTCAGGGGCAATCTGAATCTGATTGTATCCACTGAAGCCATCCAGGAAAGAAAAGAATTTCTTTCCTGCTAAAGTGTCCAATACTTGGTCTATGAATGGGAGGGGAAAATGGTCTTTTTGTGTGGCTTTGTTTAACTCTCTATAATCCACGCAAATCCTCCATTTCCCATTTTTCTTGGGTACAATCACAAGTGGAGAGACCCACTTACTATCAGAAATAGGATAGATAAAATTAACATCTAAAAGCTTCTGAAGTTCTGCTTTTACAACATCTTTTAGATGAGGGTTGAGTCTTCTTTGTGGTTGACGGACAGGTCTTGCATCTTTTTCTATATAAATATGGTGGGTGCACAATTGGGGGTCAATCCCTTTCATATCAGGGTAATCCCACGCAAATGCTTCTTGATGCTTCCGTAACAGATGGATGAGTTTTATTTCTTGGTCCGGTGTAAGGTTGGCATTGATGTTTAGAGTTTTTCCCGGTTCAATTTCCACTGCCTTACTATTGGCAACAGAAGTCACAGGTATTGTTTGGTCATGTGTATCTTTCAAGGGATCTTCTTCTAATTCGCTATCGAATGCAGCTTCTGTCATGAAACACTGTGCATGAGGTCTAGATTCAGTTTGACTAACGAAGTTATTGATGGCATCATCTTCTGTTTGGTCTTTAAAGTCTAGGGCCTTCTGTATAGTCAATGGTGATCTGATATTGTCAGTAAGGTATGATACAGGGTGTTGGTTAGTTTTTATCATTGTAAGACTTGGTTGTGCTGGAGGGTATAGAACTAGATTTTTAATATCTGGTCCTCTGGTTAGGGTCATATTCCCCTGCCGGCAACCAATGTAAGCATCGGCGGTAGCAAGCCAAGGTCTACCTAAAATTAGCGGGTGTCCATCCAGTCGGGTTTTTGGATTAATTACCAGGAAATCAGTTGGGTATTCCCAAGAATATATAGAGACCATGACATCGTATAGAGTTCCTTCCGGTCGAACTACAGATCGGTCAGCCAATTCTAACAAGGTAGAAGTGGGTTCTACTGATGTAATACCGAGCTTTTGGCAAGTAGAAGTTGTCAAAATATTAATTGCAGCTCCTAAATCAACTAAAGCATTAGTCAGAGTCTGACCATAGATTTGAACGGTTACGATTGGATTTCCTGGATCTTCATATTTAATGGGTGTTCCTGATAACAGGTCAGATAAAGTACCGACTACTTGGACTCTTGGGTTAGTGGTTACATTCCTCCTTGGTTTTTTTATGCACAATTATTTTACAGTTTTTGCATATATAGGGATGTCTTGAATGGCTTGGAGGAAAGGAATTCGTATGTACAGGTTTTGTAGCTCTCCCATAATGTCAAAGTCTGGATATTGTACAGGTCGTGGTATGACTAATCGTTCTGGGAAGGGAGGAGAGAGTGTATTCGCTTGATGATGAGTCTGCTCCTTATTTGCACCCTCTTGTTGTAACGGTTGTTCTATTGGTAACTGATCTTCAATGTGAACTGTTTTATCTCCCTCTGTTTCTATTATACGTCCAGATCTTAACTGAAGATCATTGCACTCCCTCAGTTCAGGTCCGATTTCTGCTGATTCTATAATTTGGAGGGATTGGACCGGCCTATTATTAGGATTAGGATTGGGTTGGGCTGGGAGTTGCGGTCTCAGATTAGACTGGGGATTTTGTTGCAAAGCTGGCAGAGTCGGTTGAGGGAGCGGAATAGTTCCTGTTGGCTGATATGTCGATCTTGGCCAATTTGTCTGCCAGGGTGAACTTTGTGAAGTAGGGGGGTCCATTGTGGAGGATATGAGCTATTCTGCCAATATGGTGGGGCGTAAGGAAAATTCGGCCAACCAAATTGGCTTGGTTGATTCATCCATGGATTTGGAGAAGGAAATGGTTGTGATGACCAGTTCGGAAATGGGGGTTGAGATTGGTTTTGCCACATACTATATTGCTGAGCGTTATACTGTGGAGGCTGAAAAGAAGAAGTTGGGTCTGAAAACATACCCGATTGCCTTGGTTTCCATTGGCGACGCTGGTTAACGAAGTATGTTGATTCTGGCTCTTCTTCTGCTTCCTTATATACTGCCTTCAATCCAGGAAGTGAGGGGCAACTTTCAGTAAGGTGATCTTTTGTACAGATAGCGCATGTTTGAACCGCATCTAGTGGACATTCCTTGTGGCTATGTTTTCTTCTACATCGGGGGCAGAAGATCGCCAAATTTTGTTCTGCCTCTATCTGCTTCTGTTTAGCCTGCACAATATCAAGTTGTGTAGTCAATGTCCCCAGGATATCAGTTTTAAAATTTTCTAATAAATTTCCAAGTTCTACACGTGTTACTCCTTCTGTTGATATTTTTTTATCTCTGACAAACCGATCATATTCTGCTGGTTTTATCCTTGTGCTACCTCTCGAGCTCCTGATACATAAATCGATGATGTCAGCAAAATTTTCTTGATAAATATCCCCTTTTCCCATGATATTTAATGTTTCAATCCATTGTTCCTTCATGCCTCTAATCAATGCTGTTTTTAACACATTATCAGGCAAAGGTAGTGATGCATATGGAGATCTTTGCAAATTATACTGAAAACATTCTACATATTCTTCTAGTGTTTCATTTGGTCTAGCTGTCATCTGAAATATTTCATCTTTCAGTTCTCTAGACCTACAATAATCTTGATATTTCTTTAGGAAAGATTCTTTCATTTGCTCCCAGTTATTTATAACCCCACCACCTAAACCCATAAACCATCTTAAAGCTGCTCCTTTCAAAGTGGAGGGGAACAACTTTAATTTCTGGGGGTCAGTGGTGTAATCATATCCCCTGCATAATACATCAAATTCAAATAAGAATGCATCGGGGTCCTCTGATGTAAGTTCGTGAAATGTAGGAATGTGTTGAAGGGGAATTGCTTTCATAGGAGCATTTGCTGCGGAATCCACTATAGGGTATTGTAATGTAGAAGTTTGAGTGTTTGGCTGATTCTGTGCCATGGGATCGAATATGTGCCAATAACCTTCCGGGATCTCTAAGAGGGTATTCTTAGGCGGAGAAGGAACGGCCTTAACAGGGATTGTTTTAATAGCACTTCCTTCTTCTGGAATAACGAGAGTCCCTGTTGCTTGAGGAGATTGAATCCCTTCAACAATGATTTTTACAGCGCTTCCTTTATCTGGGCTTTTTAATGGCTGAATTATCCTAGGAGGAGATCTTGGCTCCTCAACTTCTCCTGTTTCCCCTTCTCCTTCACAAAGATTGCTTAGATTCCCTTCCTGCAGTTTTTCTGGAATAGAGTTTTCAATTTCTTGAAAGTCCTGTTCATCAGTCTGACTATGCACCTCAGCAAAGGCTACAGATGGTGATCTTGCGGCCTGAAGGGAGCTAGTAGGTTGTTTAGAATTGGTTTTCCTGAACCCTACTGATGGCTGAGATTCAGTTTTCTTATAGATTTCGTCTATGAAGGTTGTTCGGCCAAGGGTCACTGGCCCTTTGGCTTTTTCGGGTTTGAACGGAGGTTTGATAATTTTTTCTGGCTTTTTCTGCTTAGTCATGCACTCTATAAACTACCAAATTCTATTCAACCCACAATTCTGCCAGGAAAGCGAACCGTGGAGCAGGGCTTTTACATGCTCCGTACGCAGGTTCTTACCTTCCGTTTTTAAAATCCAACTCTCCCCTAGCAGACTCGTACACTACTCTGTAAAAGACAAATGGCTATACTCTTTCCCCGGCAACGGCGCCAAAATGTAGAGCTGTAACAAGGGTCTCTTTCACCTCTAGTTATGCCACATTAATAAGTCAATCCGGGAACGCTTTGTTATTGCAAAGAGTATCTCAATCCGAGGCTATTCGTCAGAGTAATGCTTAGTAGTACAGTGTTCAGAAAATACAAGAGTAAACGGATGCTAAACTTATGACTAAATTGCTCTAAAAGAATAAAATCACACAAAGCAGCTTATCAGTCAAGGGTACGGAAGCGATAACCCATCCCTCTAGAAACTGATGGAAAGGAAATTAGAGCATGGACCATAGGTCTGGGAGCTAGGCAGTGACTGTTGAGGCTCACTACAGCCTTAGACCTTCTCTCACACCAAGACAAAAAATGCAAGTAAATGGAACGGCAGAAAGTGAAATGGAACAGCAAACAGGAAATGGAACAACAAATCTGAAATGGAACAGCAGTAAATGGAACAGCAATAAATGGAACTAAACCTCGCGAGTCCGAATTAAACTTGTTCTATTGAACCAAACTCACACTCTGTAATAAAATAGCAGTCTCCTCTCTTAAAGCAACTTCAATGGATTATACTTTATGGAACAGTATTCACAAATGAATTATGCAACAGCAATCATCAACCATATATACACAACACGCTTAATATAGCAATCTGATGATTAACGCGAATATGACTTTGTTTCCAAATAGAATAACATTACTTCCGGATTCCAATAATTGAGATTTCAAATGAATCCAATACAGCAATATTCAATATGAAGGCTCTGTAACAGAAACAGTTGGCTTAGATTGTTAACATGCAATCAACTCTGAAAAGATTCACTCATACAATACAGAGTCACTACATAAATCTCTTGAAAGAAACCATTAATGAATTAATCGTAACAGAGCATGGAATAGCATATGAAAAACATGTCAGATTACCAAACTATAAAGATAAACAAACCACACAGAAACCAAATTATAATGATACAAAAGAAAGTGTCCTTCGGAGCCGAGCCCTTCGCTTCCAACAGTACACCACCTTAGATTACTCCACACGCAGAGATGAAATAAACACCAAGTCTTGTGTATTAATGCATCAACAAATGTACAGCAAAACAAGTCTTAGTGAGAGTCGATGATCAAAGTTGAGTCTGAAATTCACAGTTACATATATGAAAAAAGGTCCTTTTGCTTAACGATGCTGTCCCTTTTTATAAAAGTAACAGCGGAGGTATCTAGGTAGCAAAAATAAGCAAAACAACGATCCCTCAGGATCAAAGATCCTGAGGGATTCGCCAAGCCGTTAATCCTTTACTTTTCTTCCCCTGTTCCGCCGAATTGATAACCCTTCTTTCTTTCCAGGGTCGTTCTGCTTCGATCTGTTCGATCTTGTTCGCATCCGGTTCCCTTCTAAAGGGACAACAGTTATTCCTCCTTTGTCTTTTCCTTTCGAATGGCAGCCCTTCGTTTCCACCCTTTCCTGCATGGAAAAATAACAATTATCAGCGATTAAGTTTTCCATACTAATTCTCACACATTCTATTAAAATTCTTTATTTCTTTAAGTTCATTATGCAGAAAGGGTTACAATTGTTACTGAAAAGTCACTAAATTGTTCGTCAAAAACATACCTTTCTAGTGCTCCACAGTTAGCAGAGGCATATTGTTTGATGCATTAATTGATTGAACTCTCTTCCCTCGTTTGCATAGAATTCATTGAAATCAAAGGTTTCCTTTTTCTCATATAGTTGCATACTAGGATTCAGGTGACATCGTTTGAGCCCAAAATTGAAACCTAATTCAAGAAAAACTTTCAAATTTACTGAATTAAACTAAGGAGCACTTGGAACTTAATGGAAACATTTAGAGGTTTAGAATAGAGAAGTGTCCTAGCAAATTTAAACCTAACAATTGTTGTTAATTGTTTGCATTGTATACTGGGGGTGAAATCTCGTTCTAGTATAGAAGTATATCGGAGGTTCCCCAGTACTCTATGGTATACGGAGGCACTCTAGTATGGTAAGTATATCGGAATTCTCTCACTGAATGGTTATGCAATAGACAATGCTAACACAGACTTGTGCTCCCCATACCGTCCAATAAATATTGGGAGACCCCACTAGTTTGTTATCCTTTAACCATAGGTAATCGAGTTAGCCGTCTTGTAAACGTGATACACCGAACACAACATTCAGGGATATTTTTCATCATACATTAAGTCCTTGGTTTCGACTAAGGTGTATATAATGGTTCACAGATACTTGGTAAACCCTCTTGCCTAGTACACCCTTTTTTATTTATTTCTTGTTTTGAAGTTCTAAAATTTAACTACCCACGATAACATGACTTTCTTATGCAGTTATCCTTGGCCTCATATTGTCTAATTAATAGTAAATTTTAATCGTTGGCTCAAATCAACCACCCCTTTATTGTTTTTGAGAAAAGGTCATCATGATTGAACCACTAGGTTCACCTTACATTTCCCCTTCATCATCTGACACTGAAGGGTCATCACAAGGAGTTCATCCTAAGTTTTCACAATCACTTGAAGTCCAAGGCCTTGAACTTGGAATTGTCCCAGGCATGCAACCCCTTTCTTCTGATCCTCCACCTTGAGACTCATCATCATCTCAGGAATCTGATCTAGAAACCCCTGAGAGTCCAAAAAGTTTTTTCTTATTCCCTTCGAATTCTCTTTTTGATCCACTACTTATATCTCCTCAAAAACCTTATAATCCATATGATAATCATGTCTACCTTTGGAGGTATCTCCACAACCAACTTAGATTTCTCCTCGCCAATTATTTCCACCCATGGCTTTAGAAGGTGAGCTTCCAGCCTCTTCTCAAGGTCCTCTAGAAGTCTCAGCTACTCATACTCATGGTGTTGATAATGATTCTGAATATGAATTTCCACCTGAAGGTTATCGATATGTGGGAAGTTTTTCACCTCCACCACCCCCTAAAAGTAGTGAGCCTTTGTTTCCAGTTGGTTATACATCTTTGAATCAATTGGTTTTAGGTACTCCAAGTGCGTCTTCACTTTATCGCAATCCCATTTGGTCATCGGGCACCATGCCTAATTTTGGTTTGTTTGTTTCAAACGTGGCCTCTCAAATTCTTATACCGACTTCAGTTTCCTTAGTTATTATACAACCAACAGTTACAGTTGGGGCAATTAATGTCCCTATAAGTTCTCAAGGTCCTCCATTAAGTGGACAATATGTGCCACCACCTATCCCACCACATGGGGGGAAACACTCACCTCTGCCTTATGTACCTCCTATTTCAGGTGGATCTTATGTGAGTTCATCTCAAACTCATGCTACTCGAGCTAGTCAAAATGTTGACAGTGTACCTTATTCTACTGGATCATCAATTCCATCTGGATTAGGCCAGATTCCATATCAATAGTGTCTTTTGGATTAGATACCATACCAACAACCATACCCTCTGTATGGCTCTCAACAACCTCAAAATCCACCCTTTACTCAATAGGTAGGCCCCCAATGTAGCCTGGTTCAAATCCCTCAATTGGGGCATCTAGCCAAATTCAAGTTGGAACTTATCAGTACCAACCTGGAACTCAGCAAATTCCACAAGGAACTTTTCAACAATAGTAGCCTTATGTAAAACAGCAACCTTTTGTCCAACAACGAACTTATGTGCAACAAGGGCCTTACCAACAACCATTGCAGCAGCAAGGATAGCCCTTGCAGCAGCAAAACCAACCCTTAGATCAACAAGGTTAACCCTTGTAGCCACAAGGTCAACCTTTGCAGAAGTAGGGCCAATAGTTTTACTTCCAGGGTCAACAGTTGCAACAACCTTATAATCCATATGCTGCACAAACTGTTTATCCACCTTATAGTCCTCAATGGCCTATGGCAGGTCAGTATCAACCTTACCCTAGTCAAAACCCACCTTTGTGGGGACAAAATCCTGCATCCAATCCTCCTTCAAATCCCTCTCTAATTCCTAGTAAAACCTCTAAGGTTAATGTCGTTTAGTCTACTATGACAAAGAAATCCTCTAAAGGTAAAAAGAAGGGTAAAGGAAAAGCAAAATCTAAAACCCCAAAATAGGATCCTCCAAATTCATCTACTGATGATGCATCTAAACGTAATCCCAAATATCCTTTCCTCATTTGTGAGGAAGATCACAATACCAAGGATTGTCCCCATTGTGCGGAAGTTAGTCGCTTGTTAAAAGGCACTCAAGGGACACCGACTATAGTAAAATAACCTTTCACATCACAACAAACCCAATTGGTAGAAAAACCACAATCTTCTACATCTTCGGGTTCTTAGGTTTACATTAGTGGAAGAGTGCCTATTTCTGTTGCCACCCAGTCAAAAGACTATCAAACTCCTAAAAAACAGATTATGGAGAAAGAAGTTGCTGATACACCTTCTACTTTTGCTCCACCTAGTTCTAGTCCTCTTCATATTGAGAGACCTAGTAATGACTCTGTTATCTAATCATCTCCCAAGGTTGTCCTTCAGAAATCATCTTACAATCTGAATGCACGATCTGCCCAACATTATTGTCGAATATTTAGCTCAAATACCTTCATCGGTGTCTACCTTGGAAGTTCTCCAAACTTTTCCAATGCAGCAGAAAGCATTACTATCCGCTATAGGAGGTATTGACAAGACAAACTTGAATTTGATTACCTTTGACCTGGAAAATCATGTTTCTCATCTTCCCCATCAACTTACATTTTTTATCCAAGTCATTATAAAATGGAAGATGATTCATCAGACTATGATTGATGAGGGTGCTTCCACCTGCATCATGTTTGTTTCGTGCTCAAAAGTTATAGACTCTCCACCTCTCAACCAGTCTTGAAACACCTTAGAAGCCTGAGATGGTAGAGGATCTTGTCCTTATTGTATCCTCACAAGTTTTCCCATCACGTTGGAAGGGAAAACTTTCAAATTAGAAGTAGAAGCCGTTGATGGGAATTTGAATTATAACCTTCTACTTGGAAGAAGTTGGACTCATGTTATGTTTTGTGTGGTTTCTTCTTTGTTCCGTGTGCTCCATTTTCCTCATGAAGGGAAAATAGTCACCATTGATCAATTAGCCTTTTTCTCTTCCAGTTCTTCGAATGGAAATGTGCCATATGTGGAAAATACCAACATTCCTTATGAGATCGTTGGGGTGGGTATTTTTAAAGACTCTTCTCTTATGGGAACATTTTCCTTCCCACCTCCTCTTGTTGGTTTTGTCAACATGATCTCTACTTTTTACGATCCTTGGATCGTTCCTTCTCCCGATTAGGTTGATTCTTTTGGCGATGTTATGCCACTCAACCCAATAGAAGAAGCTTACCAAGTTGTTGTTTTGGCTTCAACCGCTTCTTCTGAAAGTCATACTACTCCTAATATGCATCTAGACGCATATTCATAGTCCCCTTGGATTGGTTCTTGGGATTCTCGAGATATCTTGAATGAGACATTTCCCACTGATGAGAGTATCACCGAGGTTATGTCTCTTGAGGAAACTCCCTTGAATGATGTTCATCATCGTTCCTCATTTCTCCCCAGTCTTGGAGAGATTTCATCATGTCTGGATACCTTTGTTTCCCGTAAGCTCACCGTTATCGGGAAATCTAGTGTCTATGCAGAGCTGCTAGTCCCACTAAGACGGGTAGCTATCTTAGAAACAAACAGATTAAAGTTACTTTCATTTTCCTTTATGAGAAATAGATAGGAGAGGATCAAAGAATACCAACCTCAATCTTTCGCTTGGTTCTTTGCTTGTTCCTTCTCCTCACCGACAAGTCTTTGCCACTTCTCCCTTGACCACTCCGCTTCAAAGAGTACTTGTAAAGTCAAAGTAGCATAATACCTTCAAAGTGTAGAGATCTACAATCATAAGCAATATAGGACCAGATATATATTGACCACACAAATGCATATACTATCAGACATACAAGAATGTGGAGGAAAACTTGAATAGCTTTATTGATGTAAAGATTAGAAGAGAGGATTACAACCCATTGATCTGACCAAGTGTCATCCTCCCAGCATGAAATCACTTCTTCACCTCATGAAAAGCTTAGATCACCCAACACTGTGATATTCCACCAGGAAACCAACAACACTTCCTTACGAGATACAAAATTCCAGCCTCTGGATCTCTCGGATGAGGGATCCATATATAGATGACTGCAGGGAGGTGAGTCAGCTTCTGGGATTTTGATTAGTGTCTTCTCTCTGATAGTTCTTGATTCCACTTGGAGATTGATGATCTCTTACTCATCCCTGGGCAAATTCAGAGAGGCAAGTGTCATAAGAGAAGTTTCTGGAAGATTCCATGATCATCCACCTCGCAAACTGTCTCTGCCATTTGTCCATTCTCGCCCATAGCACCCTACAGAAGGGCTTTCCAGTATGCATCACACCCTTTAAACTAGGCAGGTGAGATGCATCGCACCCTTAGCACTGAGAAACCTGTATGGTCCAGTTTTGACCAGTTCTGAGCAGTTTTCTGTGGAGAACTTCTGGGAGATGACGTAATCAGCTGATGAAATAACACTTTTAGGGACTCAGAAGCCCTTGGTTTATGGACATATATGATTGGGGTTGCGGTGCCCAAAAATGCCTATAACCGTTGCCCCCTAAAGCATGGGGTTGTTAATCTTTTGATATCGGGTGAAATGCTTTATCATGAGGATCTGAGGTTCTTAGAACTGGAAGGCGACCTGTAATAAGATACAATACAATACATTATCTTCATAACATTTTCATGATCTAGCTGAGGCGAGCATTCCCATGCTCAGCTTTATAAATTCATTTTTATGTACATAGGACAGAAATTGTTTGTGTGGCAGACTGATGATTCTGATAGAGCCATCATCCTTTGATTTGGATGATCATCTGTTCAGCAATGATGTACATTTGATGTCTTTATTTTCCTGAATATATCGTAGCCCGGATGGACGAAACTAGATCTGGGGTCTTCAAACTTGTCCAATCTTCGCTCGAAGTACAATTCGATCCATGTGAAAAATGTTATGGAGTCGAACATGGAAAGACATCCCCTGATTACCAGCCAATGATGTAAGTTGTTAACAGGTGCGAGAGGAATCACTGATAATGATGATGGCCCTCAAGGTACAACAGTACAATTCGCGTGGTGTGAAAATGGGACTTGGCGTCGAAAATCTCTTGGTCAAAGGCCATTGATGTAAACCTGTTGCCGAAAGTGAGAAACTTGCCATTGAGGCATGCAAGCTTCAAAGTACTGAAAGGGTTGTTCCTAGGTCGACTTCTTGGATAATGAGCTGATGTCGAAAAGAAGTGACTCGTCGTAGGAGGGCCTTAATAAATTCCATATCTATGGCATGGAAAGGAGCAAATGAATTTTGGAGGTGAAAACGATCTGATGATACAGGGTTCAGGGTGGCGGTCATGAAAGAATGAAGCGTAAAAGTATTGCAGCAGATGAGACACAAGATGGGTTGGTGAATTCTCTGATTGACTTCTCTTGAACATACCGGTGACACTAAAATGGATTGGCAGCGTTAACCCCAAATATGGATGGTACAATGGACCAATGGTAATATGATCGGTGAATGGAATAACCCAACTCGACTTAGACATGGAGTGAAAGTGTCATGTTCAAGAGCGACTTTGCTACCAATAAAGTTTCTTCAAGTTTTCTTCCCAATTTTTCCCTAGTCATTGTTGACTAGTACCTCTTTATTTTTATCAAGCTTGAGGAGGATAACATATGCTTGTTCTATAATTTTCCCTTCGGGCAAACCCGTCGCTATGTTTTAACGAGCCTAGCGACAGTGAAACTCATTCTTGTCTATATGGACAAGTTTGTCACTATTGGTTTTAACGAGTTTAACGACAAAGATAACTTGGTCCTTTTCAATTTTAGAGAGTCTGAAAGGGATGTAAAGGAAACTCCAATAATCCTTTTTCGTCATATAATCCCTTAAGTCCGAAAAAGTATAAAACAATACAAAAGGGATGAATTTTCAATAATTTTAACGAGCTGAACAAGACAAGCACTCGATCTTTTTGTGTAATAATATCTCAGGTCCAAAAAGATTAAAATCTAGAGGAGGGATAGCACTCCCAGTAGCTTTAACGAGTTGGAGAGGCCAATTTCTCGGCAATCTTTTCATATTTTATGAGTTAGACGAAAAGAGCTTAAAGGAGACTCGCTTCTTGAGGAACGAGTGATATTTTCAGGTAGCAACTAATTCCAGGTAAGGTTTGGAATTTTCCAATCACGGCAGTGTCACAAGGATGGCTAACAAGATCACTCATCGTAGATGTTCCTCAAAAGGGTAAACAATCAAATGAAAGCGTATGATTGGCCAAAACATAGTGGAGGTGATGATGAGAACATGACCAAGGCTCAAGAGTTGATGATAATGCATTCACAATGGTTATTTACCGGAGATTGGTTCATTTTTTAATGAGCTTCAACTCTGTGGAAACGTTTGCTCGTTGCTTAGGTTTAATTTTTGACAAGCTTGAACTTAAACTGCTCGGGTCGGTCATATAATAAGGACATCTCATCAATAGATTCCATTTTTATGGAGCTTTCACCTTTCAAAGCTTTGCTCTGCTACCTCTCTTATGCAAGTTAAGAACAACCAACTACTGTCCTAGGGGTTAGTTAACTGCTAAGGTTAGGTAGGAAAATTCTTCCTTTACTTTGCCAGTGCCATTTGGCTCCTACAAAGACGAACGGTCAATTTGACCACTCACCCAACTTAAGCAGTTGAAGTTAGTGGAACTATAGAGGTTTTTTTTCACTTGCTCACAAAAGGTTTGCATGCCCCTAGGTATAGTGAAGTAGAGTTTCCAGGTTACCCCTAAATTTGCAGATAAAACATTTGTTCTATCGGGAAAGGCCTACCTTTTGATGGAGGTATCTTATCCAGTCTAACCCCATATTCCTATACGGACGGGGGTCGAACTAGTCATATATCCTCCACAGAAACCTACCCTATACTTGAAGTTTCCCTGCCGAAGCAGGCCAGGGCGCATGCCCCCTAGGTTTCAGTCATGACCGCCCGAATTACTCACGTTCTTCAGGTGGTCTGACTGGAGATTGATGAGATGTTCTTTGCATGACAAGACCATTTAGGGATGGCATTTTACGATTTGCTATGTGTGAGCTGGGGAACGAAAGATGGTCTACGAGCTGGACCACTCTTCCTTCATGCGGAAAACACATTACTCGAAAGAGTGAGGAGACAATAGCTCACATGTAACAAATATAGTCACACCCAAGGAGTATATTATAATATAGAGGTCCTTGGACTACCATTATGTTTATATAAACGGTTTTCCTTCCCAAAGTAATAGGCACATTTGGAAGGATCCCTAACGGTCAACTGGTTCCTTTGTCAAAGCCTGTCAGATTTCTCATTTCAGGCATAAGTGTTGGCGAGCCAAGCGCTTCCCAAGCAGTTGAGGAAAGGATACTCACAGAAGCCCCTCCATCTATGATGGTACCGACCATGACCATTCTGTAAGCTTGTACAATGATTCAGAATGAACGGGGTCTGCCTAGTAGATTCCAATCGAAAGAAACGACTAGGTTGCTTGGAGGTGGGACCGAATAGACGGCCGGATATGACTCTGACGAACTTCCTTCCTGCAGTATAGGAATGAGTGGATTGTCCCTATGTTCATCGGAGTCTGTGTTTACGAAAAGAATTTGAACAGTGTCGTTCTCATTCTCTTCAGTGACTATATCATCTGAAGATGGACCTTCTGAAGGCAAGACTGGGTCGACCACCGCCTCGACCTTTTGAATTTCGTCTGGTGTGGATTCAGAGGGTTTATCTTCAATGATAGATACTTCGACCAATCACATTTGCGTGTTGGTTAGATTTTCAACTAGTGATGGACTCTGCAAGAGTTTCTTGTATCCAAGAGAAAGCAGTAGCGGTGAAGCAGGACGGTTATCCAAGACTCTTTTAGCTTCGTCTAGGAAGGGACAACGGTGGACAGCATGATTTCCTTCGCACAGTTTGCAAGGAAATTTACATCTTCCTTTTTTTCCAGAGACTTCGTTTTCACTAGTTGATGGTGTGCTTTCAACATGATCATCAGAGGTTGATGACACTGGATTGTGCAAACGAGGAGACCAGTCCCTTAAGATCCGGGGGATACAAGGACAATCTCGATGATAGTGGTCCCCTTTACAAATGACACATGGAGATTTAGGTCTGGATGGTGCCGTGTGGGTATTTTCACTAGATGATGCATAGTTACCCATTTTTGCCTTTGGCTCCTTCTTCTTAGTTACTTGATTTTTTTCTTTACCAGCTTCATCAAGCGAAGAGGAAGGAGGAGAGGGAGAAACGGACGAAGTAGAAGGTTGGGGGGTAACTCTAGTTTCATCTAGTTGTTGACTTGATTTTTCAGGAATCACGGTATTGTGAACGACGGAGATCAAGAAGAGCCATATTGGCAAGCCAATCTTCAATCCTGGAAGTGACAATGTGGCCATATGAGGTGCACCAACATCTCCCCAAGAGGAGAAAGGACCAGGATTTCCTCCAAGGGGAAATCCTTGGTTGGTGGACTCCATTTTCTCAACCTAAGACCAACGAGGGAACAGTGACGTTATTCCGATTAAAATAAATTTTAGACACTTTGACACAACTTGCTTTTTCAATTTTTAAGAGTCGAGAAAAAACAAAAGATGACTCTAGTCGCCTTCGATTTTTAATGAGCCTGAAGTGACAAGTGCTCAGATGGACCTTTTCCTTTAAGGAGTCTGAAAAGGAATGGAAGAGACTACTCTAGAAATCTAGACAAAGGGATTACCAAACCAATCGCAAAACTACGGAATACTTTTTTACGGTACGGCAGTAAATCTTCCCGAATGTTGTGTTTAGTGCATTGCAATCGATAGGGCGGTAGACACGGCTTCCTATGGATAAAGGATATAATCTATTGTGGTCTCCAAATATATACTCGACGGTACATGGGAGCACAAGTCTGTACTGGCACTTGTCGTCTCAAAGAGGAAGAATCACCCAACCAACAATGAAAGCGATAGTTACTAGGCTTTACGACGCCGGAATATGTCTCTAGCCTAGACTTCTAAATGTTGTGTGTTAGGTTCCAAAGCGTTTCTATGTTCATTGAATTTATTTTGCAGTTGATCTTTCTTAAGAAATTTTCCTTTCAGGTTCACCGTGTGATGTAGATATATAATTCCTAAAATGCAATCTAAGATGATAAACAATCGTTTAATCTTCTTTTTGCAATGAAAATCCTAGCTACTAAAGAAAGAGAGATGATATTCTTTCAACATAGAGCAGAGAGCACACACAAGATGCGATGTCCTAAATCAAACCAACAAGCAGTCTAAATGCAAATGCACATGCATGTATTTGTTTTTTGCTTTCTTAATGGGTGAATGACATAAAGAATGCTGAGTACAAATCTGAATTATCTTTCCAAAGCGACAGTACTAACAAATTTCTCTTCAAAAACGAAAGGAAGATAATGATGACACTTTGCGACTTTAAATTGAAAACTGCTTTCAACACTTGAAAAACTACTAATTCAAATCAAATACAAGAGTAACTGTATAATCGACCATCAAGAATGATTGGATTCTTTTCTTTGACTGAAAACGACACTTGCGACACTTCCAAATCAAAAGACGACAGTTTGATTACGCTACTTTTTGTAAAAGAGAACTGTAAATGGTGCACAATACATAAAAACATTCACAATTCTTTGTACTATGGAGGTGGAATCATGCAAAGGAAGGGAGTTTCCATAGTGGTATATTGATCACAGACAACAAAACTCCTAAATAACACTGAAGAGAGTGAACAAAGAAACCAAAATCTAGAAGCAGAAGAGGTCTTATATGATCAGTGCACCTACGACACAGGGAAAGTGCAATGCAGCACACCTACTGCACATGGGAGGTGCGATGCATCCAGATTCCCAAGAGGAGAAAGTGCGATGGTCCAGGGATGAGACTTCAACCTGGTTCTTGGTCACAGTTTGCAGCTTAGTTCAGAGATTTAGGCCGAGCTAATGATAGTCAGTGAATAGAAATCATAGGGGCTGATCTAATGAGGTTACTAGAGCCACCACTAGGGCAATTAGGATGTTTGCAAATCGACTGTTTAGTTTATAAACAAAACCTAGAGATAGACTGAAGCAGCATTGATCTACTTTGCACTTGCATAGCAAATGCAATTCGAAGGCTATCTGGCTTGACTTCATGCTCCGTCTATAAGATTTATAAAACAAAAAAATATAGACAAGCAAGCAATATATTCGTTCCCCAGTGGAGTCGCCATTTTGTTATCGGGAAATCTAGTGTCTATGCAGAGCTGCTAGTCCCACTAAGACGGGTAGCTATCTTAGAAACAAACAGATTAAAGTTACTTTTGTTTTCCTTTATGAGAAGTAGATAGGAGAGGATCAAAGAATACCAACCTCGATCTTTCGCTCAGTTCTTTGCTTGTTCCTTCTCCTCACCGACAATTCTTTGCCACTTCCCTTGACCACTCTGCTTCAAAGACTACCTGTAAAGTCAAAGCAGCATAATACCTTCAAAGTGCAGAGATCTACAATCATAAGCAATATAGGACCAAATATATATTGACCACACAAATGCATATACTATCAGACATACAATAATGTGGAGGAAAACTTGAATAGCTATATTGATGTAAAGATTAGAAGAGAGGATTACAACCCATTGATCTAACCCAGCTTCATCCTCCCAGCATGAAAGCCCTTCTTCACCTCATGAAAAGCTTAGATCACCCAACACTATGATATTCCACTAGGAAACCAACAACACTTCCTTACAAGATACAAAATTCTAGCCTCTGGATCTCTGGGATGAGGGATCCATATATAGATAACTGCAGGAAGGTGAGTCAACTTCTGGGATTTTGATTAGTGTCTTCTCTCTAATAGTTCTTGATTCCACTTGGAGATTGATGATCTCTTACTCATCCCTGGGTGAATTCAGAGAGGTAAGTGTCACAAGAAAAGTTTCTGGAAGATTCTATGATCATCCACCTCACAAACTGTCTCGCCATTTGTCCATTCTCACCCATCGCACCCTACAGAAGGGCTTTCCAGTATGCATCGCACCCTTTACACTGGGCAAGTGAGATGCATCACACCCTTAGCACTGAGCAACCTATATGGTCCAGTTTTGACCAGTTCTGAGCAGTTTTCTGTGGAGAACTTATGGGAGATGATGTAATCAGCTGACCTTGTTCCTTTAGAGCATGGGACTTAGAAGCCCTTGGTTTATGGACATATATGATTGGGGTTGCAGTGCACAAAAATGTCTATAACACTCACCCATACACTTCAAATTCCCATCTTGCTACATGAAGTTTTGTCTAAGGGGAACATGGGCAACATCACTGTTACCATGCCTATCGGCATTTATGTTAAACCGGGAATTGTTGAGAACATCGATGTCGGTTTTCTTGTTCTCCTAATGAGATCAAGATTTGCACTGCCCTTTTTAAGGAATTTCACGATGTCTTTCTGTGGTCATATGAAGAAATTCCTGGCATTGATCTGAGTATAGTTGTGCACGAAATTCATACTTATCCAGATGTGAATCCTATTCATCAACGACCTCATCTAGTGCACCCTAGAAATTCAACTACTATAAAGGGAGAGGTTGAAAAACTTCTAAAGGCTAGTTTCATTTACCCCATTCCATTGACAGATTGGGTTTCGAACATTGTCCCTATGACTAAAAAATAAGGGACTATCCACATTTGTGTTGATTACCGCAATATCAATTGGGCATGTCCCAAAGACAATTATCCAACTCCTTTTATCAATCAAACCATTGATGAATGTGCTGGGAGTGAGATTTTTTCTTTTATGGATGATTTTTTGTGGCTACAACCAAATTAAAAAATTTCCTGCTGATCAACATAAAATTGCTTTTATCTATCCATGGGGAACCTTTGCTCCTTTCGGTTTGAAAAATTCTGGTGCTACCTTCCAACGAGCAATGTATTATGCTTTTCATGACATCAAACACATCGTTCATCCATATCTTGATGGCTTACCAACTCATTCTACTCAGCGTCATGATCATCTTGACCACCTACGAGCGATCTCTTATGCTTTTATTGGCATCAAACACATCGTTCAACCGTATCTTGATGGCTTACCAACTCATTCTGCTAAGTGTCAGGATCATCCTGACCACTTACAAGTGATGTCTTATGATTTTCATGACATCAAACACATCGTTAAACCATATCTTGATGGCTTACCAACTCATTTTGCTAAGCGGCATTGAATCTGGTTGCCTCCTAGGGTTTGTAGTATTAAAGGAAGGCATCCAGATTTACCCCCTCAAAGTTGAGGCCATTGTAAATTTACCCCCTCCGTCATATTTACATCAGTTACAGATCTTACAAGGGAAAGCTAATTTCCTTTGTTGTTTTGTACATAATTATGCTGAGCTTGCCAAGGGATTTATTCATTTGCTGAAAAAGGGGATCCCATTTATTTGGGATGAAATCGCTCAAAAACCTTTCGATGCATTAAAGAACACCCTTATTAGTGCTCCTTTGTTACACCCTCCCGACTATCACCGTGATTACTTCTTGTACTTCACCGCAGATGATAGTACTATTGCCATGGTATCGGTGCAAGACGATGATGAAAATGAACACGTGATCTACTACTTAAGCCAAAATTTTATAGATAGAAACTCAATATGCCCGTGTTGAGAAACTTGCTTTAGTAGCGATTCAAGTTGTTCAACGCTTTCGACACTATATGATTTTAAGAAAAACCACTGTGATTTCCAATTGCAACCCCATGACCTACATTCTGACTCGTAAGTCGGTGGGGGGGAAATATTCCAAGTGGATTGTTATCCTTCAAGAATTTGATTTGGAGTTTGCTACATCCAAATCAATGAATCACTAGTTTTCGCTAAATTGATTTGTAACCTTCCCTCTGCAACCACATCTACAACTTTTGATGAGCTAATTCTTGACGAGACTCTCTTTCTCATCAACACTTTTGACCCATGGTATGGGGATATTATTGTCTAAATCTAGACCCAAAATTTTCGATTAGAGTTGTCCAATTATGAATGTCATCGTATTCAACATCAGTCCCAACCATATCGAATCATTGGCGATAATTTGTACTGTGTTGGTGTCAATTCTATCCTTCGTATATGTTTGACACTCAAAGAAGCTGAGAGAGTTCTCAATGAATGCCACTCTCGGGCTTATGGTGGTCACATGTCCAGGTATGCTACTGCTCAAAAAGTCCTTTGTGCAGGTTATTTCTGGCCTTCCATCTTTAAGGATTTCATTTTAGTAGTCCAAAAATGTCACACCTGCTAGATTTACAACCGTAAACAGCACACCCCACCCACACCCCTACAGCCAATTCGTACTATCGGCCCCTTTGCTAAATGGGGTATTATTTCATGACATTTAACCCTCGCTTAGCTAGGGGGGCATGGTTATATCATCGTCGTCATTGGTTACTTCACTAAATGGGCTGAGGCAATGCCCACACATGATTCTAATGGTAAAACTACTGCTCAATTTCTTTTAAACCATGTCATAGCTCGTTTTGGTGTCCCTCATGCCATCGTTACTAATAATGGATCTCATTTTCAAAATTACATGATGGCAGCACTTACTACTCGGTTGGCTTTGCGTCATGACAACTCAACCTCTGATTATCCACAAGCCAATGGCCAAGTTGAGGCAGTCCTAGTTACTATGCCTTAACTCACCATTGGGATGCATAAATAAAATTAGCATCTTATGTTATTTTCGTATCTTTGGGCTAACCGAACCATAGTTAATACTGCCACTAGATTTACACCCTTTCAGCTGATGTATGGTCTGGAGGCAACTCTTCCTATTGAGTGAAAAATTCCTTCATTGAGACTAGCCATCGAATTAATCACTGATACCTCACCTAAAGAGGAACGTTTACTTTACCTTGAAAGGCTTGATGAAACTTTCCACTTTGCAGTGTTATTAATTGAAGCCTAGAAGAAATGAGTTAAAGCTAAATATGATAGAATTGTTTATCCTCGTGATTTTGCTGAAGGTGACTTGGTATTACTTTATGATCAGGCCAATGAAAAATTGGGAGCTGGGAAATTTGAACCAATGTGGCATGGGCCTTACATTTCCAAACGATTTTTACAAAAAGGTGCCTATGAGTTAGTAGACTATGAAGGAAATTCTTTGGCTGAGCCCTGAAACGAGCTTTACCTGAAGAAGTATTACGCATGATTATCCTTGTAAATACTTATGTACATTAGTGTTTTCATTAGTGTGCATTATGGTTTTGGTGTGTTAGTTTGGTTTTTCAAACCTTTTCCTTTGCTTACCTCGTGCTCTATTTGGTTTGTAGATGGAATCCAACCATTACGTCAGTTTTCCAGATGGTGCTTGTCGTAGTACACAAAATCTATCTTCCGTTGCATGGGTAATCTATGACCCTAATGGTGAGTTAGTGAATTACAAGGTAAATGTTTTGGTCGGACTACTAATAACGTTGTCGAATATAGTGTAGAAATTTGAATAATATAACACTTATTCACAAAGATTATCCTTATTATACACTATTTGTGGAATGCATGCATAATACATAACCTCCTCTACTATTGATCATCAACTTGCAGAATTAAGAAGCAATCGCATGCGCACATTGAAACATCAATCATACATGTCAACACAGTATGTAATGGGGAAAGCATACAGCTGAAAACCCCCAACTATCTGTATATTATAATGATAGAGAACATGTAACAATACATAGTACAATACTCCTCACAAGTACTCAGTACTATCTCCACCTGCTACACACAAACTAGCTCAGATCTGAACAAGTCACGGTTCAAATCTCCTCCACTATTTGCCTACCTCTACTGCACAATCCAAGTTGAGAATAGATCTGATCCAAGTTCGAATTCCCTTGGCATGTACTGCGCAATCCTCATTGGTAATCTCAATCAATGATTGTGAAAATCTCATGCACAGCTATAGTCACAACTAATAGTTGTCTCACCCTTTCACCCACCTATAACACTTGTCTCCACTGAACTGTCCATGCACTGAGTTAACTGATGTATTCTTTAGTTGAATTATGAGTTAATAATTAGTGAATTAATTAATAATTAATTCACATCACTCATCACTAGTGTATTTGGCAATTAGACTAAATACAACTAGTTCAACTAAGTCAAACTGAACACAACTCCATCAACTCCTCAATCAACTCCACCAAACTCAATCACTTGAGTTCTAACTGAAGTCCATCATGCAATAGCTCAACTAACCCATCAGAAAAGCATATTTCCTTCTGGCAGTTTCATGTGCCACATCCATAGCTCGAACTGAAGTGCTGCAAGAGGATAAGATAATGTTTATAGTCCAAATATTATTAAGAGCTAATAATATTAGACTGTTCTATTTTTAGACTGGCAATCTAAAAATAGACTCCGCCCATATGTATAAAAATAGAGGTCCATCTATTTTTACCAACATGACCAATCATCCATAAATAGCATCCTGCAACTCATAGACCATGATCCATATGTCTAAAAATAGACATAGTCTAAAAATAGACTTTGCGCCAAAAATAGCCTGCGGGCCCACTTAGTGAAGGCAACTTCTTTTCACTAAGCTCCATCATCTTGTTGCATTTTCAACACTCCCTCTCAACAAGATATGGATTATCTGCAACCCCTATCCTGCCTCTGTGGTATTTGAATTTGCTCATGGTGAGCGCCTTCGTCAAGATATCAGCATCCTGATCCTCCGTGGGAATGTATGAAAGTAACATGATTCTCCGCTGCACACAATCTCTGATATGATGGTACCTGATGTCGATCTTTCTGTCCGTTGGGCTCCCTGCCCAATCTGCATTCGTGAAGCCATATAGCTTCACCTCATCCTCCTGTCTGTACCACAATCCATATCCCGGTGTGCCTCTGAGATAACGCAATACATGCTTGCCTGTCTTCCAGAAGAGCTTGGTTGGTTTAACCATAGCTTGTGAAAGCTGGTTAACAGCATAGCATATATCAGGTCGTGTATTGACCAGATACATAAGCGACCCCACCAACTTTCTATAAACAGTGGCATCCACTACCTCCGCTGAAGTAGCATCCTCCTTCCTCCAACCTCTAGGAAGAGGAGTATCAACAGGCTTGTAGCCATGCATGTTGAACTTCTCCAGTATCTCCCGGGCGTACTTACCCTGAGAAACAAATAGTCCATCACTGCGCTACCAAATTTCCAATCCCAGGAAATAATGAAGGAGGCCCAAGTCCTTCATCTCAAACTCTCTAGCAAGATCCTCCTTGCATGAAAGTATCAACAACTCATCTCCCGTCAAAATCAAATCATCTACATAAAGTACAATGATCAGCAACTTACCCTCCACCACAATTTGGTATAGGTTAGGATCTGCCTCACTCTTAGAGAATCCAAGTCCGGTGAAATAATTGTCTATCCATGTGTACCAAGCATGAGGTGCTTGTTTCAACCCATACAACGCTCTCTTGAGCCTGCACACATGCGACTTGCTGCTGAAGATCTCGAAACCTTCGGGCTGCTCTATGTACACCTCCTCCTCAATGACTCCATTGAGGAACACATCCTTCACATCCATCTGATGGATATGCCACCCCATCTGCACTGAGAGAGAAAGAATCATCTGTATGGAAGAATACCTTGCGACAGGTGCAAAGGTCTCCTCATAATCGATCCCCTCTATCTCTGAGAAGCCTCGAGCAATAAATCTTTCCTTGTACTTCTCCACACTCCCGTCAGCTGCCTGCTTCACTTTGTAGATCCATCTCGAACCCACCACTAATTTTTCTTCCGATCTTGGGACAATCTCCCATGCACTATTTCTGACAATCGGATCACACTCTTCCACCATGGCATCTACCCATGCGGGATCCTCCACAGCTTCCTCAAAAGAGGATGGCTTAGTCATGACACATTTTCTCACAAGAGCCATGTATCCAGTGTACCAATTAGGTGACTGTCTCTGTCTGCGCTGTGCTGTAGGTGGTCCTACAACCTTCTTTGCATCTTGAGCCAGTCGCTCAGCTTCTGCAGTGCGCTTTCGCCCTCTGATGGTTGGCGCTGCATGAGTGGTATCTTCCACTCCATGAACTTCATCTTGTGGCTGATCCACATCCTAAAGCTCATCCTTAGGAACTAATAGCTCCTCATCTGCTGCAATTGTGTCTCCCTCTCAAGCGAACACTTCATGGCTTTCTCCTCCTGAAATTTGATATCCCGTCGCACAACAGTATTGCGACTGTCTGGAAAATACACATGATAGTTGTGGGGCATATTAGTGTACCCCACAAATATCCCAACCTCTGCGGTCAGCTCCAGCTTCTTCCTGGCATCCTTCGTCACATGCATGTAAACAGGAGAACAAAAAATCCTCAAATGTGAAATATCAGGCCTCTTACTAGAATAAGCCTCCTCGGGTGTACTCATGCCAAGTATCTTGTGAGGACAACGGTTTTGCACATATACTGCAGTATTGCATGCCTCCACCCACAAGTGAAGGGGCAGGCCCTGATCATGCAACATCGCCCGTGCAGCACCCATGATCGTTCTGTTCTTCCGCTCAGCAACCCCGTTCTGCTATGGGTTATGGGGAACTATGAGCTCTCTTCGAATCCCTTTTGTGCTGCAGAAGTCCTTGAACTCGCCAGAGATGAATTCACCACCATTTTCGCTCCTAAGAGCCTTCACCTTCTTCCCCGATTCCTTCTCAACCAGTGCTTTGAACTCACAAAAATTTGAGTATGTCTTGCTCTTCTTTTGCATGAAGAAGATCCAGCACTTTCGAGAGAAATCATCAACAAAGATCACATAGTACTTGTGCTTTGCTGTCGAAGCTACTGAGAAAGGTCCACACATGTCTGTGTGAATTCTCTCAAGGATCGTCGTGGCGCGACTATCCTTCTCGTGAAAGGTGGCTTTCACGAATTTTCCCAAAGTACACCCCTTGCACTGATCTGACTGCGCAAGAGTGCCTTTAGGAAGCCCAGTAGAAATCTGTTGCAGTATCTTCAAGACTCCATGATGAAGGTGGCCCAATATCCAGTGCCACAGCTCGCCATCATCCCGGCTCACCAATCCTTCTACCTTGCATGCCCTTGCTACGCAACCATCTACATGCAATTGATAAAGGTTCTTGACTCGAACCCCTATCTTTCGAGTTTCTCCAGTTGTCTTACTGCGCAGGAAAGCCTTTCCCTCGCTAAAGACAATATCATATCCCTTGTCTTCTAACATCGCCACAGAGATAAGATTCTTCTTCAATCCTAGAACATGCATCACTTCCTTCAATAAGAAGGGTTTACCAGACTCCCTCTCAAAGGAAATGGTACCGATATTGGTCGCATTGTATCTACCATCATCGCCCATCTCGACGTGCACTCCAAGATCTTTCTCATCTAGATCAGAAAACAAATCTCAATCTCTTGTCATGTGAAAAGTCACACCACTATCCAAAAACCATACCAATCCCATCACACTTGATACCAAGCATGCGATCAGCAAAAAATCCAGCTCAAACTGTAAGGCTAAGGCCTCTCCCACTGTAGATCCAGCAGCTTGCTTTTTTTCTTCTTCTGCGGACAATTTGTGGCATAATGTCTGTGCTGGTGACAGTGAAAGCACTTCACCTTGGACATGTCCAGCTTCTTGTCTTTCACACCGGAATGAGAAGCTTTCTTTTTCTTCCCCTTCTTTGCTTTGGCAGCCAAAGTGAAATTTTCTTCATTAGATTCCTTTGATGAAGATTCGTCCCTGGTATTCCGCCTGATCTCCTCTTGCACAAGATCAGACCAAAGTCTCTCCCATCCTGGCAATTTCTCCTGACCATTGACAGAGTCTTGATAGGAATGCCAACTCTTTGGAAGGCCAAGGATAGCCAAGCTCACCAAGTCCTCATCATCGACAGTCACCCCCACACTTCCCGGCTCATCCCGACATTGGGTGAACTTTGTGAGATACTTGGGCATACTGTCTCCTTTCTCACACTTAATGTTTCTGAGTTTATCCTTTAGTGCCAACTTCCTCTGGTCACTCTTGCTTTGGAATAAATCTGTCAATGCTTTCCACATCAAGTATGGAGAAGCCTTTCCATGCAGGCTGGATACAATGTGATCCTTCGCGCCCTCCAAGAGAATCCTTCGACACTTTGTTGTCTTCTTTTGCCAAGCCTCAACTTGAGTAGCATCAGTAGGCTTTGGGACCTCAGCCTCTATGAACTCCTTCAACCCATTGTCATCTAACACCGCCTCGATCCTGTCTTTCCGTGCAATATAATTCGAGCTACCTTCAAGGGCATACTTCAATTTCAATCCATTGAAAGACATTTCAAGTTCGACACCAAGAAAACACTGCTGCAAATTTGAATTCCACCAGCTCAAAACTCAACCGCTTCTGATCTAAAATTCGTGAGAACAAAGTATTTCTTGTACAAAGATTGATTGTATGGGAATTTACCGGATATCTCACCTTCCAAAATAAGGATGAATCCAGAGGCTACCTGGCCCGATTACAGACTATGCCTGAAGAAATAAAATGTAATCACTTTCTGAATAATAGATCTGATGATCAACTTCGCTCCGATACCATGTAGAAATTTGAATAATATAACACTTATTCATAGAGATTATCCTGATTATACACCATTTGCGGAATGCATGCATAATACATAACCTCCTCTGTCGTTCATCATCAATTTTCGGAATTAAGAAGCAATCGCATGCGCACATTGAAACATCAATCACACATGTCAACACAGTATGTAATGGTGAAAGCATACAGCTGAAAACCCCCAACTATCTGTATATTATAATGATATAGAACATGTAACAATACATATTACAATACTCCTCACAAGTACTCAGTACTATCTCCACCTGCTACACACAAACTAGCTCAGATCTGAACAAGTCACGAGTTCAAATCTCCTCCACTATTTGCCTGCCTCTACTGCGCAATCGAAGTTGAGAATAGATTTGATCCAAGTTCGAATTCCCTTGGCATGTACTGTGAAATCCTCATTAGCAATCTCAATCAATGATTGTGTAAATCTCATGCACAGCTATAGTCACAACTGATAGTAGTCTCACCCTTTCACCCACTTATAACACTTGTCTCCACTGAACTATCCATGCACTGAGTTAACTGATGTATTCTTTAGTTGATTTATGAGTTAATAATTAGTGAATTAATTAATAATTAATTCACATCACTCATCACTAGTGTATTTGGCAATTAGACTAAATACAACTAGTTCAACTAAGTCAAGCTTAACACAACTCCATCAACTCCACCAAACTCAATCACTTGAGTTCTAACTGAAGTCCATCATGCAATAGCTCAACTAACCCATAGGAAAAGCATATTTCCTTCTGGCAGTTTCATGTGCCACATCTGTAGCTCGAACTGAAGTGCTACAAGAGGATAAGATAATGTTTATAGTCCAAATATTATTAAGAGCTAATAATATTCGACTGTTCTATTTTTAGACTGTCAGTCTAAAAATAGACTCCGCCCATATGTCTAAGAATAGAGGTCCATCTATTTTTACCAACATGACCAATCATCCATAAATAGCATCCTGCAACTCATAGACCATGATCCATATGTCTAAAAATAGACATAGTCTAAAAATAGACTTTCGGCCAAAAATAGCCTGCGGTCCCACTTAGTGAAGGCGACTTCTTTTCACTAAGCTCCATCATTTTGTTGCATTTTCAACATATAGTGTGGTCATCGAGATTTTGTTAGAACCTATTGCTCTTGGCATTAAAGAGTTAATCGTAAAACTTGATTCAGAGCTCATTGTGCTACAACTTAAAGGACAATATTTGATAAGAAACCCTCAAATTTTGAGGATGTATTTGTGAGTTTGTTTATTGGAATGAGAATTTGATTTTATTAATTATCATCACATTCCAAGGCACATGAACACATGAACACTTTCATTGGCTAATTATGTGTTAGATAGACATTTGCAAAACTTATAAATCATAAAACATCACATATCAGATATGGTAAATAAGAAAACATGCATATATATATGGAGAGTGTTTGCAAAAGAGTTTGCTACATCAAAATAACAAAAATTTTGTTTCGAGACACATGGCTTTATAAGCCTACGTAGTGCAGAAAGTAAACTAGAAGTTGGATATTCGCCCACATGGTGTTCATGACAGCACGAGACATCCCTAATGACTCAACCTAGTAGCCGACGTAGTCTGGTGTAGACCCCTACAATGTGCCTCTAGTAGCATAATGGCACCTCATCGATCGAGGCATACACTAGAATCCCCCTGGTTAAACTTTCCAGGTTGCGCTCTACCTTGACAATGGGGTCTTCTCCCTCCACATATGGAGGAGCATCCTCAATTTGGCGTGCTACTCACCTGGATATTGGAGAAACACCTGGAGGTCTCTCTGGTCCAACATCTGCACAACATTATAAGTCAAATCTCAGTACACATAAAAAAATGATAAAAACTTCAAAATTTTCAAAATAGTTTATTACTTAAATCGGTCCACTGTTCCCCTAGAGGGAATGGAAGATCTGGATCTCCTCAAAAATATGTCCCTACATATTCCCAGTCATTGACCATGATTAGTTGTTAACACAACAATCCGAAAAATGTTAGAGGGAATGACATCTCTTGACCACCCCCATGTCACGACATCAACTCTACCCATTTGAGTAATCGTGGATCTCTAGGCACTAAGGGATCCACTTCCAACCAATGATAGTAGAACAATAGCACATGTTCCAGGATGAAAGCACCATAATAATTTCGAAACCAAATTGTTTCATATTCCCCTCTTACACTTGGTTAGTTGATGCTTCATTCAAACCAACAAACCTTCACACCAATTGAAAACCCTGGGATTTAGGCACTTGATTACATACTGGAAATAAGACTTGATGCCTCATGCAATGCTTGTGCCCTAGCTATTAGAGCCATGGCATTTAGGATTATTCAGAGTGGGAGGTTGGTAATGGTATTTATGTAAAATTTCCCTTTTTTACCCTTTTTAGCTCCCAGACAATGCCTCGTAATGAGCATATCCATGCTCTCACCTCGAGTGCGTGACCCAAATAATTTCACCCATTGTCCCTTTCTATAAAAACCAATTATGAAGTAAATTTTGGTGACCTATATTTCGGGCTCTTGATCCCCAAACCTGAACAGTTGGCAATTTACATCCACCAACTGATTAAGTGTTGCAATAACTCAGGTTGTGCTCTCATCCCAGGAATCATGAAGAACTTGAGAAATCCACATGCTCACAGGGCATCAATACAGTCTTCATCCTGCATAACCTGATAGTCTTCAGCTTCATGACCCCTCTCTTTCCATTCAATCACCATTTTGGATTGGTTTTCCTGCAAAAAATCAACAAACCAGCATTTCATGAGCATGCATGGAAAGAAAATCCAAGATTAACTATTTCACATGGAATATTTCACTTCAAATTTTTTACCTTGGCGCTAGCACATCTGTTTAGGATTCTTTTTGCATTTCCAGCGCAAGTGACTAACTGGCCTTAGAGTGAGCAATGCAAGTTCAATGGGTAAAACTCGTGTTGGTCATTAACGATGTAAAATTTTTGCAAGTCTTCCTAGCAGCCTACCCTATGGATGAAAATGCATAAAATGACTACCAAAATGAATGGAAGGGATAGATCTCTTACCTACAACAAGTGGCTCGACAAATGGTGTTCCAGACTAATCTTGCTCCTTGCCTAAAAATCGAGGTAAAATGAGGTAAAAATGCTCTCACAATTGCAAATTGGTAAAATGGTAAAAATGACTTACTTTTTTCCCTATTTATAGTTTTTGAATAATATTTTTACTCAATTAGGTCATATTTCACTCAATTTTTTAAATATTTTTCCTTGAAAATGATAATGTGCATTGCCTTGTGCAGTGGTAGGTAATATGTTCTTGGTGATGGTGATCTATCTTGATTGACTCAACGAGTTTTATTTGATCACTTTTTTGGACCCCTCAAAAATAAACAAAAAAGCGACCCCCTGGAGTCATCTTTAAGCTCTCTTTTGACTCTCGAAAAATAAAAATATTGTCGAGTACTTGTCGTTTCGAACTCATAAAAGTAAATGAAATAACATCTACTCAGTGTAAGTTTAACCCTTTTCTAAAATGAGATAGACTATTGTACGAAAAAGGAATACCTTAGTTGAACATGACTAAGAGGTTTTCTTGGATATTATTTTCTACCTTTATGGGTTCAAGAGACGGTTTACGAAAAGGGACCTTTGGATTTTTATTTTTCTCTTCTTTTTCAATATCTCTAAACATGAAAAAGGTGTTGGGTTTCACCTTCATTGGACTCGTAAAACTTAAATGACGCAGGACTTGTCACCATGACAAGACCGAGTACCTGCTTCATAGGGATCGTAAAACTTATTAGGATGGATTCATCCGAATGGTGAACTTATATGGAAAACATATGATATCCCCTTCAAGCCTGCAATAAAAAAATATGGGGTACTCACTAGAAATGGTGTGGGAAAAATTGAAAGCGTTCATCTCTTGTATCCTGGAAAGGAAGCATGTTGCTCTTGAACATGACACTCATATACTACTCATGTCGGGTTTGGGACTTCCTCACTTGGTCACTTGCCTTCCTAGGTTTGGAAAATCCATTTTTCCTCTCATTTGATCATACCCTTCCATCATCATGACCTCTGATCCTATGTTGAGTCAAACGCTTCCAAACTCCAGAGTCATGTCACCGATATGTTCAAGAGAATTCCTATTTGCAGTCCTTTACTGCCTATACACTATCTAACATTATGCCACATTCCTGGATCACACTTATCTACTCTACTACATCCTTTTGTTTCATGTCGATGATGTGGGATTCATTATGGCCCTCCTTCGATGGATCACTTCCTATCGACTTCAATTCATTATCTGGGAAGATGATATAGAAAGTCCCTTCCAGTACCTTAGAACTTGCATGCCTCAATGGAAATTTATTTGCATTCGATGATAGGTTTACATTATTGACCTTCGATCAGATGATTCCACAATTGTTTGACTTCAGTTTCACTATTCACAGTCGTGGATTGTGATGATTGTACCTTGAGAGCCATTTTCATCATTGGTGGTTTCTCTCGTGCCTATTAACGTTTACATCATTGACAGGTAATCAGGTGGTTTTGTATCATGTTCGAATTCAACACATCTATTCACATGTTAGAATTCATACGTTGATCGGGTCAAGATGGAGCGCAAGACCCTAGACTTTTTCTGATAAAATCCAAGTTGCATGGAGTTATGATTCATTCAGTATTGTACACATGTTTCATCTAGACGGATGGTCGTGACCATATCATGGGTCCATATTCATGATCCTTTCTATTCAAATGGCTGCGACCATATCGAGGACTTTTGCACATGATCCATTTTATACAAATGGTTGCATCCATACCACGGATTCATGTATTATTAGAGGCCTAGTCCTGTATTGTTAGGCATGATTATCGGAGATGTCAGATATGTCTATTTATATGCTTGATTTGCAAGTCTCCTAACGGTGTTGTTCTCGTCCTTGCACTAACTTGTAAATCATCTCATCCATCACTCCCTATTTTGCCTTCATGCTTTAGGGGGCATTTGTTACATAGTACTTTTTCATATCTTGTGTTCACTTCCCATACCATATCTCGAAGTACCAAAACATTAACTACTGTGAAGCATATCCATCATGATATATAGACCATAACCTCCTTAAAGAATCTGTTATCACAAAATCACTACTGAGGGCTGCAACCAAGCAAGATTTCATGTAACTCTTTCAACCTATCTTTAGATCAAAGCTTAGCCTCTTTGATCAGAGAGGGCTCTCTCACAGGCTTTTTGATAGAGAATTAATCACAACAACAGAGGGCTAACTCTTCACACACTTATGAAAATATAGCTGGTTGGACACACATCAAATTGGTCTTCATTGGGCTATGGAGTCTCTCACATTTAATAAACAAAATCACAGTCATCTCATGGAAGTCAAGGCTCTTTGCATCAGATGTTCAAACATGCTTCACCAACACCACAGCTTGCCAAACACACAGGAAGTCAGAGCATATAATATGAATTCTGAGTGATTGTGTTATAACAAAGCTGTAAAAGAACATTAAGAGAATACACCAACATCACATTTGAACAAAATGATCCATTGAGAATCTTGAGAAGAAACAACCACTGTTTACTATTGCTGTAACAAGTCTTACATTGGCTCCAATAAAACTCTCTTTTTTGTCTATAATATCCAACCTTTTTTACATATGAGTTATTTCTATATATAGCCCATCAAAACTACTGCCTGAGACTCCTCAACAAGCATGAAGGGAGCTCGGAATTCTGTCATTAATGACCTTAACTATAACATAAACAAGCTAATTAATTACAAGAGATATGATGCTACGAAAACAGAGGACTCCATCACATTGGCACTTTAAGTCTATCTCCTCGTATACTTTGCTGCGTTCTTGGAGCTTGCCACCTGTAGCATTACAATAATAACCAATCCAAACTGAAAGCATATTCAATGGATGAACAGCCTCGGATGCCTGATGCACAGATGATTCATCAACCAATAAGAATATGAACCCTATATTCACGGTTTTTTCCTCCCATTGATGTTCATGCATTAATGATCCAATTTCAAGCCATTTAATCCCATGATAGTCCCGTGTGACTGAAGAAAACTAATGATCTGGTCATCCCATAACTGGACAGGTGTACCATTTAACACCTCGGCAGCTCTATCATAACCCTAAAAATTCGGACATAAAGTGAAACTTTCAACAAAAGATAAAACTTCACCTTTTCTTCGAATACTTACACCTGGCATCCTTTTTTAAACATCTGACTGACTTTCTATAGTCTCCATGCTGGCATTAAGTCATCTCTTTAAACATTTGCTGACCTCAGCATTCAAACTCAAGTTTTCAATATAAACAGTCATCTACAGCAGTTTCGTAGCGCGCTACGAAACTGCTGTAGGTCATCAAAATTAAACACATGAACCTTACAGCAACAATAACTCAAGTCTGTGATTTCTTCAGTCATTCTATACAGGTGCAAGGACATCAAAAAGTCTCAAAAAGCTTTAAAAAGATGATAACCAAAATATATCAAAATTTGGGAAGCACATTCCTCCTTGGATCATTTAGCTAGTTTGTCTAGCTTCCCTTTCGGGCTGATGACTTCTTCTTTTAACATCTTGTTCTCTGCTCTTAAACTTGCATTCATTTGTTTCATAATCTTTGCCTGCTTCAGAGCTGGCACTGTCCATACATATGCATCAGATACTGAGCTGGCCTGACTGATCAAACTTGTTTTACCCTTCATTACAGCTTTCTTGTAACTTGTATATCTTACTGCCTTTTCTTTAAAAACATTTTGAACCTGAGGTATTTCTTCCTTTGATGCTCCAGCTTGTTTCTTAATGGCAATCACATTTCCACTTTGACTGATAACAACCTTATTATCCTTGTTCTTGCTTTTAGCTGCTTGGACTGTTTCAGAGAAGATTTCAAGTGCCTCTGTCCTAGGCATTTCCGAAGGTGCTTTCTCTTTCTGAGCTCTCTCCACTTCTTTAATTTGCCTTCTAGTCACTGGTCTGCGTGGTTTAAAGGCATATTCTTCACTTGGTTCTTCAAACTTTAACCTTTTAGAAGCCCTTGACTTTTTAGAGCTTTCAGGTGAGGATTGTGTTAGATCAATATGCATTGGTGGTACCGATTGATCTTGCTCAAGTTCAAGTGGTTCAATTTGGATTGGATGATCTTGTTCCAATTCAATGGCTTCAAGTAAGTCATTTAAACTACCCTTTGAAATAGGACTTTCTTCCACAGGGACTGACTTTCCTTTTTCTTTGCTTAGTTGGCCTCTAGTTCTCACCCTTGAAACCCTTTCAACTTCACTGGATTTAGCTTCATCTTTTCTTTTGTGAGTCTTCTGTTTTGATGACTGAGGTGTTTCCTTAGGAGATGACTTAGGGGTTTCCTTTTCAGATACTCTAGATGATTTTGGAGTTTTATCTACTGATGCTTCAAGTATCTCTTTAACTGCTGGCTTAGGAGTTTTCTTCATTGATGCTTCAGGTGTTTCTTTAACTGCTACAGACCTCTCTGATTTCTTTGTTTTAGCTTTGGGCTTCTTATGGTCTGTTACTTCTCTCCTAATTTCAGCCAAAGTAGTTTCCTCACTCCTTTCTTCTCTTTCTCTTACAGGTAATGGAGTGAGGCCTGTTTTACTTGGGAAACCGGCCATAAACACAAATGAATCCCAGTCTTTACCAATTTTTTGTAAACTATCCAACACCAACAATTTTACTAAACCATGATGAAAAAGGGATGTTTCATAAGCATCTTTCTTTAACTGAATCTTATCACACATTTTGCTAATACTCCTGAACAAGTAAAAAGGTATGTCTATTGAACTCTTACCAGTGAAGTGTAGCAGAAGCTTGAAGTGGTAGGAGTAAACTTTATTGTACCTACCCTCACATGTCAGATACTTCTGGATACATGTCAATAGCATAGCATAATTCTCCTTTAGATAGCTCCTTGGGACAGCTTTAGTGAGATCTTCATCTACATAAGGTGCCTTCAAAAACTCCTTGCATGGACCCATGTCAAACTTGAAGTTCTTGAACCATTCTTGGCCACCCCTCGGGATTTCTGTGACAGTGGAAATAACTTCAGGGGACACCGGAAACTCCAACATGGCCACCTTCGAATTCAGTCCCGTGAAGTTTAATGCGAAAGCCTTGGTCACTTCTGCATGTCCACCCTTCAATTTTTCACAAAATCGCCAGCAGCCAGCACTTCGAAATGCCTTTGCTACCTCCTCATCCCTGAGAGTAATATCTAACCCCTCCGGCTCTGTTCTCACACATTTACCAGAACAATGTTCCTTTCTTTCCATGCTTCTTTGAGTATTTTTACACAAGGGACTGATGGTGGCTTGCAGCACGAAAACAATCTTCAGCTTTGTAGAGCAGGCTCGCTTGCAAGCTTTTCATATAGCAAACACGTTCATATGATATGAAGGACTCATTATGAAATGACCACTTCCTATAACGTCCTCTAAACTGACACACAACTACATGACTTCGGACCTTATGGTAAAATAATGGCTTATCATGACATGGAGAGGGTGTGAAATGACAATCATGAACGGACTTGTGACTCATTACTCTCGGATTAAACATTCAGAGAAAAACGCTGCAAAAAACCCTGCCCGCGCTACGAAATCGCTGACAAACAGAGCGCTACGAAAACGCGAAAACATTATTTCGCAGCTAAACTGACCAATCACACCCGCGCTGCGAAACTGCGCAAGTACCAAAGACATCATACCCGCGCTGCGAAACTGCGCAAAGTACCAATGACATGACATGCTTTAACTAACAATGATGGAGGGTGTCTAATGATTTTTCCTTTACACGAATTCACATCAATAACTCTTGAATTTCAAATTTGAAATTGACATATACTAATAAACCTATTTACAAGACCTCAAGACTTTATAAAAACTTATGGACAATCTTATATACATGAACTATAGTTCCTAGTGATAACAGAATCAAAGGAAAATTTCCCTTCATCCATTCTAGAGAAGGTTGCCTAAAAACCTAATTTTTGGCATCAGTGCGTTTTGCTCCACTAGCTTCTCATGTTGATGGCAGGTTGCTCAATTATACACTTGTTCTTCTAGCATGGTTTTTCATAGGAAACCCCACACTGAACCTCTTTTGGTAGGCTTTCCCAAACTAGAGGAGAAGCTTCACTCACTAGAACCTTCAGGATCAACGAGATGGATATTGGTTGTTGTTGATATGGTCGAGCTCTCTCATTTTAGCCTATTGATCTTATCATCTTGGGATGTCCCCTTTAGATGTAGACCTTCCTCCCTATTTTGTGGATCCCTAACTCCCTCTCCCATCTTATAAAGTCACTCCCTTCCATCCCCAAATGGTTGGTCATTGATTGTTGCATCCCTATGCTGAGATTATGCTTACATGCTAACCATTCTAGCTTGGAGAAGGAGTGCTTGAAGAGTCTTTTATTGGACTTAGACATATACCAAAAGGAGGGCTCCAACATCAAGACATAGGTTGTATGCTTCCCTTTATAGTTTCTTAATATATACATCTGATGTTCACTTTCCATAATTATGAAAATATTTATGAAATTAGCTTAATGTTCCTTGATCTGTTAAGTAGTTTATGTTTGATTTATGTTACATATGCTCTCGTATCCTGCATAGTACTTTGATCTTCCTTGAACGTATCCAGATATGAAGAAAAACTGAGTGAGGCCTAGAGAAAAAGATTCAAAGCCATCTCTAAGGATTGAGCAATTAACATCAAAACACAGTAGGTTTCTCCTTCTTTCTGCATTTTTCAAACATAAGCTAGGAAAGTGTGTTTTAGGTTGTTTGGTTTGTTCTTAGATCCACTCATTGGGCTAGAGGGATCACCTTTGTCCGTAGAGGGGATTTTCCTTCACAATAGAATGAGGAAGAACATGCAGAGCATTTAGCTGCATTGTTGAGATTTCTAAGACAGAATCAGTTGTATACTAAACTTAGCAAGTGCAACTTCTTTCAGACTGAGGTACATTACTTGGGGCATGTTGTCTCCGAGGATGACATAGCAGTAGATCTAGAAAAGATAAGGGCTATCATGGAGTGAGAATCTCCTAAGAATGTGGATGAGGTGAGATCATTTATGGGATTGGTAGTTTACTATTGGAGGTTCATTAGGAACCTCTCATGCATTGCATATCCTATCACATCATTGTAGAGGAAAGGTAAGAAGTTCGAATGGATAGAGTTGTGTGAGGCTAGTTTTTAGCAGCTTAAGCAGTTGTTGATACATGCACCAGTGCTAAAGATTATGGATCCAGACTAGGAGTTTGTAGTGTGTACAGATGCTTGCAAGAGAGGACTTGGTAGAGTTCCCATGCAAGAAGGACAGTTAGCGTGCTATGAGTCATGGAAATTGAATGAGAACGAGTAGAACTACCCAATGCATGATCTTGAGCTAACATTGATTATACATGCACTGAATATGTGGAGGCACTATCTTCTGGGAAGGAGGTTTACAATGATGAGAGATCACAGTGGGTTGACGTATTTGTTTGATTAGCTGAATCTAAATGCCAGGCAATCTAGCTAGTTGGCTACCCTTAGTGAGTTCGACTTCGAGATCAGATACATCAAAGGGAAGGAGAATCTGGTTGTGGATGCTCTTATCAAGAAGGTATTGGTAAGTCATATAGCAACTATGAGCTCTTATGGGGCAAAGTTACAAGATCAGATCTTGCAGGCAGGACAACGGGATGAAAAATACATGCAGATTATGCACAGGTTACAGGAGAGCACAGGTACAGGTGAAGATATAGGTATAGGTGATCGGAATGCAAAATATTGTCTCACAAAAGATGGTTTGGTGAGGTTAAGAGACAGAATCTATGTGTTGAATTGCAGTGAGGTCAAGAAGCTTAACTTGAGGTATTTTCATGCCAAGCCATAGTCGAGTCATCCAAGATATCAAAAGACGTTGACGGTGCTGAAGAAGTTATACTATTGGCCAAGTTTGAAGAAGGAAGTGGCAGAGTTCATGGCTAGATGTTTAGATTTTCAGAAAATCAAGACAGAATGTAGGCATCCATGTGGTTTATTACAACCTATAGTGGTTCTAGAATGGAAATGGGAGGTTATTTCCATGGATTTCATTACAGGTCTTTTGAGGACATTGAGGCAGTATGATTCTATTATGGTCATGGTTGAAAGTTGAGCAAGGTAGCTCACTTCATTATAGTAAAAACTACATATTCAACCAATGAGGTAGCACAAGTGTTCATCAAAGAGATAGTGAGACTCCATGGCATTCCAAAGAAGATTGTGTCAGACAGGGATGCAAAGTTCACATCCAAGTTTTGGAAGGAGCTATTTGCAGGCTTGGGTACAAAGTTGACCTTTAGTGCAACTTATCATCCGTAGATATATGGACAGATGGAGAGGGTCAACAGGACCTTGGAGGATATGTTGAGGATGTATGTGATGGACTAGGAGAAGAATTGGGATGAGTATCTTCCATTAGTTGAGTTTGCATACAACAATGGTTATCAACAGTCATTGAGGGTGAGTCCTTTCGAGGCATTGTATGGACAGAGTTGTAATACTCCCATTAGCTGGAGTGATCCAGTGAACATGGTACTCATTGGATCAGATATGTTGGTGGACATGGAGCAGGAAATGCAAGTTATAAAGAAGAATATAAAGACAACACATGATAAACAGAAGATTTATGTGGATCAGCACAAGGTATTCAAGGAGTTTCAAGTTGGGGAGCATGTGTATTTGCACATCAATCTCAAGAAAAGCTCTTTGATGATTGGTTCATGTGCCATGTTGGCACCACGATATTGCAGGCCTTTCGAGATCCTTGAGAGGATTGGACTAGTGACATATTGACTTGCACTGCCTCCAATAGTGAAAGTCCATGATGTTTTCCATATTTCATTGCTTAAGAATTATATAAAGGATGTTGATCATGTTATTGATTGGTTTGTATTGTAGGTGGAGCAAGAAGGAGAGTTCCAAGCGGGGCCTTAGTGCATATTGTAGCAGAAGCATCTCATGCTCAGGAATAGAGCCATAGAGCAAGTTAAAGTGTAGTGGAAGAAATTTGGGCCTGAAGAAGCTACATGGGAGATGGTGGATCATATGCAGGCCCTAGATGCTTCATTGTTTGTTGGTTGAGGCAAAGAAGTTTTGGTTTGATGTTGGTATATGTTTGGCATATGTTTTGCTGATGTTTTGGTATATGAATGTATATCTATATGGATATAAATACCACCATGAGCTAAGTTATAAATCTCCAATAATTGGTATGGGTGTCATGTTATTATGGTTGTTATATTGTCATGTTGTCATGATCTTTTGCTTTTGAGCAGATCTTTCATTGTACTGCAACGAACTACGTTAATAAATCTCCATGGGAAGTATGTTTGCTTTTCAACGGTCTTGCTGAGGTTATGGTGTGGTTTAACATAGAGGATAATGTTCCCCAATGGGGAGGGTTTTGTAACATCCCTGGGGAAAATTCCATGTAATAAAAGTTAATAAAGGCAAAATAAGACCAAGGTTAAGGACACTTATTCCAAGATGAATGTTGGGCAAAGATATCTTAGTGGGAATCACTGGATGTGTGTTTTGGCTAAGGAAAATTGGCAAAGGCATTAAAAGGGAAAAATGCATTTTTGGCACATTTATTTATGAAAATAAATGGAAGTAGGATAAAAGTAAGGTGAAAGATCACAAGTTGCACGTGAGGAGGAAATTGAAGGAAAATAATGGAAAATGAATAAAATAGAGGCCTAATTAATTAAAAGGCTTGTGAGGATCAGTTGGTAACATTTTGTTAGTTAAACTTTGGAGCTCTCTCATTATTCTGTCTCTCTCTCACACTTGGTCACTTAGAGTTTTCTTGAAGAACTCTAGCTTTGGATAAAGGAAGGAAAAGCAAGCAAAAGGGAAAGGAAGGAAATCAAGGATAGAGGAAAGGAAAGCAGGATCAAGTAGATTCAGTAGAAATACTTGTAGGTAACATTTTGCATGTGTGATTTCCTAGCTGGTTTGGACATGCATGGCTTTTCATGTTGGTGCATGGTTCTCTTGCTATCGACAACATGGTTTTGCCGGGTTATGACAATGGTTTTCATCTTAGCCTTGCATTTTTCCAGATGCATGGTATGTTGCAATGTTTACCTCAGTTTTGAGCTTTGGTTTACCAGATGGATTTCGGAATTTGGGGCAAAGGTGGTCTTAAGGTGCATTCCCAAAGGCCTAGGAATCCCTTGACTGGTTTTGGTGGGATACATGATAAATATTGAGGGAGAAGTCTCGGTTTAGGGCCTAGTGATCCAGGATTGGATTGCAGTATAGCCTAAGAGAAAAGGCGACTGGAAAGTCCCCAAGGATAGTGATGGATTCTAGATGGCATTCCAAGTTTGGTTCAGTTGTGATCGGAGCACCGGTTTTGGTGTGACCATGGTTTGATGGGGGTGGAGTTTTTTAACTTTTGGATTCCCTTGTTTTTTCATGGATAGGTTGTTCTAGAAAATCCCACATTCATGCTTGGAATATGGAATGAGGGTGACTTCCTGTTGAGCACGAGATCCCCCAAGGAAAGTTTTGGGGCTTAGAGCCTAGATTTTGACCAAATATCATGTAAAGACTCCGTGTTTTGTGGGCACGGAACGTGAAGATTGTAAATGAGTCATAGGGTTGTCCGCCCTCATTTTTGTAATGTAATGTTGGCTTTAGAGATCTACCATGGTTCGCGGACCATGGGATTGTATAAATAGACCGACGCTCTAAGTTGTAAATCAATTAAGTTGAACGAAGGAAGTAAGATCTAATGATGAAGAGTTGAGTCTTATCTAAGTGCAGAGTTTATTCTTTGGGTTGTAGAGTAGGAGAAGGCTCTGCAGCTGAGTGTGCAGAGGCCTAGTAGTCTGCAGCTGAGTGCGCGCACCCCTGCAGCTGAGTGCGCAGGGCGGGTCGAGTCTGTAACCTTTGGAGAAGTAATAAAGAGAAGTTTTACATCATTTTTGTGTATCTTTTTCCTGTTTTGTGCATTGAATGTAACGGATATAAATTGCATTTCTATTGTTTATAAAATGCGCAAACTTATATGAATGTGTTGATAAAGAGAGTATAATATAAAGTATCTATTTACGTGAAGGTAATTAACTATTATAAGAAGATAAGTAAGCTATGCAATGTAACTTGGGGAAGTAGCTTAGATCGCCGCTAGGATAGCATGAAATCACCTTAGCCCATGGTTAGGGCTGCACGAAGGTGATTATAACAGATTGCAAAGGCCTCGCAGGTCTAAATAGTGTGTGAAGTGACCTGTGCAAAGGTATTCACAATTGGACTAAACTGACCCCTTAGACATCTCAAGGGTGTGAAAACTTGGTTCCAGCATCCCCCCATACTGCTTCAAGTGAGACCTCAGTCTGTGCTCGGAAATATATTGCCAAAAGGGCTAGTAATACAGGGATTTGTTTGTCTAAATTAACTTTGAACCTGGGTCAGGCCCCCTTAAATCAAGAAATGGTTCCGTTGTCGGGACCAAAACCTGCATAGAGATGTTTGATGTCGTATCATTGGAATCCAACTAAGAAGGAAATTGAAGGTTGTTTGAACAAGAGAATTCACGAGTTCATGGTGTAGGCGAACAGGAATCTGCGACTAACAAAAGAAGAGTGGTTAGACTACTACCTGTACATAGAGATCCATGAAATCTTTTTCGCATATTTCCCTACTTAGTTGTATGAGTGGATCACGAAGCTAGAAGATAGCCAAGGAAGATGGAAACTTGACTATCCCATTGTGTGGACCCCAGAGTTGGTGCACAGATTGGAAGAATCAGAGGATAAGATTGTGCGTGCTATTGATCACTGGCTCGATCGAATTATAGGAAGATTCATTACTGAGTTTGCAGTAGATACTTTAGTCAGCTATAGCGAGGCGGAGCGACGCTTTCTCAAAGGACTGTGAGGTAAGTACATAAAGTCTCTGAATATTTGGATTAAAATTTTATTATGTGAAAAGAGGGTTATGCAATTACCTTGATGTCCAGATCTATGCGAAGTGGAAAAACCTATAGAAACAAAGGAAGTAAGGGACCAGAGAATAGCCCTTTGATTTCACCTTTGCGAGGGGACAAGGAAGAGCTCGCGAAGGTCTCGCCGCGAAGTGCGATCAATTTGATAAGGCAGAGGATTCTGCACATACCACCCCCACCCACACCACCACCAGTATCACTACCTTCACCTCCATCTTCACCCATACCACCTTCACCACCACCGCGAGTCAATATGGCAAGCGCGATAAAGTTGCCTGTGCTCGAGTAGGAAATGAAGATCCGAACTAGTTTTGGTTCATGATAAGAGCCATATGGGAAGCGCAGGGAGTTACAGATGATAATATAAAGAAAGTGGCGTTGGTCAGTGCTCTATAGGATTGCACGCTGACCTAGTATATTAAGAATTCTAATGACAATCCGAATGTGGGAATCACTGATATCTAAATTGCGCTAAACAGAGAATTTAGCAGGCCAAAGTCAGAAGTGCAGTCGATCGTTGGATTCAAAGAGATCACAATGCTACCAAGCGAGACTCCATGGGAGCTGGATCAGAGACTGAAGTGTACGATTTGTGAAGCTAATATGACTTTGACGGACGGATAGTACTGTGAATGGTTTGTAGCATCGCTAACGCCGCATTTGAGGAACGCACTGTCACAACAGAGATTAATGACTCAGGCAAAAGCCTTGGAGATCGTGATGAGGCTACATGAAACCCCAATGCAGGATCCTAACTTGGGAGTTCAGCAGATCCACACGCAGTTGAAAAACTTATGCCTTGATATGCAGAGTCTAAAACACGACAGGACAGCCCAACCAGAAGTGCACGAAGAGGTGTGGTGCATAAAATGCAAGGCTTAGGGTCATGATAAGGACCACTACCCTGTGTTCATGAATTACCTCGTGGGAGGAGGATTGGTGCCATTAAGGCTGAAAGTGCAAGCAAGACCTAGCGTGGCACCTGCTTTGTGGTGTGAGATTTGTCAAATAGGAGGAAAGCATGTTACAGACAATTACCATTTGTTATAGAAGTACACGTAGAATTCGCAAAAAATTTTCTGTAATTTTTGTAGATTGGTTGGACACGATGAGTGCACTTGTAGAAGCTATGAACTGATGTTGGATAGAACTCCCACCTATAGAGTTCAGGCTGAAACGCAACCCTTAGACCAGAACGCAGGAGTGGCGCGAATCAGATTTTAGGGGTGCGGACAAGGCCGAGGTGGAGGAGGACCTAGAAGAGGTCGTGGACAGCTAATATGCTATAATTGTGGATGGCTGGTATTGGGTAGCGGAGGCCCTGCGTAATAGTTTTTGGACTCAAAGTCCACAATTTTGGGAAAAGAATGGTAAATACTCCGTGAAGTGCGCGGAGCGCGAATTGTAATGAGTCTAGTCAAAGGGTTGTCTGCCCGAGAATAATGTAAAATAATAGGAAGTGAGTCAGCCTGCCCATGGTCCATGGACCATGGGAATGTATAAATAGAGCAAGGCTTTATGGCTAGCAGTCAGTTTTGTTTTAGTTTTGGATCTTGATGTTATGGGTTTTTGAAGGCAATATTCTCTGCGTCTATAAGTCTGAGTCAATGGTGTTGGTAGATAGATAGAGGCTCTACAGTTGTGTGCACAGAGGCCTGGTAGAGTCTGTAGTTGTGTGCATGGACCCCTGCAGCTAAGTGCACAGGGCGGATCTGGTTCTATTGACAGAAGATATTAATAAAGATAAGTTGTTTCTAGAATATCGCAGACCTATTGTGTTCTAGTTTATGCATCTGTTATATGAGTTTATATCTGTAAAGAATTATGATTGTGCACATTGGGTTTTATTGTTAAATGTTTTCGTAAAGAATGTAACAAGAAGATTAGATCTATAATAATCTCCTTAATAAGAAAGTACATCTGTGTGGATCTACGTGAAAGTCCGATAATATTACAGAGTGGCGTGAGGCCACATAACGGTTCGCAACCCCTCCAAACCACATCAAGACATCCCAAGGGTGCAAAAACCTAGTTCCAACACCCTCCCCTGCTACCTTGGGTGAGACCTCAGTCCGCGCTCCACAGGCTATTACCGAAAGGGCCGATAGCTGTGGGATTTGTTTGGCTAATAACTCTTTCGAACCTGGGTTAGGGCCCAATAAGCCAACAAATGGTTCCATTTCCGGGACATGGGATCTGCCTAAGGGATGTCTGATGTCAGAACACTGGAACTCTACAAAGAAAGAGCTTGAAGATTGGTTGGATCAGAAGCTTCATGAGTTCGTGGTACAAGAAAACAGAAATCCATGGATATCTGAGGAAAGGGGGCTGGATCACTATATATACACTGAAATCCATGAGATCTTCTTCGCGACCTTTTTGTTGGAGTTGTATGAGTGGATTACGAGGCTAACTAACAGTCAGGGAAGATGCTGACTGGATCAGCCCATTGTGTGGAAACCAGAGTTGGTGCGTAGGCTGGAAGCATCTGAAGATAAAATCATACAGGCAGTAGATCACTGGTTGGATTGAATAATAGGAGGGTTTATAACCAAGTTCGCAATAGACACAACTGTGAGTTACAGTGAGGCAAAAAGGCCCTTTCTCCAAGGACCGCGAGGTAACTACATCAAATCGTTGAATACTTGGATTAAAATGTTGTTATGTGAAAAATGGGTTATGCGCATCCATTGATGTCTGGGGTAACGAGGAGTGGAAGAGGCTACCGAGGGATCGAAGGATTAGAAAACAGTCCTCTGATTTCACTCTCACGAGAAAGCGAGGAGGAGCTCAAAGGGTTCTCTCCGAGAAGCACAGTCCAATTGATAAAGCAGCACATTCCACTAATACCACCGCCGTCCACGCCATCACCCACTTCACCTACATCCAACCCATCTTCATCTACCCCACCGCTGCCACCACCGAGGGTTGGGATGGCAGGTGCAATCAAGTTGCCAATACTTAGGGGCATAGGAAATGAGGAACCAGATCAGTTCTAGTTCATGGTAAAGGATGTATGGGAATCCTAAGGCGTAACAAATGAGAACATCAAAAATGCTTCTCTGTTTAGCGTGCTACAGGACCGTGCGTTGACGTGGTATATAAAGTACTCTAGAGATCACCCGAATGCGGGAATAGTGGCGATTCGGGACGCATTGAAAAAAGAATTTAGCTGACCAAAATCGAAAATGCAGTTGATCATCGGGTTCAAAGAGATCGCAATGATGCATGGTGAAACCCCATGGGATCTGGATCAAATATTGAAAAGTACAATCCACAAGGGTAACATGACATTGACGGACACGTAGCAATGTGCTTGGTTTGTGGCATTGTTGACACCACATCTGAGGATGGCGCTATCACAACAAAAGACCTCAACCCAAGCTAAAGCATTGGAGACAGCGATGAGGTTGCATGAAACTCCAATACAGGATCTGGAGTTGGGAGTTCAGCAAATCCACACGAAGCTACAAAACATGTGCTTAGAAATGCAAAGTTTGAAGCAAGAAAGGGTGCCCCAATCGGAGGCGCATACAAAAGTAGGATGCATCGAATGCAAAGGCCAAGGTCATGAAAAAGACCACTACCCTGTATTCGTGAACTATCTAGCAGGAGGGGGAATGATGCCATTAAGGCTGGAGGTACAAGCAGGGCCAAGTGCGGCACCTGCCCTATGGTGCGTGATTTTTCAAGTAGGAGGAAAGCATGCAACAGACAACTGCCACCTATTGCAGAAGTATACCTAGACTCCACAACAAATGTATTGCAACTTCTTTAGGTCAGTGAGTCACGATGAGCAAACTTGCCGAAGCTATGAGCTAATGATGGAAAGGACCCCAGCCTATCGAATGTGGACTGAGGCATGAGGTTTCGACCTAGCCACAGGACCCCTCGGGGGATTCCAAGGATGCAAATGAGGAAGTGGAATGGGGCCTGGACTGCGAATAGCTAATATGTTATAATTGCGATGGGCCAGGGCATTACGCCCACGACTATACTAACCCTACTAGAATATCTTGTCCATATTGTGAGCAGTTTGACCATGAAATGGTAGACTATCTAATGCTAATTGCCTAGATGTGCGAAAAGGGGGTATTGCAGCCCACTGCAACTCAAAATGTCCAAATGATGAAGTCAGAACAGCACGAAGAGGACCCAAGTGTAAACATGGTACTAAGGAGCAATGCAACTACAGGGGGAGATGTGTGGAAACAACCTGGAGAAGATGGGAAGGGTCGTGATGGCCCTACAAGGACACTGACTTTGAGATGGAACAGTTGAAGAAGACATCTAAGGAAGCTTAGAAAAGCTTCACGGAAGTCTCTACTCTAGGTAGAAGGGATCCAATTGAGTTGGGAATGGATCCCTCTATGCTTACCACCTTTTCAGAGACATGTATGAAGTTGTTGCACGACAATAGAGCCATTAAAGGACTGTAAGAGCTGATCACTAAGTGCGCAAGGTCAGGGGTGTAGAAATTTTGAATAATATGACACTTATTCACAGAGATATCCCGATTATACACTATCGCAAAATACATGCACAATACATAATCTCCTCTACATTGATCATCAATTTTGCAGTATTCAGAAACAATTGCCTGTGCACATTGAAGCATCAATCACACATATCAACACAGTATGTACTCGAGAAAGAATACAGCTGAAAACCCCCAACTATATGTATACTATATTGATTGAGAACATGTAACAATACATAGTACAATACTCCTCACAAGTACTTAGTACTATCTCCACCTGTTACACACAAAACTAGCTCAGATCCGAACAAGTCATAGGTTCAAATCTTCACCGTTGCTTTGCCTGCCTCCACTGCACAATCCTGCAATAGAATCACGTGAGCACAAGCTACAATTGCCTTGATATTGGCCCACACTGCGCAATACTCATTGGCATTACTCAATCCATGCATGTGCAAATCTCATGCACAACTGATAGTCACAACTCACCCTTTCACTTACCTCTAACACCTGTCTCTGTTGAACTGTCCATGCACTGAGTTAACTGATGTATTCTTCAGTTGCTTTATGAGTTAATAATTAGTGAATTCATTAACAATCAATTCACACAACTCATCGCTAGTGTATTCTTTAGTTAGACTAAAAACAACTAGTTTAACTAAGTCAAACTGAACACAACTCCATCAACTCCACATCCAACTCAACAGAACTCACATGCATGAGTTCTAACTGAAGTCCTCCATGCAATAGCTCAACTAACACATAATAAGCCATTTGATTCCTTTTTTCAACTGCATGTGCCACATCCATAGCTCAAACTAAAGTGCTCCAAGAGAATAAGATAATGTTTAAAGTCCAAATATTACTAAGGGCTAATAATATTTGACTATTTATATTTTTAGACTGGCAGTCTAAAAATAGACTCTGATCACTCCGCTGTGAACCAAAAATAGAAGTCCATCTATTTTTTTCCCAACATGACCAATCATCCATAAACAACATCCTGCAACTCATAGACCATGATCCATATGTCTAAAAATAGACATAGTCTAAAAATACACTTTGCGCCAAAAATAGCTTGCGGGCCCACTTAGTGAAGGCGACTCCTTTCCAATAAGCTCCATCATCTTGTTGCATTCTCAAAACTCCCTCTCAACAAGATATGGATTATCAGCAACCCCTATCCTGCAACTCGAATGTTCTGCATGCAACACATTTTCCCGGTCGACTTGCTCCAACAACACTTGAAACAAAAACACTCCCAACTGACCATTCTGTTGGGCTAGGAACATACTCTGATGCTGAAGCTCTACCTGCTGCTGACAAGTGCTCCCTCTTTGACATCTGCGCTACTGCAACATCTCCATGCATCTCGCACCATTGCACACTTCTCTGTGCCACCTAGCACTGTGCAAAACACTTGTGCCTCTCGCATTTCTGCAACCTGCTAGCTATGCGCTGTCCTGGGATTCCCTACACTGTCGCTCTCTATGTCGCTCCATCCACATATGTCTCTACCCAATCAATCAGTTCCTGCTACTCCACATCGGGGCTCCCGTGGCAAGGTCTCATCCAAGAGGTTGGGTACCTAAAGGATCCTGCCCCTCCTCCTTGGGACGATCAATCCACATCACCCCACCTCCTACCTGAAGGTATGGCTGCATGCGATCCCTCTGCCCACCTGGCTCGAATTTTCCCTCTACTAGAGGTCTCTTCATGAGTAGATGTCTCTACTCGATATCCTTTCAGCTTCCCTTGTTGTGGCTGCTCCACAACCTCCTGAAGCTGCTACACCAATCGTGGCTCCTCCACAATCGTCTGAGACTTCTTCTGGCTCTGCATGTTGAGAGGTAATATACGCTCCCTCTCAACCACCAAGTCTCCATCAGTTGCCTCGCTGCTCAAGGCTTTGCATGCATCTACATGCAACTGATAAAGGTTCCTGACTCGAACCCCTGTCTTCCAGGTTTCTCCAGTTGTCTTGCTTTGCAGGAAAGCCTTTCCCTCGCTGAAAACAACATCATATCCCTTGTCTTCTAACATCGCCACAGAGATAAGATTCTTCTTCAATCCTGGAACATGCATCACTTCCTTCAATCTGAAGGTTTTACCAAACTCCCTCTCAAAGGAAATGGTACCGATACCGGTCGCACTGTATCTACCATCATCTCTCATCTCGATGTGCACTCCAAGATCTTTCTCATCCAAATCAAAAAACAAATCTTGATCTCCTGTCATGTGAGAAGACGCACCACTTTCCAAGAACCATACCGATCCCATCACACTTGATACCAAGCATGCGATTAGTGAAAAATCCAGCTCAAACTCTGGAGCTAAGGCCTCTCCCGCTGCAGATCCAACAACTTGCTTATTTTTCTTCTTATGCGGACAATCTATGGCATCTCCATTCTCAGCTTTGATGTTTCTGAGTTTATCCTTGAGCGCCATTCCACCAACTCAAAACTCAACCGCTTCTGATCTAAAATTTGTGAGAACAAAGTATTTCTTGTATAGAGATCGACTGTATGGGCATTCACCAAATATCTCACCTTCCAAAGGAAGGATGAATCCAAAGGCTACCTGGCCCGATTACAGACTCTGCCTGAAGAAAAAAAATGTAAACACTTTCTGAATAATAGATCTGATGATCAATCCCACTTTGATATCCTGTAGAACTTTTTATACAAATCAACCAAATCTGATACCATGTAGAAATTTTGAATAATATGACACTTATTCACAGAGATCATCCCAATTATACACTATTGCGGAATACATGCACAATACATAATCTCCTTTACGTTGATCATCAATTTTGCAGTATTCAGAAATAATCGCATGCGCACATTGAAACATCAATCACACATATCAACACAGTATGTACCCGGGGAAAGCATACAGCTGAAAACCCCAAACTATCTGTATATTATATTGATTGAGAACATGTAACAATACATAGTACAATACTCCTCACAAGTGCTCAGTACTATCTCCACCTGTTACACACAAAACTAGCTCAGATCCGAACAAGTCACAGGTTCAAATCTTCACCGTTGCTTTGCTTGCCTCCACTGCACAATCCTGCAAGAGAATCACGTGAGCACAAGCTACAATTGCCTTGATATTGGCCCACACTGCACAATCCTCATTGGAATTACTCAATCCATGCATGTGCAAATCTCATGCACAACTGATAGTCACAACTCACCCTTTCACTTACCTCTAACACCTGTCTCTGTTGAACTGTCCATGCACTGAGTTAACTGATGTATTCTTCAGTTGCTTTATGAGTTAGTAATTAGTGAATTAATTAACAATCAATTCACACAACTCATCACTAGTGTATTCTTTAGTTAGACTAAAAACAACTATTTTAACTAAGTCAAACTGAACACAACTCCATCAACTCCACAGAACTCACATGCATGAGTTCTAACTGAAGTCCTCCATGCAATAGCTCAACTAACACATAAGAAACCACGTGATTCCTTTTGTCAGCAGCATGAGCCACATCCATAGCTCGAACTGAAGTGCTCCAAGAGAATAAGATAATGTTTAGAGTCCAAATATTACTAAGGGCTAATAATATTTGACTGTTTCTATTTTTAGCATGGTAGTCTAAAAATAGACTCTGATCACTCCGCTGTGAACCAAAAATAGAAGTCCATCTATTTTTTCCCAACATGACCAATCATCCATAAACAACATCCTACAACTCATAGACCATGATCCATATGTCTAAAAATAAACATAGTCTAAAAATAGACTTTGCGCCAAAAATAGCCTGCGGGCCCACTTAGTGAAGGCAACTCCTTTCCACTAAGCTCCATCATCTTGTTGCATTCTCAACAAGGGGAGCCATGCATAGTATGAAAACTGGGAAAACATGCTCTATGCACCGGGAGAGAGATGCGAATGATGACACAAATTGGCAAGTACAAGATGGATCAGGTCATTCTGGATTTAGGGTCGGATACGAATGTGTTGCCTAAGAAAACGTGGAAACGCATGGGTAGGCTCGCACTACAGTGGTCTCCTGTTCAACTGCAGATGGCCAACCAGTAAAAGATCTTACTGTTGGGATGACTGCAAGGGGTGACAATGGACATTGAAGGCATAAGTACGCAGACTGACTTCAAGGTAATAGAAATTGTTGATGATAGTAATCCATACCCTGCATTGCTAGGAATCGATCGGGCCATGGACATGAATGGGGTCATCAACTTGAAAAGATGGAAAATGACATTCAAAAAAAAGTCACTCTAGGTAATAGTTCCGCTGGGCCCAGTTAAAGGAGCACGCTACACCGAACTAGTGTGCGACGCGGACAGTGACGATGAACTGCACTGCATCTACTAGATAACAACATAAGACCAAGATTGGGTGAATCCCACAACGGATGGCAGAATCTCATGGGAGCATGATAGTTCCTACACCTCGAATTAGATGAGGAGATCGAACGATGGCAGAACCGATTGCGTGAAGTCACAACGCTCAACTGTAACATGATGATTAGATCAGTACAAGGCGTGACAATCGAGGTATGGCGACAGCCAACAGACAACGACACAACAAAGGAGGAGGATTTTGTCCATCTTTGTGGAACTTCAATCATAAGGCCGAAGCCAAAGGGGGTGATGGAAGAAGCATTGTGCATGGCAATCACACCAGGGTGGTGTGCGCAAAGGAAGCTGAGGTGGAATGAGCGCAGAGGTAGATAGCGGTTCCGGATACGGATTGGAGGACGTGCATGGAGAACGCAGTTAGGGCAGCCATGACGGAGCAAGGCGGCCGCCCATCTACAACAGTGGGCACGGTTATATGCTGCGCAACCATCGAACCAACTAAATCTGCGCGTAACAAGGGTTTGTTGGGCCGATAAGACTGTAAACAAAGCAGGGTGTGCCAAGGGAACTCTATCCACGGTCGGACAGGAAGTAAAGAGAATTTCGCCGACCACTGCCCCTACAGTTCTACCTGAACGAGAAAACCGGGACAAAGGGATCCAGCGGTTGCTGGAAGCCATTTGGTGTGGTAGCCTGCGACAAGCCGTGACCCTGCTATCATGGTTGCGACTACACCCTACTGAACAGGGGAGCACGAACCACAATGCGCTATCCGATTCGAAGGTATGCGAAGGGTGCCCGCAGCCCGGGCTAGTAGGGAAAAGGAAGGCTCACATGAAGGTTGCGACCAACTAACTATCTGTAGGAGACCCAGTCTCAGAGCTCCATGGAGTTGAAAGAGGGCGCAGGACTATAAAACAATCTGCAAGAAGGTTGCGTGATTCGGCCGTGGCATGCAGGGCCAGTAAAAAGCATAGAATGCACCCACGTACCCAGGGTTGCGCTACCACATGGGGTGGATGGAAGGTGACCGTTGTAGTTACTGTTCATGATAAGATGTCCCATTTAAGACACCGAGGAGTGGGCGGCGGGCAATTAAGACATAGGGGTAACTGCCAAAATCACATTAATGAACCACGAATAGGGAAAAGGCCGAATTTGAATTCAAAATAGTATATAGAAAACAAGTGAAATATCACAAAACAAAGAGTAGGACACCCTGGGTTCAAACCGAGAGGCGCAAGATGAATGAAAAACTATTGAAAGAAAGCTCATGGTTTTAGGAATTGTCGAAGGAATTGTAAGAGTCATTAATCAGGTTGATAACCACCACCAAGGACGTTACACAGAATCCTACGTCACAGGGAGCTGAAATCCCTAAATCACCCAGGACGTTGTGGACCAAGAAGGACCCCCAGGTGCTAGGACCAGTAAGGATGATGCCGCGGAATCCATGATTTAGCAAGCTCACAATGGAAGAAAAGGGAAAAGTTGTTACTATTGAAAGCGATGATGAGGAAGAGGAACCTCCGACCTATGTTGAAGAAATAGAACCAGACAAAGAGGGAGAAGAAGATATCCAACCAGTAAGACGACCCAAGTATGTTCCTCCAAGAAAAGGGAAGGCCAAGGTCCCTACAGATCTGGATGTCGTTGACAACATACTCATCACCCCGTCTCTCCCTAAAGGGGTTCTGCTCGAAGGAACGGTGACCGGCCGCATCTCGACTATGAAGTTTGAAGACTGGGACCTTGTAGATACTGATAAGTTTCCCCATTTGGCAACCAGCGAACTAATGGAGCAAAGTGTGGAGGGAACTGTTACGACACTTCAGCCGAAGGAGTGGCTATGAAAGGTGGAGGAAGCTGGGTTACTCTGTCTCCTATCCATTCCACATTTTCACCGGCCCCCCATCAAATTATTGGTCATCCAACAACTACTCTATTTGGTACGTGATGGATACTTATGGATAGACAAACCCATTCCCATCATGGTTGAACTTATTCACATGATCTTGTGACTTCCCTGTGAAGGAAGGGACCCCATGGAAATAGTTGATATGAGTGGCAATGTGACGATGACAGGAACCTTGAAAAATAAATACAAATTGGAGAAAAGGCAACAAGGGTATGCTATTGACAGTATTCTAGACAAAGGGGTCTGCGCTGCTACCCAGTTGTTGGCAGGAAAAGTGATGCAGAAATGTCGCTCCAATGTGGTCCCAGCAATAGTCGTCATGCTAGCAGAGCAATGCGCAAAAGGGGAACAGTTCAATTGGGCGTAATTCCTCTGCGATGAATTCCTGACCAACTACAAGGAGGCCCAAGAGGAGGGTACGACCTTCCACTATGCATGGTTGTTGTTATTCATCATGTTGGTTACAAGTGAATTACCCGAAGACAGTTAGTTTCCTTCCCTGGACCAGGATTGGCTAGAAGTTGCCAAATATGCGTCGCTCTGGGCGACAAGGGACGCCGCAAGAATCCGGGACATCAAGATTTTCTGGATACTAATGGAAGCAAACATCCAATAGTGGATCAACCAGCAACCCCGTCTATCCACCGAGATATATGACAATGTGAAGAACATCGCCAAGTTTAAGGCAGACATGCACCATGTATACATCCGGGCGTGCAAGGACCCAGACCAGACGTGGTCCACACTTCCCTTCATTGCCATTGACGAGGCTATCTTTGCGGTATTGGATACCTAGCCACCAGAGTGGTGCAGACCCGATGCAGTGGGGCGCGATGAGACCACTATCCAAAAACAGAAGGTTGAAGCTAAGTGTGTAGCACAACAAAAGAGGAATGAACAGCACGTTGTGGAAGTATGGGCGGCCTGGGAGGCAACGCAGGCTTCTACATGTAAGACAATCGTAGAAGGGGTTGTGATGACAAAGGACGAAAGTGGCCCGAAGGTGACCACAAAGCCGACCACGGATATAGGGATGGAAGGAACGGCACCAACCACCACGGGTTCACCCTTAAAACGACTGCGGCCGACAGAACGGACGAAGCCATGGAAGAAGGCCAAGGCATCTAAATGGGATGGAGAACTTACCACATTGACTGAGGGTGACCTAGGTGACATAGGGGACACAGTTCGCGAAGTCACCCAGGAAGCAATCGATGAGGCCATGTTGGAGAAAGAGATTGTGTTGGGGGCACTCCGCGCGCAACTGCAGGAACTTGGGACACGGGCCTCGCAACCGGGAACCATCGCTACTTGTGGAGTTACGAGTATGTCAGCCACTAAGAAATTGCTAAAGGCCCAAATGGCCTATACTATCGCACTCCCGGCAGGAGAGTTAATAACAAAACATGCGGCAGAAAGAGCTGTGGTGGGCCAGAATACGATGCTTGGATTAAATTTGGCTGCCCTCCTGCGCAAAAGTTTGTACCAGCTCCAGGACAGCACAACGATGGAGCTCTGTGGTAGGGAAGGATGCGCGGTACAGGTACTCAATGAGCAGAGAATTAATATAGAATAGTTGAACCTCCAATGAGACGAAGCAATCGCACAAAATCGGCAGTTGGAGAAAATTGTAGGGGAGGCATGTTCGCGTGCCCCTGAGCTGGAGAATGCGGCCGAGTTACCTGTTGGAATACGACTCCACAAGTTGGCTAGTGGGTTCCGCAAAGCAAAGGAGGAGTCCACGAGGATTCAGTTAGCCCTCATCTTGCAGATCATGGAGCTGAAACTCAAAGCATAGCCTTCTACACCACCGGAGGTCACCGAACAGCGGAGAGGCATCATTCAATCTGAACGGGAAACAATAGCACGTGCTATGCAGGAGTGCTTTGACGTGTTGGATCAATCACTTATTATGCTCATATCACTACAGGAGGATCCAACCTTACAATGGTTGGAAATAGAGGCAAGGGAGCTACAACAAGCCTATGATAATGTCAGGGGGATTGCGTAGATGATTGCTATTACGCAGCGCTTGACCAAAATGAGGGAGGCTCAGGCTCTTAAGATACAGGCTGACGCTGCTCGACAGAAAGCAGCAGTGATTAAAGAATGGAACCAACCTTGGCTTGATGAGGCATTTGCGGTTTCCACCACCATTAAGTGAAAGATGGGCCACATGCAAGAAGCATATGCACCCGAACAGGCGACTAAAGTAGATACTGATGCATCGATGGCTCGCGCAGAACAAGTATATCAAATGGTGGAAGAGTTTTTTGCAAGTGTAAGCAAAGCACAGAATTTGTTGCATGACCTTCACGCGAATATTTCTACACCATCTGAGTGACTCGGGACGAGTCATGTTGATTGTGTTGGGGCCTGTTGGGTAGAGAAGGCCCTGCGTAACGGTTTTGGGACTCAAAGTCCACAATTTTGGGAAAAAGAATGGTAAAGACTCCGCAAAGTGCACGAAGCGTGAATTGTAATGAGTCAAGTCAAAGGGTTGTCCACACAAGAATAGTGTAAAATAATAGGAAGTGAGTTGGCTTGCCCATGGTTCATGGACCATGGGAATGTATAAATAGAGCAAGGCTCTATGGCTAGAAGTCAGTTTTGTTTTAGTTTTGGATCTTGATGTTATGGTTTGTGAAGGCAATATTCTCTACATCTGTGAGTCCGAGTCAACGGTGTTGGTAGATAGATAGAGGCTCTGCAGCTGTGTGCATAGAGGCCTGGTAGATTCCATAGCTATGTGCGCGGACCCCTGCAGCTGAGTGCGAAGGGCGGAACTGGTTGTATTGACGGAAGATATTAATAAAGATAAGTTGTTTCTGGAATATCACAGACCTATTATGTTCTGGTTTATGCATCTGTTATATGAGTTTATATCTATAAAGAATTATGATTGCACGCACTGGGTTTTATTGTTAAATGTTTGCTTAAAGACTGTAACAAGAAGATCAGATCTATAATAATCTACTTAATAAGAAAGTACATCTGTGCGGATCTACGCAAAAGTCTGATAGTAGTACAGAGTGGTGCGAGGCCACAGAACAGTTCGCGACCCCTCCAAACCACATCAAGACATCCCAAGGGTGCGAAAACCTAGTTCCAGCACCCTCCCCTGCTACCTCAGGTGAGACCTCAGTGCACGCTCCACGGGATGTTGCTGAAAGGGCCAGTAGCTGCGAGATTGGTTTGGCTAATAACTCTTCTGAACCTAGGTCAGGGCCCAATAAGCCAAGAGTGGGATATTATGCTCATGATTGTAAAAATCCAACGCGCCCATCATGTCTATATTGTACCTTGTTCGATAATGAGATGGAGGATTGTCTTACGTTGATAGCTAGGATATGCGACAAGGGAGCGCTACTGCCTCCCCTGACTCAGAACTTTCATATGATGAGGTCTGAGCCGCACGAACATTGTGCTCCGAAGTGGAATTATGACGAGGGATGATAAAGACAAATAGCCTGAAGATAGTACTTGGGTTCACAAGACTCCGACAAAAGAAGCAGAGTTTGATTTGGAGCGCACTGAGGAAACCTTCATGGAAGCTAAGAAGAGCTTCGTTGATGCCTCCACTTTAGGAAGAAAAGATAGATCGGAGCCAGAAATGGACCCATCTATGCTTACGACGTTCCTGGAAACATGCATGAAGCTAATGCGTGACAGTAAGGTTGTAAAGGGACTATAGGAACTCATTAACAGATGCGCTGGGACTACGCCAGGAGAACCGCGCATAGTCAGAAATATTGGAAAGCATGCGATGAGGACAAGAAGAGAAATGAGGTTAACCATGCAGACTGGAGACTATGAGATGGACCAAGTAATTTTGGACTTAGGATCAGATGCGAATGTTCTGCCGAGGCAGACATGGGAGCACATGGGGAGGCCTACGTTGCAATGGTCTCCTATTCAACTACGAATGGTGAACCAACAGAAGATAATACCTATGGGGAGATTGTAGGGAATCACCATGGATATTGAGGGAGCGAGCGCACTAGCAGACTTTGAAGTGATAGAGATTTTTGATGACAGAAATCCCTACCCTACACTCTCAGGAATTGATTGGGCCACTAACATGAACGAGGTGACTAATCTAAAGAAGTGCGACATGATTTTTGATAAGAAGTCTCTCCACGTAGTTATACCCTTGGACCCCGCGGAAGGATCGCACTACACAAAGCCGGTGTGCGACTATGAAAGTGATGATGATTTGGAATGCATCTACAAAATTACTGTGCGAGAGCAAGACTAGGTAAATCTTACCGTGGATGGACGAATTTCATGGGAGTGTGAAAGCTCCTATACATCAGATTCTAATGAAGAGATAGAGCGATGGAAGAACTGGTTACACGAGGTAACCACGCTTAACTGTAATATGATGACAAGGTCGCTATGCTGCGTATCGAAAGAAGTGAGGGATCTGCCTACTTATGATGGGTTAGGTGAGGTAGATGATTTCTTAGACAGATTCAAAAGGGAGGTGCCGAAAAAGCAATGTTTCTAGGCCGTGAATTGGGTACTGTGCGCTATGCCTACAAGGTGGGGGGGTATGCACCAAGGAAGCTTTCAGGACTGGCGCAAATGCAGGAGAATGATGCGCATACATTTTGGGAAGCCTAAGATGCAACTAACAGACAAGTATGATGGATGGGATGATCCGTGCGCACACCTGGCCAAGTGGATGAAGGTCTATGGAGAAAAGACAACCTGAGTGGATGCACCTATTCTGTCATACCCTAGATGTTATTCCCATGAACTGGTATATAAAGACAAAGCTCTACCATGGGACAAGTGAATGGAATATCCTGCGCAAAGGGTTTCTGTTAACCTTCACTTTTGAGGATTGTTGGTGGGACACCATTGATGATGTGCTACAAGAGGTAAAAGCAACTATTTTTAGGATACCACAGGAGCCAGTAGCATCGATTCAGCCTGAATGGGCTACTCAGCTGAGCTACGTGTTGGAATGTTATAATGTGAATGTTGAAGAAGAAGATAAGGATCCGCAGAAAATTAACATTCCAGAAACAGAAGGCCATCGTGAGGTTCAAGGACCACAAATTGAGAACCCTGACATAACCACACTGGTAAAGACAAAGTAGGTGAACATTGGTACAGAGGCCGAACCTAAGTTTGCAACGTTTGACAACTACTGGACAACGTGATGGTGGATAAGGTCGTTGAGTTACTCTGCGAGTACCAAGACTTATTCCCGACCAAGTTTATGGATTTAAAGGGAATCATTGGAGATTTAGGAATGATGAGGATCACATTAAAGCCTGACACGAAGACAGTTAAGCAGAGGCCTTACTGCTTAAATTTGAAATACAAGGAGAAGGTCTGCATAAAACTAGACAAAATGCTCACAGTGGGAATCATTGAGCCGATGGAATAATTTGAATGGGTAAGCCCTATGGTGGTTCAAGAAAAGAAGAAAAAGGGCAAGATAAGAATATGTGTGGATCTCAGGAAATTAAATGATGCATGTGTGCATGATCCATTCCCAAACCCATTCATAGATGAGGTGTTAGAAAATTTCGGTGGGCAGGAAGCATATTCTTTCACTGATGGGTTCTCAGGGTACCACCAAATCAAAATCACGCTGGAAGATAGGAGAAAGACAACCTTCTTGACTGAGTGGGTTTCTTTCAATACACTATTATTTCGTTTGGGTTGAAGAATGCACCAACCATCTTTTCGGGCGTGGTTGTTGCAGCATTCAAGGAATATATCCACAAGTTCCTAGAGGTTTATTTTAATGTTTGGACTATATTTGGGCTAGTTAAGCACCATGTAGCAAGCTTACGCTTGATTTGGATACCTACTGAAGATACCAAAACGCGCTTAACTTCAAGAAGTGTACATTCCTCGTTCCTTTTGGGAACTTTTCGGGACATGTGGTTTGCAGATAGGGACTGATGGTAGATCCCACGAAGATTATGGTGATTCTGAATTTGGAAGCGTCGTGAAGTGTGAAACAGTTGTGCGCTACCCTGGGACATATGGGGTACTATAGGAATTTCATCAAAAGCTATGCCCAGATCACTGTGCCGATGGAAAAGCTGTTGAAAAAAGATGTCATGTTCTGCTGGAACGATGACTGTAAGAAAATCCTGGATGTATTGAAAGAAAAGATGGTCACTGTGTCGATCCTGGTCTTCCCGAACTAGGATGAGGAGTTTCATTTCCATGTTGACACATCGTGTATAGAATTGGGAGTGGTACTAACACAGGATGGTGGAGAGGGCTTGGATCACCCTATCGCATTTGCAAGTTGCATATTGTCTAAAGCAGAAAAGAACTATTCCACCACTGAACGTGAGGGGTTGGCTATGGTGTATGCACTCCAGAAATATCGACACTGCTTGCTAGGGGGGCACTTAAAAATGTACACAGATCATTTCGCACTAAAATAATTGGTTAATAAGCTTGTGTTAGGGGGCGCATATGTGGATGGCTTCTATTGTTCCAAGAATATGATTTTGAAGTTGTTGTGAAACCTAGATGATTGAACATAGGACCGAATCACCTGTTCCGCATTGAGACAAGAGAAGAACCTACTAGTCTGGAGGAAGTATTACCCAATGCGCTTCTCTTTGCTGTGCGCGTAGCGGATGGAAATTTTCAAGATATAATCTAGTTTCTCACGACTGGAACTACGCCGAAAGAGTACTCCGTCCAGCAAAAGAAGGAACTAGTGGTGCGGGTGGCAAATTTTTCTGTCATTGCAAGGCACCTATATAAGATGGGAAATGATGAGATACTGCGAAGGTATGTACCTGAATTTGAACGAAGCCATATCATCATGGACACAAATGGGGGTGCTGCAGGAGGACACTATGCAGGGAGTGCGATCGTGCAAAAGATTCTCTGCGCAGGGTTGTGGTGGCTAACCCTTCATCAGGATTAAAAAGCACATTGCAAGGCCTGTGATGTATGTCAAAGAATAGGTAAACCATCACAGAGGAATGAGATGCCTTTGAATCCACAAATAACGCTACAACCCTTTGAAAAGTGGGCGACTTTGTAGGACCTATCAAACCATCAAGGAAAGATGGGCACGAGATATATTATCACTGCAATAGAGTACCTGACTCGTTTGGCAGAAGTGCAATCGGTAAAAGATTGCATGGCTGCCACAGCCGCGAAGTTTCTGTTTGAACACGTATTGACATGATTTGGATGTCCCAAGATCTTGATGAGTGTTCGCGTACACATTTCCTGAATGAGACGATTAGCACATTGACAGAAGAGTTTTAGGTGTATCATAAAAAAATTACACCGTATCACTGACAAGCCAATGGGACATTAGAAGCATTTAACAAAGTATTGGAGACTATACTAACCAAAGTATGCAATGCACAACGAAGTGATTGGGACCTGTGCGTACCTGCAGTTTTATGGGCTTATAGATGACATGCAAGAAACTGATGGGATAGGCCCTTTTCGGCTGGTCTATGGAGTGGAAGTCATAATGTCGATGGAATACATCGTGCCTAGTCTACGCATAGTAGTGCTCACAGGTATGATGGATTGCGGAGCCTTGGAGGAGAGGCTCGCAGAGTTGGAGGAACTCGAAGAATAATGGTTTTTGTTATATTCCATCAGCAGGTACAAAAGCAGCGCGAGAAGGCCTGTCACGGTCAACATATTAAGTTCCGCACCTTCAAGGTGAACAATTTGGTGTTACTGTATGATACTAAGTTTGATAAACTCCCGGGAAAATTTAGAATGCATTGGCTGGGATGTATGTTATTAAGGAGGTCACAAATGGAGGTGCAGTGCAATTGGTAAAGTTAAATGGAGAACCTTTCCCAAGAAGAGTGAATGGTAGTCGGTTGAAGCCATACACGAGTGGCCTAGCTATCTGACTAGCCCACCAAAGTATAGTCTTATCTCTTCAGGTAAATCAAAGGAGGCACAGGACTTAAACAGATGCAAGGAATGTAGGAGAAGATACAAGGAAGCAGTTCAGATACAACAGTCTCTGAACAGTGCGTGCAAGAGGTACATCAGGCAGTTGCTTAGTGCACTGCCAATCTTGCAGCAGTTCGGACAAAGTTGGGAGGTCTCCGCGCAAAAATATCTACACTGATAAAGTAACTCGAGGGTGAGTCATGATGTTTATGTTGGGGGCCCGTTGGGCGCGAGATCCCCCAAGGCAAGTTTTTGGGCTTAAAGACTAGATTTTTACCAAAGCTAATGTAAAGACTCTGTGTTTTGTGGGCGTGGAGCGCGAAGATTGTAAATGAGTCATAGGGTTGTTCGCCCTTATTTTTATAATTTAATGTCGGCTTTAGAGATCTACCCAAGGTTCACGGACCATGGGATTGTATAAATAGAGCGAGGCTCTAAGTTGTAAATCAGTTAAGTTGACCAAAGAAAGTAAGATCTAACGATGAAGAATTGAGTCTTATATAAGTGTAGAGTCGATTCTTTGGGTCATAGAGTAGGAGAAGGCTCTGCAGCAAAGTGCACAGAGGCCTAGTAGTCTGTAGCTGAGTGCGTGGACCCCTACCGCTGAGTGCGTAGTGCGGGTCGAGTCTATAACCTTTGGAGAAGTAATAAAGAGAAGTTTTACATCATTTCTATGTATCTTTTTCCTATTTTGTGCATTGAATGTGACATATATAAATTGCATTTCTATTGTTTATATGATGCACGAACTTATGTGAATTTGTTGATAAAGATAATATAAGATAAAGTATCTGTTTACGTGAAGATAATTAACTGTTATAAGAAGATAAGTAAGCTACGCAGTGTAACTTGGGGAAGTAGTGCAGATCGTTGCTAGGGCAGCATGAAATCACGTCAGCCCTTGGTTAGGGCTGTGCGATGGTGATTATAACAGATCGCGAAGGCCTCGCAGGTCTGGATAGTGCACAAAGCGACCTGCGCGAAGGTATTCACAGTCGGACTAAACCAACCCCTCAAACATCTCAAGGGTGCAGAAACTTGGTTCCATCATCCCCCCATATTGCTTCGGGTGAGACCTCAGTCTGCGCTCCGTGGGCTATTGCCGAAGGGGCCCATAGTAAAAATATTTGTTTGGCTAATTAACTTCAAACCTGGGTTAGGCCCCCTCAAGCCAACACTACCTGAAATAGAGATTTGGTTCAGCCATGTCTATGGTCAGTTGGTATGTGGAAGTCCCGAACCTGATTGAATTTTCCTATGATTAATAAAAGCTAAGTTCTCTTACTTTTACACTGGCTTATATGTGGATTTAATGGCTGTCATATCTCTGATATTTATTTGGTTTTTTGCTGGTTATAAGCATGGTTATATGACTGGTTCATGTCATGGTTATTTCATGTATTTACTTGTAATTGTTAAATGGATGGATGAAAGACATAACTAATGATATAATAGTTCAATGTAGAAGGAGATGATCCTTTTGGTTATGTTTCATAAGTGTATTCAGTCATCTATGCTCTCTCTTGTATCTTAGACCTATAAGTGTTTGACAAAATGTCAGTCCTGCATTAGGGATGCTCAAGCCTAGTCCTAAGGTTCATTTTTAATTTGTGTATACTGTTATCATGTCTTTTATGGATTCTGGAGGTTGTAAGAAGTTTTGAGTAGAGATCAGGATTTTGGGATAGAAAAGTGGCTCAAATCTCGGGGACGCTGGCATAAGTCTATTGAGAAGAGTCCATGGATGCTGGCACATAGGCCTATGAGAGTGGCTTTGGGTTTCTAGACGTTGTCATGCCTATAGCATGAGAGCGACCAGGGGTTAAAAGTCTTAAATCATCAGTGGGACTTAGGTACAGGATGTCAGAGTGGATGACATGTCTTTTGACGGTGCTGTTACTGATGTGGATGGGTTTGTTTAAGGTGTTTTTTTGATTCCAAGGAGGTTGAATCCCTTATAGTATCCTCTCTCATCGCATGTTTATCCCAACTAGTCGGTTTCTTGGGTAGACCTAGAAGGAGGGGGTGTTACACCAACCAAGGATATTATCCCAATCACACTACACCCACACAAAACCCTGCTATGCAGGGAAACAAATAACCTACCATGTAGGGTGGCCAATATCATCCCATGAAGGGTGGTTAATACCCTCGTATGCAAGGAGGGTTGTACCCCACTAGGGCCACATAAGTGGTTTCCACCTCCCAAAGCACTTATGCCAACCCAATTCAAGGGAACCCTTACTTCCCTTTTACAATATCCCAACAGAATAACCCACCAACACAACCTAATGATGGGGTTAATTTCATGCAACGTTCTTTCCCGCAGCAACAACAATTATTTGAATAGTTGAATATGGTAAATCCACCAAATTCCACTAAGAAGAAAGGAAAGAAAAAGTAGAAAGGGGAACCTATATAGGGGGAACAACCAACAACAACCTGTGTAGGTGTCAGCTAGGGAAATCCCCCCTAATTGGAACCAAAACTAGGGTCAAACCAATAACAACCCATAAAAGCAGAAAAATAACCCTAGTCTAAGGACTAATCATGCTTGTGCTATTTGTGGGGAATATGGGCATTACACTCAACTCCCCGAATTGAAGAGGATAATGATACCAAGGGGAAAGGGGGGGAACCAACAACCTATAGTAATGCAGAATCCCTTCCCCCACCAAGGAGTGGTGAATATTGAGCATGAACCCTCTCAACAACAATATCATAATCCTCTTAGAGGAATTTTAAAAAGTATGACCAATCAAGACATTTACATGGCAAGGGAAGATGTTCTTCTGCAAACGCAAAACTAGGATTACAGAACCCCACTAGTAACCAACCCTTCCATCACAACCACCATGGAATTTGTAGGACCATTGAAGATACCACGACCCCTAGTAGAAACCATCCCATTGATGGTCAAAGGACCACTACATCAAGTAGGACATAATTCAAAGGTTTCTCACAGCTACAACATTGTAGATGACCTAGCTCAATCCCCATCATCTATTCCAACATTGGAAGTATTACAAACATGCCCAACTCAAAGAAAAACCCTACTTTCTATGTTAGCAATCGACCCTATTGATTCTCATTTTATGGCTTTCTATTTGGATAACATTGCTCCACACCTTTCATCAATAATCGCCTTCCAAATTTTGTTCACCATTCAGAACATTAACATCCATCGATGCATAGTTGATGAGGGAGCATGACATGTTTCATGTCCAAAACAGTTTGGTAGAAACTAGGATCCCCTTATCTCAAATCATCACCCATCACCGTCAGAGCATATGACAGCACCCCTTGACCCCTGTAAGCCTTTTCTAGGATGTTTTCGTAGAGATCACTGACAAATTTTTTCTCATAGACATAGAAGTCCTCAATGCCCAGTTCAATTACAATTTCCTTCTTGGTCGTAGCTACATGTATTCTATGAATGCAGTAGCATCTTTAGTATTTCAGATCATGATGTTACCCCATGATAGGAAAATCATTACAATTGACTAAATCACGTACTACAAGAAAAAGACATCCACCACCCCAGATGGTGTATTACCTTTTGTAGGATCCCACAATGAGAATATTACATATTTTACTGAAGTAGGTATAGGGATGTTTAAGGCATCATCACTACTTGGTACATAACCTAGAGACACACCTTTGATATAGGTTTCCCCAACAGCTTCGATGTGCATGATGAGTTCATAAAACATCCCTCAAACTCAGGAACCTGTTCCAGACACCCTCTGTGCTGTGATTATTGAACTTACATTCCTACCCTACACCATCACTTAGACTCCCTTCTTATAATCCCCACCTGGTTTTTTCTCACACCAAGTCATGGAAACACTCACGTTATCTAATATGGATTTCGTGATACATATCGGGTATCTAGCCCCATAGGCCATGTTAGTAAACTTAGGTATTACTTCGATGGGCATCATTCCTATAGCCACCTCTCAAGAAACCACCATAAAATGATCTATGCCTGCATCAACATTAGTAGGTGCCAAAAAGAGGGATAAGAAAAAATGGAAGAAGGTATAAGCCTCAAACACTTCCTCATCCAGGGTACCACCACCATGTGCATTTTGTGAAGTATCAGGTCACCCTACCAACATGTGCCCCGAGTTAGAGGAGTTTAAAGCTCTTCTTCATGCCCCAAAAATGCCAGTGGCCCCAACTCCATCTTCAGGTTACAAAGCCACACCAACACGTAATAAGCCATTGTCTACTAACCATGCATGCACCATTTGCGTATAGTATGAACATTACACTCATCGCTATCCTGAAATACCTCATTATCGAGATGCATTGGGTGCACTCGCTCAAGAAAATACTGTGACTCCATCACTTCTAGCCACACGAGTGACAGATGATGGGTCCAAAACAATATATTGTGTATTTGAGGAAGAAGAACCGCACACTATTCATCCTTGTTCCCATTGTAATTCTACCTCTCACCTGTAGCCAGTATCCAGAAAAATGGCAAGTTGACCTAAGGAATTATTGCTAAAACCTTCCCAGTCTTGCCCCTATGTGACAAACTTGGCTACCTGATTAATCAATGCTGAGAATTGAGAAAAATAGGAGAGGTGTTTCTATTGTTGATCCACATTCTCCGACCTACTTGCTCAAATCAGTTTATACACTTGCGTAATCGTTGTTGTATTTGTTCCCAACTACATCATACACAAAATTTTCAATACCTTCCACATTTTCAAGTAGCAAGAGCAGGCTTGTGGGAAAGTGACATTAGAGGCATAGATCCTTCTCCCATAGATGATACTAAGATCTACAGGTGGCCTGCACACTTGAATTCCCCACCTCATGACATCAACCATGTGTCATCATCTCAAACTAAGGGAACTTCTGATACCCACACCATTTATTACATCAACACAGATCCTACATCATCTACAATTCACCTGTGCAATATTTGTAGCATCAACTTTCATAGTTCTGAGACATGCCCTATGTTACAAACATTTGGACAACTTAGAATACGGCACCCACCAGTTCAAAAAATCCCTTAACACAATCCTCTCATAAAGGAAGATGCATTGGCTTCTAGGACACCAACGTTATCTCAAAATCCTTCTCCCACTCATTGTCAATTCACCATTACGGAGATTCTCCCACCACCCGGTGTTGTTGACACACGTCATCACATATGATTGATTTCCTTTACTATTGGAACCATGATTCACATCATCTACCTAACATTTCTTGGTGTCAAGACTACTACACCCACCAAAAAGATGGTACTGCCACTGAGTGTGCAGACTCATCCAATCTACACATTTTCAACATCGTTGTGTTCTACAGCGACAATTGTTGAATGATTATCTTATCTTTCAACCAACACAACTAGGTCCCAATCCCATCCTCACGACCTCAAACAACCTATGTTACCATTCGATATTATTTTTCACTCAGATGAAGATATTCTAGATGTCATGATGGAACCAGAATGTCTGTGGGATGTCATTCATCACTATTCTTTCTTTAAACCTGAGAAAGCATTCTCACCTATTGATGCACATAGCCACAGTATTTGCACAATAGAAACAAAGGACTTCCTACCACTAGGATAGATAGATTGGTTCAAAAATCCCATCCTTTTGCCAGATGCATTTGAGAAAGGGAATATGTCTAATATCTCACCTACTGTCAAGGTAGACAGTTCCACCAAGCCAGGATTATTCGAATAAATCTCACTGGGGGGAAGCATGTTCCCAAGGCAAGGTAGCCTCATACAAAGCCATTTTTCAAGAATCATTAGAAGAAATTTTAGCCTAAAAGTGGCCTCTTAAGGAAAAATAATAAACAAGAGTTATGAATTTTGGAGGGAAAAGAAGAAAACTACTTTTTTTAATTGTATTTTTGGCTTATCTCGTTATAGGTTTACTCAAATTTAAAGTGTAGACACTTGTTTGATGTGGAAATAAATTCCACATCCAATAAGTACCCAGTATGCATACTTTTGAGAAGACTCACATTGATAAAAATTGAAGATACATTTAAAAAACATGTGAACATACTTTTTTAATGTATCTTTAATTTTTGTCAATATGGATCTTCTCAAAAGTATGTATAATGGGTGCTAGTTGGATGTGCAATTTAATTTTTCATCCAAAGAGTGTCTACACATGAAATTTGAGTAAACCTGTAATGAGATAAGCCAAAAATACAATTGAAAAAAATATTTTTTCTTCTTTTCCCTCCAAAATATTTACATGTACGTCTTTTTAAATTTAAAGGATTTTGATTGTCATACATATTATGACATGGAAATTACATGAAAATTTCATGGGCACATTTAGGCTGAAATTTTCTCTAATAATAGGGACAGCTTTGCATGGTCTCACTCGGAAATGCTTGACATTAGTCCTACTATTCTGGAACATCACATTAACACATGGCCTGATTCCTACCCTGTTATGGAAAAGCATATTCAGCTCCATCCCTCTAAAGCAGAAGTGATTAAACAAGAAATTGAATAGATCACCGCTCTTTCCTTCGCGGAGGGGGATCTAGTACTTCACTATGATGTTGCCAAAGAAGCTTTGGGGCTAGGGAAGTTCGAAACGTTATGGAAGGGACCCTAAATTTTTAAAAATTTCCTCCTAAAATGGGCATACATGTTAGCAAAGCCTGGTGGGACTTGCCTTAAAGACCCCATCAACAGGATCTACCTCAAAAATTTATATCCATAACACTCACAACAACCCTAAAATGAAATGTATGCACCATGAATTATTTTTATGATGATCACCTCATCATATATGTACACTAAAATCATACTCTCATCATGTGTCGCAAATGGATTATTCGCCAACCTATCATCATGGGTTCGCTGATGGTGCTTCTCAATGGTTGCAAAACCTCACAGTAGCAGCTTGGGCCATATACTCTCTTGATCTAACACCCTTCCACTAGAACGGGCTTTGCATTGGATTAGCCACCAATAATCAAGCCGAATATGATGTCATCATAGGCCTCTAGGTTAATGCCTCCCACCTAGGTATCAGTCACTTGCATGTGTTCCTTGATTTCCAACTTGTTGTATCATAGTTGAACAAAACCTTTAGGGTATGTGACCCTTGTTCTTTTTTGGAAATATCTGCATGCACAAAGGTTAGCTCATGGTTTTGATCATATCACATTTGCACATAACCAAGAAATCAAAATCATGTATTTAACTGCATAGCTAATCAAATCTTAGACTGGCATGTATCACATATGCATCATCAGAGATACATAAAGAATAAATATCATATACATCCAATAATTGCAAAAAAACATCACACGTATGAATATATATATCATCATCATCAAAAAATATATATGTAAAAATATACATCCACTGCCCAATGTCAGGAAAAAATGAGTCATCAAAAAGCGGCCTCACTCTATCTCAGACCATCATCTTGTTTATCATTTTCTCATCTAGAATCACCCATCCAGCCTTAGGCATCCTATGGATTAGGGCTACCGTTTGATCCCATGCATCCTTAGCATCCCCTGCACGTGCTTCTGTAGCCTCAACATGATTCCATAGTCTCTCCATCTCAGCGAGAAGAGATAAAATTTCCCCCTCCCTAGAGGGGTCCCCTATCTCTGGACGATGATGCTAATCTAACCTCTTAGGGTCCTCATCCACCCTATCATCTCTCTATCTTCATGGCCCACTTACTGCATTAGTTCCACCTAGACGATGAGGATCGTCGCCCACCAATCGTGCCAACAAATGTCTGGTAGGTCCCACATATACAATTGAACATACATGGTATCAGTATGGACATATATCATATATCATAAATACATGTAAATCATCGCAATGCAGAAAGCACAATCACATACTTGTCGGGCCCCAAGCATCACCTGGGGGTAATCCCATCTCTAGATCTCCATGGAAATCCGCACCAACATATAGAAAATCAAGAATCATATGGTAGTTGGACAACCACCAACCCTCAACTGTGGGTATCCAATACTGCCCTACCTCACCCCAACTTTCCTGGGGCATCATCGGTTCCCATCGATGGATCCACGGATATCTCTTCAGCCCTATTAGCACCACTGGCACCAGGTGAACATCATGACCCTCTCATACAAAATGCTACAAATCATGCTACTGTAGAAAAAACTCTACACCTCACCCCTATGAACTATTTCAGTTGAGACATCATCCTCTTATGGAAGAAGCCCACCTATTCGTAAAAGACATGTCTCTGAAGTCTCTGGAGGATTGTGAGTTGTGGCCATGAAATGTAGTTCAGGGCCGCTATCCCTAAAAATCGTATAATCATAGTTGATGTCGCTCTCTCAGTTATGTCCAAGATCACATCAATACAGATACAACCCTCCTAAAAAGGATCAGCTCCATGGTGCACCTCAACCCATGTTGTTAGGTCCACCCGACCAGGCAGGAGTAATGTTGGTGGTACCTCACCTTGAGGCACTAGTCTTGTCACAAAGTAAACATCCACCTCATTAGTGAATGTCACAACACGACCCCATATGTCAAATCCCTATTGGTCCAATTAACATCTCTCTATCACAAAACGCAAAAATTCCTCTTATAATATGAGCAGAGGGTTCTAAAAAAACTTCAAAATCCCCTATATGGTCAGTAATGCTTGACCCAGAGCATCGTTGGCCGCTGGTATGTAGCTATGGTCTAAATCCCATTGCACCATATCATAGCCATCATTCCCAAAGCATGAAAAATAAAAAAACCGACCCCAAGGCTAAAAATCTCCCATTTATCAACATCGCATGCTTGTTTTAAGAACGAGTGCATGGTCACACGTTTGTTCCCAAAGTAGGCACATGATACCATGGTGAATTTTCTTATACAGTCATGTGCACCATGCGAATGTCACCCTTCTACCCACAAGGATGTTGGCCCCTTGGCTGCACGTATGTCCTTTGCACAGATGTGTGATGCGCATGACTGTTTCTTACACAGTTGTGCACCTCACACTCCTATCACCAATAAAGTCGTGAGGTCCTCGACATGAAGACCTCACAGCTGTCTCACCCATAGTCGCACACTTGCATCATTGTTTTTCCCTTACTCGCACACCCCCTACACGACTATTCTATAGTTTCCTATGCAGGTTTTGAATTTTTCCCCTACAAGGCCTATATAGGCCATCTTGTATGACCTATCTACCCTAGCCTACCAAAATCACAAAGCTCGAGTTTTGAATTCTTACCTGGCTATCCTCATGCGCTACCTAGGTGCTCTAGCTAGCTGTTATAGAAGAAAAAGATCATGGACCCTACTTTGGATTCCACATTAGCAAGTATAAATGAGGTGGCATATGGTCCATTTCCACCTATATATTGCCATCTTTGTCACCTTCCATAGGCTTCTTTAGAAGCTCAGTACCTTGTTTCACAAAACCATCAGCAATGTTGGGATCAGGATGACATCATCTACATAGTGGTAACCTCTATTTCATTTCCACAACATACTCATTTTTGGGCCCGTTTTACTGTTCAGAGTACCCATCAGGTGCGCCTTTCCATGTTTTTTGATTCGTTTTGTTTAGCATATTTCAACTTACACATAATTTCATCCATATGTTTTCACTTGAGGTATTGGTTGTCGAAGTTGTAGCCCCCGCGCCCCTCGCAGTTTTTCAGTAGAATTAGTCCCTTGGTGACAATCGACAGTTAAGGCATCATCCTTCACTCGACATGATAAGATTCCTTGAAATCTTTGCATATACCAACATCATTTATTTGAAATTAACCATAGGTTCTATCATCTCGACCACATTTACCATCACCTTCAACTTGAACTTGGTAAACATCCATGTCAGTCAATAGTACCTCCCATACATGGATCATCTCATTTTTTAGTTCACCTTACAGTATTGAGATCCGTGACCATTTCCCTCAGGCCCAAGAGCCATCTCATTCACATTTCTTGAAGATCCGACTCATTCTCCTCTTCTTTATTCATTGCTTACCAACCCCTCTCTTGGGCCACCATTATTATTCATTATCGGATTAAACAGAGTGCATACTTGCATTCTACATTTGGCCTATCATTCTTCCATCTAGAAATAACTTATCTTTGTCACTTAATCCGCACCACCACCTTCACACCGAGACCAAACAATGGGGCCCCCACCTATAGAAACAAACCCACTTGCATCATTACACAGGCCATAATTTTCTTGGGGCACCCGTCACTATGTTTGTACATCCCAAACCAATTTTACATTCTTTTGATAAGTGTACAAATATTTTTTAGGAAAAGGACTCCCATCCATATTTTTGTGTCTTTTATCCGGCTAAAGTCCCTAGATGCCCTTGGTTGGAGCTCGCTTATACCACCACACCATGATCCATATTCATCCATTATTTACCATGATAGTCAGAATAGGCTCATAGCCACCCTAGATGTCCTACTGACTCTAGGGGCATTTCCCCCAAAGGAATTGTTTTGACCACTGCCACTCGCATTACAAATCCAACCTCAGGTAGTTTTATGTTGGGTGTTTTTTATTTTCTTTCCACGACTAGTCGCACATGTGGGGGGGTGATAGTCCCCCCTATTCATTTCACGTGAGCACAGTAGGGGGGTGACACTGGGGTGCAGCCCCCCCTATCGGGGGGTTTCAGGGGGGCAACATCCCCCCTACATGGGGTCCAGGGCAGCACACTAGGATTTTTTTTTGGACACTATATTAGGTGGTCAGACTTACCTATGGTTTTTTGTATGGGTTTTTCACATGGTTTCAGGCATGATGGTTTTTTGCCCATGGTATTTTGTAGATCTGGTCAAGGGAACTACGGATATTTTCTAATCCAGGGTTAATGGATTAGGGTTTATGAATGCTTTGACATGTATATCTATGTATTGTAACATTGAAAGGAATATAATGAAAAATCAATTTGGTAGTCTTAGTTTTGGGATTTAGAGGAAAATCTATATGCATTTGTTTATATTATTCTCATTGTTTATTTTCTATTTTTAGAATTTGTCTGCAGGTAATTTCTACACAGGGTTAAAACGTACTTTTTTGGTATCTACCCATGTTTTCAGCTCTTATTATCATGAATCTATGACCCAGCATGTTACAACCATCTTTATTCCTTCACAAAGATTCTCTAAATTAATATTCCGGATGGTTGGCACTTCTTTCTTGTTGACTTCAACACCCATCTTCCAGGATTGAAGCAGTAACTTGGTTTCTCCCCCCTTTATGGGACAACATCGGGTGGCACAGTGGGAATCAATATTGTCCATTGATGTCACTAATCTCCCTGACATTCAACACCAACACAAATTTTCATGTCAGGGTAGTATCATGCTTTGTGGCCATTGAAACTCTCCCATTTAGTCAAATACCCATGCATCCCTTAGCACCTCATTCAACAATGCTTACATTTCGATGCATGGAAGGTACCCAAATTTAAAGACCCATGTATCCCTGAGCACCTCATTCAACAATGATTCACATTTAATGCATGGGGGAACCTAGTTCTGTCTATTTGTCAGAGACATCCCTAAGGGCGTAAGTGATTATCATCATCAACCATCAACATGTGAGCCACATCAACTCTGACATGACAGGACCATTTCCTATGCGATTTTAATACTTATTCATAGCCATCATAACAAGCATGGGATATTCCCACCTCATATAGAAACTTTTGTATCAATATTTCTTTAGAGCATGGTTCTCTTTAGTTCTCAGTCAAGGATTTTCCCTAATCATCTCTAGAGTAAGTTACTCTATCTCTCAAGAAGTTGGTAAGACTCCTAGTCAGATTAGAAAAACATGATGTATTTTGATATTGTTTCTACTTCAGTTACATATGTATGAATTTTTTGTACCTTTCATGATCCATTTCACTTTAAATATGTTTGATTTTCAAGGTGTGATAAGCAGAATTCATATTCTATGCTTTGTTTTGGGAAAATCAGCATAAATTGTTTCATTTCTTCAGTTTAAAAAGAATTCATTGTTTTCATGTTCTTTTTAGCACCTCACCAGTCCAAACCATTTCATCACTATACTACAAAGTGTTAAATTAACTTGCCTACCTTGCCCCATCAAATGTCTGCAATTTTGATTCTCTTTTGCCCTAACCTAGTTCACTCTCTAACCTAATTCACTCATCCAGTGACTACCCCAACCAAATCATATCAAAACAACCCTGAGCTACTATATCTAACCTAAAACCCTAATCCATCCAACCCTCATGGCTATGATCCTTTGAAGAGATCCCTCTCCGACTTGGTAGGGCTAGCTACCAAGTCAAAATATTGGTCTGTGGTTACCTCAGCTAGACTCTTCCTCAGCCTTGGAGAGCTAGAGGAGTGATAACATACTGGCGCCATTGCCGAGGAATGAAAGGTTAATTTTCCCTAGGTGTATGACTAGTTCTTATTCAATTTTGTTCCTCTAGACGATGGGACTAAGCTTCATAAAGGTTGATTCTATAATTGTAGTGTCGAGATTGTAGAGCTGGCCTCGAGGAGACAAACAAGGCAAAATTATGCATCTTGATCCAGCTGATTCGATCGAAGACAATTAAAGCTTGTTCAAAAAGTGAAGAAGGGTACAAGTCACAAGTTCAAATCAGAATTCATTCCATTGGTAAGCTCTTGATCCTTACCAATTTAACATTTCTCTATTGAAGACTCTCCTTTGAAAAGATCTTTGTTCAACTCAAAGTCTTAGGTCTTTTTCCTCATATAGTTTGTGACCTTGTTAAGATACTAGCTCCGAGAAGATATACCAGGTCAAACCTTTCCTCCTTCTTCGGTTGATGATCCTAAAAGATTGTTGAGAAATCCTAAAGTCCCTTTCCTCAAGACTAAAAGCACAAAATTAGAAAGGATCACTTCCTTGCGAGATCAAATACTTAGTATTGAGGATATTTTGTTTGACATTAAATTTGAGCTATCCCTATCTGAGTCTTGTCTTATAGAAGAATTTTTTGATCCCAGAAAGTTTGACTCATAACTTACCTCCTCAAAGTCTTTGTTTAATCAACCTTTTGTTGCTTCTCAGTCTTCAAAACTTGAGCACGAGGTTTGGTATAATTTTGAGAAACTTCAAAGCTTAGCTGATCAAATAAAAATCACTGCGGAAAATGGCTATATTCAGCATCAGCTTGAAAGATTATCTTCTGCCATATCCCCTACCCAACCTCCGAAAACATCCATATCACCACCTTCTTCTTCATCCCAACCAACACAACCCATTGCAGTTCCCATTCACCATTCCCCAGCACTCATGGTGAGATTTGCACCCTTAGTATTACCTAGTCAGTTGGCAGCTTTACCTTAGACCTATCGCCAGAGACTTCCTCTTTTTTATGGAAGCCCAGGAGTCATAGCACAACAACATATTGATAAGATGGCTGATTTCATTGACTTAGAGGAGGTTGATGAAGATGATGCTAAAATGAGACTAATGGCCCAAAGTTTTTCTGGAGATGTGAAAAATCGGTTCCATGGTTTGGCAGCTAGCTCCATTGATACTCCTCAGAGGTTAAATCAGTTGTTCTTAGCCAGGTGGCAGGAAAAGAATAATCCATTGTAGATCTTTGCGGAATAAAATACATTGAAAATGAATCCTAATGAGGCAGTTTAGGAGTTCACTATAAGTTTTAATCATATCTACAATTCCATTCCAGGTAACATGAAACCTCCACCCGATTTGGCACTTCAACATTACCCGGATGATTTTGATTTGGAGATGGCTTATCAAGTAAGGGAAAGAGATCCTGCAACTTTGGAAGAAATGCAAAATAATGCGGTAAGTGTGGAAGAAAACTTGATGATTAAAAAGTCTCAGTTGAAACATGAGAAACCAGAAACAAAGTAACCATCAAAGAAGAACCTTCTTCTTCCACCAATCTTAAACTAGATGCACTTATCAGAACCATGGAGAGAATGGCTGACCGAATGATAAATTTAGATAGACCTTAGGATCCACAAGTTAGAAATCTGAACTTCAGGAACCAGGAGCAATCTCAGTACAAGATAAAACAGAGAGAGCAGAAAGCTTCTGAAGCATCGACATCTCAGCAGCCAATTCGGACACCCTTGAAACAGAGCTATGCTGAAGGAGAGTTTGATGATGAAATAGATCCGATTGTTGAGGAAAATCACTTCTTTAGAGAAGATTACCATCCGATTTTCTTGACTGAAAATGAGAAGTATGTCGAGGAGATGGAGGATCCTAAGGATGAAGACTACAAACTAGCAAATGACAATGCATTAGAAACTCAATCTGATGATTATCAAAGAGGATACTTAAATGCACTCAGCTCTCAACAAAAGCAATATTCCTTGAGAAATGGATATGTCCCAATCACCCTCATTCAGAAAAGGACATCACAACAGAAGGATACTCAACCAAAAATAAATCCTCAAGGAAATCAAAGAAAAGGTAAAGAGCGGGCAACAGCTAACTAAAGAAAAGCAAATCAAGCATCCATAGCAATCAAAACAAAGACCATGATAGTCAAAATAAGGATAAGACACCAAGAGATCTACCCGAGAAAAGAGACATCATCCAAAAAGAGGTAGACAAATCCAGCTCATTCAATTTAGAAATTGAAATTTCAAAGTTGAAAGTGTCAATCCCTCTTATTGAACTTGTCAAAAATAGCCATTACAAGTCTGATATAGTTAAAATGTTAAAAGTTGACCCTATGTTTGATATGGTTAATGTTGAAGATGACCAACCTGAATTAATTTTTGGTCTAGCCATAGATGGTCAGTCAGGAGATAGCGATGTTCCTCCATTTTATCTAAGTTTAAGAATCCATCAATACATTCTTCATAACTCCATGCTTGACTCCAGAGCCTCCCATAATCTAATGCCTAAAGCCATCATGGAAAGGTTGGGTCTAGATATAACTCATGAGTACCATGACTTGTACTCTTTTGATTTCAGTAAGGTCTATTGTCTTGGTCTAATCAAAGATTTGATAGTATCCCTAGACCAAATCCTGGCAAAGAATGTTTTAATGGATGTCGTGGTAGCTGACATACCACCATAGTTTGGGATGTTATTTTCAATATCTTGGGAAGAGAAACTAAGAAGCACACTGCATTTAGACTTCTCCTATGCCACCATCTCGGTTTTCAAGCAATTGAGGAAGTTTTACCGAGAAACCAAAATGAAATTCATGATAACTAGCAAGGAGTAGCTCAATAATCTTCCTATAAGCATTGTACATACAGATTTAGAGTCATTTATTTTATATAATGATAATGGGTTGAACGATGTAGATAGTCAGCTTGTGGAAATTAAAGATGTACTAGATATTTTCAATTGTATAAGGACAGTTTCAAATCAGGAAAAAGAAAGGCTACCAAGTTCATCAGAACAACCATTGGACAAGGGTAAGAAAGGCTTAGAACAACCATCAAAGAAGGTAATGGAAAATTCAGAACAATCTGAAGAGAAAGTTCATAAAATCAACCCAAAACATAAACAAGATGTACAACCCTTGGAAGAGAAACATGGCCTTTGGACCATGGAATTTGATGGTGCTCTTGGGAAAGATGGAGTAGGTATTGGCATTTGGATTTGAAATCCACATCATCAGCAAGGTGAGCTCCCTTAGAATGTTAGATTATGCTCATACAAGTTAGATTTTGATTGCACTAACAATGAGGCGGAGTATGAATCGTTGATCACAGGTTTAAAGATATTGAAAAGGTTAGGTGCATGAACATTTTTGATGTATGGTGATTCATAACTTGTGATCAAGCAAGCTAAAGATGAATATCAAGCTCACCATCTACAAATTAAACAATATAGAAATGTGGTTTTAGATATTCTTAGGATGTTTCCTGAATATACACTTTTAGTTGTACCAAGGAGTCAGAATCTTATGGCGGATTCATTAGCTACAGCTGCAAGCAATTTCAAAATCCCCATTTTTTCAAACAAGTTTGAGATTCATGTGAAGCATCAGCCCTCTATTCCTGACAACTTGCGATATTGGCAAGTATTCTGGGATGACAAACAGGTGAATAACTTTCTTCAGAGTGAAGGAGAGTTTGAGAATTGTTCCATGGATGAAGTTTACGACAAGGACGATCAAGTCATCGAGGCAACCCAAGTTGTAGAATTTCCCACTGTAGATCAATAGATTATGCAATAGACTAAAGAAAAATACAAGATCTACTTCTACAACAAACTTGCGGAAGCTTAATCGAATTTGAGAAAGATCAAATAGAACACATATAACTGAGAATGAGAAAGAAATCACACATGAACATATAAGTATACTCTGGGGAAAGCCTCAGCTAAAAAACCCTGATCTTTGTATTATCATACAAGTGGAAATATGTTTAGATTACACAAAGCATTAGCTCACAAGCTATCCTGCTCTCAGTACAATCCCTCACTGCTGCTCATAGACCGTCAAAGGCTTCTCACAAACTTTCTCCTCTGCCCTCCAAGCCTCCAATTTCCTTGCATAGTTTTCCTTGGGGTCCAATGCTGCCACCTATGTGAATTTATCTCTCACACAACACATTAAACTCAAAAGTAACTACACAATCCTTAAGGAGATAATTCCTTCTGCATGGATGAGTTTCTTATATAGGAAAAATCCTCCAACTGATAGTACATTGTCCCTTCCTCTGATCTCAACTGGGTCTTTGAGTGAACTGACATGCATGAGTTACTTATGAGAGAATATTCAATTATCTGAAGTGCAGCAGTTACAAGCATGCATGCATTAACTAATTGAACTCACAATTAGTTCAACAAACTATTTGAACTAATCTAACTAGACCTAACTCAGTTAACTGAGCTAACTAACTACAACTCAAAGTACAACTCATCCTGACCTCCTTTAATCAAGGGATAACTTCCTCAATCAATGGAGAAACTGTTGCATGTCTTCACATAGACTTCACGTTTGGTTTTGTACAACTAATTAACTCAAGATAAAGTAATTAATTATTTTACAAATAGCTGCTAAGATCAAATTCAAATTTTAATTCTCAATTTTAGTTTAGGGACTAACTAAAATTGGAATGTATCCCGAAATACTATTTATAGCAATGCTATTTTTAGCATTTTCATTTTTCGTTCCTTGTTGTTATGTCCGACACTATAGCAATGCTATTTTTAGCATTTGTATTTTAAGCATTTCTTGTTGCTATTTCCAACACTCCCTCTCAACAAGAAAGGCATTCAACTTGAACTCGATCCTAAACCTTTGGAATGTTCTGCATGCAACACTTCTCCCAAGTGTTGTTGCTCCAACAACTCTGGAAACAAAAAAATCTCCCAATTGACCTCCCTGTTGGGCTAGAAACACCCTCTGATGCTGGAGCTCCCTCTGCCACTGACAAGTGCTCCCTCTGTGACCTCTGAGCTTCTGCAACACTCCATGCATCTCACACCGTTGCACACCTCTCTATGCCATCCTGCACTAGTGCAACACTCATGTGCCTCTTGCATTGTTGCAGCCTGCTAGCTTTGCACTGTCTTGGGATTCCTGCACTGTAGCTCTCTCTGCCACTCCATCCACATTCATCTCTACCCACTCAGCTAGTCCTGCTACTCCTCATTAGGGTTCCCATAGCAAGGTCTAATCAAAGAGGTTGGGTACCTCAATGATCCTGCCCCTATTCTAGCCTTCTTGGGACTGTCACTCCACATCGCCCCACCTCTGACCTAGAGGTATGGATGCATGTGATCCCTCTACCCACTTGGCTCAAAATTTCCCCCTACTGGGGGTCTCTGCATGAGTGTATGCCTCCACTTGATCTCCTCTTGGCTTCTCCAGTTGTGGATACTCCACAACCTCCTAAAGCTGCTTCACCAATTGTGGCTCCTACATAATTGTTTAAGACTTCTTCTGGCACTACATGTTGAGAGGTAATGTACTCTCCCTCTCAACCACCAAGTCTCCAATAGTAGCCTTGCTCCTCAAGGCTTTTCATGCATCTTGAACCTCAAGAGCATACAGGTTCTTGACTCGTGAACCGATCAACTTCACCTGTCTTGTGGAGATGTGTCTAAGGAAAACCTTTCCCTTACTGAAGACTACATCATAGCCTTTGTCTTCCAGCATTGTGATTGATACCAAGTTTTTCTTCAGTCCTGGCACATACTTCACATTTGTCAAGGTAATGGAAGCTCCATGCTCCCTCTTAAAAACAACTGTGCCTACTCCTGAGACACTATACTTTTCATCATTACCCATCGTTATGAGTATCTGGAGATCTTTCTCATCCAAGGTACTAAACAAACTCTTATCGTCGGTCATGTGGAATGAAGCTCCAATGTCAAGAAACCAACCACATCCCACCATGATGAAACCATGCATACAAAGAGGGTGAAATCCAACTCAAATTGTGAGGCCAATGCCTCACCTTCAAATCCTTCCTTGGATACCATCTTGGATTTCTTCAGTGGACAATTTGTGGCAAAATAGCCCAACTCATGACAATGAAACCATCGCACTTTCGATTTGTCAATCTTCTTCCTACCATAGGAATAACTCGATTTGGGATGAGAATCCTTCTCCTTCCCTTTCTTTTCCTTACTCATTAAGGTGCAGTTTTCTTCATCCTCCTTGGATGAAGAACCATCTCTGGTGCTTCTCCTTATCTCCTCCTGCATCAGATCTGACCAAAGTTGTTTCCAATCTAGCTGTTTCTCTCTTCCATTTACCAAGTCTTGGTAGCTATTCTAGCTCTTAGGAAGACCGAGGAGAGCAAGACTCACCATATCATCATTGGATGTCATGATTCCTACACTTCCAATCTCATCTCTACAAGTGGTGAGCTTGTTCAGATATGTAAAGAGCTTGTTGCCCTTTTCACACTTGATTTTCCAAAGCTTGTCTTTCAGCGCGAGCTTCCTCCGATCACTATTGTTCTGATATAGATCTTTCAATGTTTTCCACATTGAAAACGGTGTCTCCTTCCCATGGAGACTCGAGACTATGTGGTCTCGAACTCCCTCCAGAAGGATTCTCCTTGCTCTAGCCACACATTTCTTCCATTTTGCCAATTATGTAGCATTAGACACTGCTGGCTTGGGGACTTCTTGATCAATGAAGCCCTTTAGACCGTTATCCTCTAATACTACTTCCATGCAATCCTTCTAGGCTATATAATTTGAGCTGCCATCAAGGGCATACTTGAGTCTTAGACCGCTGAATTCCATTGGTGAAATTGAGATGTGATAAGAACTCGATTTCTATAATCAGGAACTTCAAACTTCAAAATTCTCCCTTCTTTGTATATCGTTCTTCGCCCTTTGCTCCGATACCATGTAGAATTTCCCACTGTAGATCAACAGATTATGCAATATACTAAAGCAAAATACAATATCTACTTCTATAACAAAATTGCGGAAGCTTAATCGAATTTGAGAAAGATCAAATAGAACACATATAACTGAGAATGAGAAATCAATTAACATAGAAGAATACTCTGGGGAAAGCCTTAGCTAAAAAACCTCAATCTCTGTATTATCATACAAGTGGAAATATGTTCATATTACATAAAGCATCAACTCACAAGCTATCCTTCTCTCAGTATAATCCCTCACTGCTGCTCATAGATAGTCAAAGGCTTCTCACAAACCTTCTCCTCTGCCCTCCAAGCCTCCTATTTCCTTGCACTATTTTCCTTGGGGTCCAATGCTGCCACCTGTGTGAATTTACCTCTCATACAACACATTAAACTCGAAAGTAACTGTGCAGTCCTGAAGGAGATAATTCCTTATGCACGGATGAGTTTCCTATATAGGAAAAATCCTCCAACTGAGAGCACATTGTCCCTTCCTATGATCTCAACTGGGTCTCTGAGTGAACTGACATGCATGAGTTATTTACGAGAGAATATTCAGGTATCTGAAGTGCAGCAGTTACATGTATGCATGCATTAACTAATTGAACTCACAATTAGTTCAACAAACTATTTGAATTAATCTAACTGGATTTAACTCAATTAACTGAGCTAATTAATTACAACTCAAAGTACAACTCATCTTGATCTCCTTTAATCAAGGGATAACTTCCTCAATCAATGGAGAAACTGTTGCATGTCTTCACATAGACTGTATGTTTAGTTTTCTACAACTAATTAACTCAAGATGAATTAATTAATTATTTTACAAACAGCTGCTAAGATCAAATTCCAATTTTAATTCCCAATTCTAGTTTAGGGACTAACTAAAAATTGGAATGTATCCCGAAATACTATTTATAGCAATGTTATTTTTATCATTTCCATTTTTCATTCCTTGTTGTTGTGTCCAACACTGGTACCTAAAATGCTATTTATAGCAATGCTATTTTTAGCATTTCTTGTTGCTATTTCCAACACAAGTTGATATATTACAGCTGAAGGACAACAATTTTCTAAAAGTTCTTGTACCTTTGGGAGACTTGTTTGATCAGGATGATGTAGCAAGGAAGCCTACATTAGTACCTACTAAGAAAGGTGTGGAAGACGTGAACATTAGAACAACAGACAAACCAAAACTGATCAAGTTGTCCAAATCATTATCTCTTGAGGTAAAAGAGAAATACATTCATTTAATGTCTGAATTTTCTAATGTTTTCACTTGGGATTATGCAGACTTGAAGGAGTATGACAAGAAAATAATTCAGCATACCATCCCAAATAAGCCCAATCAAAATCCCTTTCGATAAAAGTTAAGAAGGATTAACCCAAGGTTTCTTCCATCCATAGAGAAATAAAGTAACAGAGTTTTCAAGGCAGGCATCATCGTTCCCATCATATTTTCTTATTGGATATCAAATCTAGTCCCAACGAGAAAGAAGACCTGAGAAATTATGCTCTGCATAGACTTCATAAATTTAAACAAAGTATCTCTAAAAGATAATTATCCACTTCCAAAAATGTACCATATCCTTCATAGAGTCGTGGGTGCTTCCCAACTGTCACTCTTGGATGGCTACTCTGGTTACAATAAAGTTTGAGTGCATGAAGATGATTAGGACAAGACAACATTCACCACACCTTGGGGCACATAAAAATTGAAAAAATGCCATTTTGCCTTAAAAATGAAGGGGCCACTTTTCAGCGTGCCATGGACATAGCCTTTTTAGATGAAAAATATGTTTTCTTAGTTGTGTACTTAGATGATGTAACCATATTTTTGCATTCAAATGATGAACATTTGCATCATTTAAGAGTCATTTTTCAGAAATGTAGAAAGTTCGGGATCTCTCTCAATCTGAAGAAAAGTCTGTTTGCTATGGAGGAAGGAAAAATTCTCGGCCACATCATTTCAAAGGATGACATCCAGATCAACCCTTCACAAGTAGAATCCATTCAGCAAATTGACTTCCCTCGCAACAAGAAAGAAATCTAAGCGTTCAATGGTAAGATGAATTTCTTACACAAATTTATTCCTAATTTGGTTGAACATCTTAGAGAAATGATCAATATGTTAAAAAATGATAATGAGGTGAAGTGGTCCGAAGAAGCCTGCAAGTCCTTTCATGCAATAAATTTTGCCTTAATGATTGCCCCTGTTTTAATCAATCCTGATTACTCTGATGATTTTATTATATTTTCATTTGCTTCTAAGCATACCATGGCAGAAGTACTAATGCAAAAAAGGGAAAATCGAGCTACAAATATCCTTTTTCAGTCACAACATCAGGGATGCAACCCTTAAGTACAACATCATTGAGAAACAGGCCTTGGATTTGGTAAAGGCGATCAAAGATTTCAAAGTTTACATTTTACATTCGCATACTCTTTCTTATGTGCCTAATGCAGCGGTAAAAGAAGTTCTTGTGTAGAATGACCTAGAAGGGAGAAGAGGTAGATGGATTGCAACATTATTAGAATATGATCTTGAGATCAAGCCTACCAAGCTGATCAAGGGTCAAGGCTTAGCCAAACTCATGGCCAAGTCAAACCTTCATGCTCTAGATATCAACCTTGTAGCAGCATTGTCCGACAATCAAGAAGAAGTGGATCTCATTCAAGTATATGAAATCTTTCTATTATCCCCACAATATTCTGATATTATTTATGTGCTTCAACATCTAAATCCCCCTCCAGGCATGTCTAAGGCTAAGAGCAGGTCATTGAAGTTGAAGGCTTCCAAATATTGTATCATGGACAACGCACTTTATTGGAAAGATCTTGGAGGTGTGTTGTTGAATTGTTTGACCAAAGATGAGTCCAAAGAAGTAATAAATGACTTCCACAAAGGAGATTGTGGGGGCCACTTGTACTAGAAGATCACTTCCAACAAACTATTGAGAGCGGGTTACTATTGGCCTACAATTTTTGCAGATATCTATAAGGAAGTAATGAGTTGTCACGAGTGTCAGGTTTTCCAAGATAAAGGAAAGCTTCTTCCTTTACCTCTATAACCTATATCAATTAGTGCACCTTTTTAGCAGTGGGGCCTAGATTTCATAGGTGAGATCAATCCATCATCATCCTCACAACACAAGTGGATATTGGCAGCTACAGACTACTTTACTAAGTGGATCGAAGTGATCCAAACTAGGAAAGCAACAGATTCAGTTATCATTCAATTTTTAGAAACTAATATCTTGTCTCATTTTGGTTGTCCTAATAAGATTATCACAAACAACATGGCAACATTCAAGTCCAAAAATGTGACTGGGTTTTGTGACAAATACAACATTAAGTTGGGACATTCTACAGCATACTATCCGCAAGGAAATGGTCTATCAGAATCCTCCAATAAATCCTTAATCAATATCATCAAGAAAATGTTGGAGGCCAACAAAAAGAGTTGGCACAAAAAGATAATTAATGCATTATGGGCAGATAGGGCGAGTAGTAAGAAATCTCTTGGGATTTCTCCTTTTCATATTATGTATGGAGTAGATAACGTTTTTCCTTCATCATTAGTAGTACCGGTCATGAAATTGTTACAAGAAGCAGGAAGTGAAGAGAATGATATTCAGTGTCGAATCAATCAAATGATTCACCTACAGCAGACATGGGATGAGATATTTCAGAACACCTCTAAGCTTCCTGAGAGGATAAAGAGAATCTATAACAGGAAAAAAAAGGAAGATGACTTCAAAATTGGAGATGTGGTGCTTTGTTGGGATGCCAAAAACGAAGACAAGGGTAATCATGGTAAATTTGAAAACCTATGGAAAGGCCCTTATTAGATTTCAGCTTTACGAGGAAAAAATGCTTTCTTGTTGGATGAAATGAATGGAGAACCATGCTTAGGAGGACTAGTCAATGGTAGGATCCTAAAGCACTATCTTTTCTGAATTGTCCTGGTTTCATTGTACATACAGTTTCATTTTCTGCAAGTGTGAAGTAGAAGATCACTGGAGTTCAGAGCCCAAAGTGAAGGCCATGGAGCTTCATTGATTTTCTGCCATTTTTAGTATTCAATCATTATTCATGTAATTCAATTTTGAGTCGGTTTGAGTTATTCGAGCTATCAGCATTTACTCATGCATTTCAGTTTAAGTTGTTGACCGTATTGGCCCATATGGTTAGGCATTTGGTCTACGGTGTTCTTGACACCTCCAAGGAGCTGCCATCCCAAAATAAGGCCGATGTTAGAGTCAATATTTGCATACTTCTATCAGTGATCAAAACTCCTCTTTTATATCATATTAGTGTCCCAAGTTGAATTTTTTTATCATTCCACCTAGGTCATGCAAAAATTTACTCACTAATGGTAGCCCAAGTCAAAATCCCACCCTCTCTAATAAAAAATCAGTATTTGCTGGCCCACCTTCATGTGTCTTACTGAGCATACATTCATTTTAAAATATCATTTCATCATGTCTTGTGTCAGTCAAGTCTACATGAAGTCTAGTTAGTCAAGGTCCCATCATGTCACTAGGTTTCATTCCTCCAAGGTCCAATAAAAACACCATTCACTGCATAAGGCCAACAAAATTATGAGAGTGAAAGAAATAATATCCCTTTTTCATTCAAAGAGGATTTGCAAACATGTAACTATGGTTGCCATATCTCTAATTTTCATTCCAAAAGTATAAGTTTTGTTTCAGATTGTAATTTTATTTCAAAAAAGAGATGTAATAATTTTATTTATTTATGTAATTTTATGTTTATCATATGTAATAAGTCACTATTCCTAGCTGTTTACTCAAACCCTATTGCCAATATCATCCAAGCAAATTCAAAAGTAAAGTTTGTCGAAACTCCAACATCATCCACCTGCAAAGGAAAAAGTTAGAAAGGAAATTAGCAAAGAGGTCAAAAAGGTGAAATGAAACATTATAAAGTGGGTCTAAATATGGCACTGTGCGTTTGCCACTGGCGATGCGCATTTGAAACTGGTGTTGCACGTTTGACAGCTGGCCTAGTTTTTCATTGTTTCTCTCCAAATTTGATCTTTACCTATGGGAAATCAATGTTTTACTGATGTAATTGATGTGGTTGATGTAATTATTATGTTTTTACTGTTACCTTGTTAAAATTGGAAACTAGGGCCAAACTTCATGTGGGTCATCTTATTCATGGCTGATAATATTTTTATTAGATTCGTCTCGTCGAGAGGTGTAGGATTGATCTAAAGATCATCTGATTCCGATAAGTATTCATGGAGATATGAATTTATTTTGATTATGGAATTATTATCAAGCCGACCTACAACTTATGTAGGCTCAAGCAACCCAAACGTCATGTCTATTAAACCTCTACGTTTTAGTATAAATAGAAGAGGACTTCAAGTCATTTCTACACTCACTTGGATCTCTTCCTCTCTCTACTTGTCTTTGGGTTTTAGTAGGAGGAGAGATCCTAAGATGATGCTGGTGAAGCCGATGATGCCGATGATGCCGGTGAAGCCGATGATGCCGGTGATGCCGATGATGTCGGTGAAGCCGATGATGCTGGTGAAGCCGATGATGCCGATGAAGCCGATGATGCCGGTGAAGCCGATGATGTCAGTGATGCCGATGATGCCGATGAAGCTGATGATGCCGGTGATGCTAATGATGATGATGCTGGTGATGCCGATGATGTCGGTGAAGCCGATGATGTCGGTGAAGCCAGTGATGCCGGTGATGCCGATGATGCCAAGTCAGCCGATGATGCCAATGATACTGATGATGATGATGCTAGTGATGCCGATGATGCCAGTGATGCCAATGATGATGATTCCAGTTGATGCCGATGATATTGATGTCGCTGATGCCGATGATGCTGATGCCGCTGATCTAGGGTTTTCTGTTGTTGATGTAAATCAGATTTATGTATTATTTCTCTCTGCTGAATTATTGAAGATAAAAGAATATTTGATCAAAGGGTTTCCCCATATTTGGATTTGTCCCTGACTAGCCGCCACATCTTGTGTCTCTTGTCTTGTCTTGTTTTTTGTTGATCATTTAATGTCCTATTTGCACTTTACTTATGTACATGTGATTACTAATCTATGGATAATAATAAGAAAGATAAGTAAAGTGCTCTAAGCATAGAACATACCGAAAACTAACATGGTATCAGAGCTGAGGTGAAGACAATGCCCAAGTAAGAGTGAAAGAGAAATCACCAAAGATAATAGGGACAAGACAAAAGGATCAATGGGTTCCACATCTCTCTTCTAAGTTCACAAAGGATGAAGTCGAAGCAAAGCATATTATCAGAATGGCATAGCGGAAGTTTCTTATGGCCCATCTAAAGATCACTTCATTGGGAAGTTCAGATCTAAGGGTGGAAGGTAAGGTGGATGCCTTGGTTGCAATAAGTTCGATCATCATGCGAAGGAGTGTCCGAAGGATAGGGACACCTCTTGATGAAGATAACAATCATTCCAGGGACATCTTCAATGATCAAATGAATGACTGGTAATGCAGGTCATCAAGGAAATGGTCGACTCTTTAAAGAAAGCAAGGAACCCCAGAATCACTTTCATGTACCTAATCGCTAGAAGAACCTGGTTTCCATCTCGGAAATGGAAGTCAAAGGTTTTAGGGTGGCACTCATCGATGGAAATGTACGTGTTTGAAAATAGATTTTTCAAAGATTTAGAGTTCATGGTTGTATCAAGTCCACTAGGGACCATGTCCATTGACTTAGCACCAGAGGTTTGTGAGTCAGATGGTGACTGGAATGCCTGAATTCGAAAAGAGAATGAAGGTACATGTTTGAGATGTACCAAAGGAAAATCTTATAAGGGGACCATTCCCCTCATGTAGCATGTCCACATATTTGGAACAACCCATGGAGTTTGAGATTCATGAATGAGAATCTCATGTATACAGGTGGAAGAAAGCCCTCTATGACTTGAAGCAAAACACCCCGGGTGTAGTATGAGAGGATTGATAGTTGTTTCATGAAGTTGAGCTTAACTAGGAGTGAAACCAATCCAAACGATTATCCGAAGGTTGTGGATGATAAACCTCTCATACCGACACCTTATGCGAACAAACTATTTCTGACAGGTGCAGACCCTCTCATTTGCAAAAGTATGAGGGAGCTAGATTCCGGACATATGTTTTGCAGTTAGCATGGTGAGCTCATATTTGGTTGAGCCTCACTGGATTGGAGCCAAGAATCTTTTGAGATATCTTCAGGGCACAATCTCTCATGGATTGAGATACACTGCCGGAAATATGAAAACTGCACGATTATTCGAATGCTGACTGGGCAGGCATTGTGGAGGATCACTAGAGCACTTCTCAGTGCTTCTTCTCTTTGGATTCTGCTTTGATATCATGGATGAGTAGGAAGCATAAATTGGTTGTTATAAGTACCGCTGAGACCAGATACATAACTACGAGTATGACCTCGTATGAAGTTGCCTGGTTGTGGAAACTCTTCAGTGAGTACACATGATGAATACCACTATGATTCTCTATGACAACCAGAGGTGTGATTCTATTATTGAGGAATCTCGTATTCAATGATTTCTCTAGTAGATAGACATCAAATACTGCCTTATCTGGGATATGGTAAGTCGATGAGCAAGGAGGCTCCATTGCACTGAGATGATGTAAAGGTTAGAGCCGCAGGGAAAGATCAAATTTGTGATTTTCCCAAACAAATTGGAGTCGTCGAGAGACCCTTGTAAAAGGGTCCTGCATGTTTCATACATTGAGCTCTAGGAGCTCTGGGTACTTGCGGTTCTCACTAGAGCAACATACAACCATAGGGTGAGTCACAAGGTGACTTACCCTCCCCTAGTGGTGCACAATGTGAACAAGATGATTCGCTCTCTTGTGGAACAAGATGATTCACTCTCTTGTGGGACATGATGATTCACTCTCCTGTGTAGCAGGATGATTAGTTCTCCTATGAAGTCTGGATGATGTGTTCTCCATGACGATTGTGTAGCAGGATGATTAGTTCTCTTGTGAGGTCTAGATGATGTGTTCTCCATGAAGACTATGTAGCAGGATGATTAGTTCTCCTGTGAGGTTTGGTTGATGTGTTCTCCGTGACGATTATGTAGTAGGATGATTAGCTCTCCTGTGAGGCCTGGATGCTATGTTCTCCATGGAAATTGTGTAGCAGGATCATTAGTTTTCCTATGAGGACAGGATTGATTAAGTTCTCCTATCAAGGCATCTTACCCATGTAGTCTGGGACTCATGGGAAGTACCTCTCATATGATCAATGAGAAAGGAAATGAGGATAGGGACCATAGTAGTACCGATGGATGCATCGCTATATCTACCATACTCCCTATGCTAGGATGACCTTCATTGATCTGGGATCAATGATACTAGTCTGGGACCAGTGGTAGGAGTTGTACCTACTATGACGCTAACTTCGGGTCGGTTGAGACTGGTCTAGGACCAGTGGTACATACTTTGAGACTGACCTCTGGTCAGTGCAGTATTGGTCTAGGACTAGTGAGAGTGGTACATACTATGACGCTGACTTTGGGTCGATTGAGACTGGTTTGGGACTAGTGGTAAACTCTTTAAGACTGCGATACTGGTCTTAGGACCAGTGGTAGGAGTGGTACCTACTATAACGTTGACTTTGGGTCGGTTGATACTGGTCTAAGACTAGTGGTACACACTCTAAGACTGACTTTGATTCAGTGGAGGATGATATTGGTTTGGGACTAGTGGTAGGAGTTATACTCACTATGATGCTGACTTTGGGTTGGTTGAGACTGGTATGGGACTAGTAGTGCATACTCTGAGACTGACTTTGAGTCAGTATGATACATCCTTGATCATTTTTTATTCTTCATAATTCAGACAAAAGCAGAGCATAACAGAACAAAGTAGAGCAGAGCAGAACAGAGTAGAGTAGGGCAAGGGTCAGGCTGTACAAGGCAGTGCATTTGATGGATGAATAGTAGTGACTGACAGATAGACTGCAGATGAAGTTCTCCCTAGTTGAGAGGGAGTGTTAAAATTGGAAACTAGGGCCAAACTTCATGTGGGTCATCTTATTCATGGTTGATAATATTTTTATTAGATTCCTCTCGTCGAGAGGTGTAGGATTGATCTAAAGATCATATGATTCCGATAAGTATTCATGGAGATATGAATTTATTTTGATTATGGAATTATTATCAAGTCGACCTACAACTTATGTAGGCTCAAGAAGCCCAAACATCATGTCTATTCAACCTCTACATTTTAGTATAAATAGATGAGGACTTCAAGTCATTTCTACACTCACTTGGATCTCTTCCTCTCTCTACTTGTCTTTGGGTTTTAGTAGGAGGAGAGATCCTAAGATGATGCCGGTGATGCTGATCATGCCGGTGAAGCTGATGATGTCGGTGATGCCGATGATGCTGGTGAAGCCAATGATGTCGGTGAAGCCGATGATGCCGGTGATGCCGATGATGCCGGTGAAGTAGATGATGTCGGTGAAGCCAATGATGCCAGTGATGCCAATGATGTTGGTGAAGCCGATGATGCCAGTGAAATCGATGCTGCTGATGATGCCAATGATGCCGGTGAAGCCGATGATGCCGATGAAGTCGATGATGTCGGTGATTTCGATGATGTCGTTGAAGTCAATGATGCCAGTGAAGCCGATGATGATGATGCTGGTGATGCTGATGATGCCAGTGATGCCTATGATGCTAGTGAAGCCGATGATGTCGGTGATGTTGATGATGATGATTTCGGTGAAGCCGATGATGCCGGGTTAGCTGATGATACCGGTGATGCCGATGATGATGATGCCGGTGATGCCGATGATGCCAATGATGATGTAAATCAGATGATGATGATGCTGATGATGATGATGCCAGCTGATGCTGATGATACTGATGTCGCTGATGCCGATGATGTTGATGCCACTGATCTAGGGTTTTCTACTGCTGATGTCAATCAGATTTATGTACTATTTCTCTCTGTTGAATTATTGAAGATAAAAGAAGATTTGATCAAAGGGTTTCCCCATATTGGGGTTTGTCCCTAGCTAGCTACCACATCTTTTGTCTCTTGTCTTGGCTTGTTTTCTGTTGATCGTTTAATGTTCTATCTACACTTTACTTATGCACATGTGATTGTTAATTTGTGGATAATAATAAGAAAGATAAGTAAACTTCTCTAAGCATAGAACATACCAAAAACTAACATACCTAGGGTAAGTACATTAGGTAAATGGCCTCCATGACTTGTAATGGATCAGTTCACTTAAGTTAGGGATGAGTCACTTTGACCACCCTACACTCTAGCTATCAGTTCAGTTTTTGTTGTAACTGCTCCTCCTCTCATGGATTAGACCCCTGAGGCTAGGATGAGTTGGTTTTGAGGCCTATATCATGTAATTTCTCAGTCATTCTACAAGTTGGAGTCCACTGGATGTTGTACTAGTGTTTCAGAATTTGGCATGGAATATATTGGATGAGTTGCAGCTATTTTGGTGGGATTCCCGTGGCATGGTATTTTGATATTGTTTCTTATTTAGTTACATATGTATGAATTTTTTGTACCTTTCATGATCAATTTCACTTTAAATATGTTTGATTTTCAAGGTGTGATAAGCAGAATTCATCTTCTATGCTCTGTTTTTGGAAAATCATCATAAATTGTTTCATTTCTTCAGTTTAAAAAGAATTCATGGTTTTCATGCTCTTTTTAGCACCTCACTAGTCTAAACCATTTCATCACTATTCTTCAAAGTGTTAAAGTAACTTGCCTACCTTGCCCCATCAGATGTCTGCAATTTTGATTCTCTTTTTCCTTGACCTAGTTCACTCTTTGACCTAATTCAGTCATCCAATGACTACCCCAACCAAATCAAATCAAAACAACCCTAAGCTACTATATCTAGCCTAAAACCCTAATCCATCCAGCCCTCATGGCTATGATCCTTTGGAGAGATCCCTCTCTGGTTTGGTAGGGCTAGCTACAAAGTCAAAATATTGGTCTGTGGTTACCTTAGTTGGACTCTTCCTCAGCCTTGGAGATCCAAAGGAGTGATAACGATACTTTCCTACATCAAGTCTTGGAAATATCACATTCAACATGTTAATAAGGTGCTCAAACTATGGGAGGAGAAACAATTGTATGTAAAACCCTCCAAATGTTTCTTTGAGGTATAAGAAGTCAAATATTTAGGTCATATTATATCTCATGAGGGTGTTAAGGTAGACCCTAACAAAATTAAACCCATAGAGGAATGTAAAATCCTGACAAACTTAAGGAATATTCAAGGATTTCTCAGGTTGATAGGATATTATCACAAGTTTTTTAAGAATTATAGGAAAATAGTGCACCTCTAACAACATACTGAAGAAAGATGCAGTCTTTTGGACTCCATAAGCATTTAAGGCATTTGAACATCTTAAAGAGGAAATGTGTCGAGATTTGGTGTAAGCTACACCAAACTTCACAAAATCCTTTATTATGGAATGTGATGCCTTAGGAAATGGAATTGGTGTTATTTTAATGCAAGAAGAAAGACCCATTTCTTTTGAAAGTCATCGAATCAAGGGAAATTATTTAAACAAGCTTGTTTATGAGAAGGAAATGTTGGCAATACTACATGCCCTGAAGCAATGTCAACCTTATTTAATGGGAAAACATTTCAAGGTAAAAAAAAATCATGATAGTCTTAAATAATTCTTGGAACAAATATTATCTTTACAAGAGTAGAAAAAATGGGTCACAAAGATGTTAGGTTATGACCTTGAAATCATCTACAAAAAAGGGAAGCAAAATGTTGTTGCGGATGCACTCTCAAGAAGGGATGAGCATGTGGAGGCATAGATCTATGTTTTTCTATTATCCAACCTAATTGGATAATTGAAGCAAGGGAGGAATGGAAGAATTTCAAATAAGTGCGGACACTCATTCAAAAGTTGCAGCAAGATCCAAGTGCATTTGATACATTTATTTAAAAAATTGATTCATTATGGTACAAAGATTGCTTATACCTATGTAAGAACTCCCAACTCAAATAATGTTCTTTTGGAATTGCACACCTCTCCTATAAGAGGGCACTCAGGATATTTAAAAACTTACCAAAGGGCCAAGAAGGAAATTTTCTAGGATGGCCTTAAATCAGATATTCAAAAGTTTATGGTAGATTTTCTAGTTTTCCAGCAAAATAAAGTTGAGACAATTAAGACCCGAGGACTTTTAAATCATTAGCCATTCCAGGTCAGGGTTGGAAGTATCAATGGATTTTATCACATGTCTACCCAAGTCTGAAGGAAAGAGTGTAATTATGATGGTAGTTGATAAAATTACCAAGTACACACACTTTTGTGCACTATCTCATCCTTTCAAATCTAGTACAATCGCTACTGCATTTGTGGAAATAGTTCAAAATCCACAAGGAAACCCAAAGTGATTATTTTACGTGACAGAGATCCCATTTTCACCAAAAAATTTTGGACAAAATTATTTTCTTGTCTTGGTACTCAATTATCTCTTAACTCATATTATCATCCTCAGTATAATGGGAAAAATAAGATAATGAATAATTGTTTGGAAGGATATATTTGCTGCTTTATATCTAATAAAAAAAACACAATGGGTCAAGTGGTTACCTTTGGCAGAATGGTGGTATAACACTTCTTTCCATACTGCAACAAAAATGACCCCATTTATGGTGCTTTGTGGATATCATCCATTGTCCATCACATCACCTTTAAGAGAGAATTCTTAGGTTCAAGCAGTGGAAGATCACATCGAGCATCAACAACAAGTTCTCCAAATCTTAAAGGATAACTTGACTCTGGCACAAAATCAAATGTAGCAATAGGTAGATCAACATCATAATGAAAGAAGTTTTGACGTGGGTGATTGGGTATTTTTACGACTTCAATGATACAAACAAATGTCCCTCAAGAAAGCTAAGAAGGATAATAAATTATCACCCAAGTACTATGGCCCTTACAAGGTATTGCAAAATATTGGTACTATGACATACAAATTGGAGTTGCCTACATCTTCTTGAGTACACCCATTTTTCCATGTTTCATTCTTAAAGAAGCTTATTGGTGACAAGATCCTAGTTCAGACTATATTGCTAGAACTTGACGAGGAAGGAAAAATCATATTGGAGCCTGAAGAAATCACATAAACAAGAATCTGGCATCTACATAATCGATCAATTTCAAAATGTCTCATTAAGCGGAAGAACTTACCTGCTGAATTCCATATGGGAGGAGGAGTATTTTATATAGAAGCATTTAGAACTACTCAAGCATTGAGGAAAACACTTTTTTTAAGGAAAGGGGCATGTTAGGTCCCTATAATACTAGTTTATCCCCCATATTGGTATTATTGTGCCCCGTAGAAGGCCGCTATTGTTATTGTTGCGCCCTTACATTATTATTGTTATGTAGGCCCGAATTATATTTTGACCCTTTAGACTCCTATGTATACCAAGGATTTTTTTTCAATTGAATCATCTAATAATTGTTCATATATGTGATGTAAAGGAATGTTCGCCCCTCCAAATGACTTAATATCTAGTTTTTGATGTATATTTTCTTATGTTTTTGTGTTATTTGATATGGATACATAACAAAACATCTCAGATCCAATTGAATTTTCTTCACAGAAAGATGGTTCATAAAATTTCCTGCCATAGAGAGTCGAATGACCTTAGAGGGTCTGAATTGATGCACAAAGATGCGCTCCTATACCACAAAGAAAACACCAAATGAATCCAAAAGAAATCAACTTAATCCTTCATTTATGCAAGACCTCATGAAATCATATGATATTTCCAAATAATGTTTATCCTTCATGCAATGACTCATATAAGGTTCATTTAGACAAAATCAAAACCTTTCTTGACTTGACCTCTCTTGATTAGACCATCCTTGACTTGAACTATTGGTGGTTTTTCTTTAACATGGATTTGATACCATGTTGATTTTTCTAGATTTCCTTAACTGATAATTATTTACAACGATATCTTAATTAGTTCTTCATGTGTCACATTAATAATTAAACAACTATATAATAAAATCTTGAAAAGTAAAACAATAATGAGAGTAATGACAAAGAAAAACAAGAGATAAGAGATTTATCTTGGGAAAACCCCAAACCAGTGGAAAAACCTAACAACCTTTTCTTAGATAATTTCTCCATTTCAACAGGAGGTCATTTTGATTTCCTAGTGAAAGTAAATTCAAACATAGTAGTGACCAAACCCAAGTCAAACCTAGTCAAATTTCCTTATTTTCAAGTCAAAACGTTGCCCAATAATGTTGGCCTAGTTTGATATGCTAGGGCTGAATTTTGGCCTTCTCCTGCACCCAGAAAACCTCGGTGCTCTTGCCCATATATGCCCAAAAATTCAGTTTATCTTCCACATGTGTGAGGCTAGAGAAAGTGAGAGAATTCAAACATGCGAGATCAGATAGAGAGAGAATGATTGGATTGTCTTCGTTCATTAGGGGAATTTTGAGGTCCAAAATGGGCCTCCTGAGGAAATTATAAGATAACAATGGAAATAATAAAATAAGATTAGACTACATCATCAAATTTTAGAGGGAAAGAATAAAATAATATTTTTTCAACTCATATTTTCAACTTATCTCTTTATGGGTTTACTCAAATTTCGAGCAGCAATCATGTTTTTTCATGTATTTGTCATTTTTCATGTAGCAAGGTCCATCGAAAGTATTCAACATGGGTACTCCTTGGATGAGGAATTTAATTTTTCATCCTACAAGTACTCCCACTCAAAATTTGAGTAAAAACTTAGGGAGATAAGTTTAAAATACGAGTTGAAAAAGTAGTTTTATCATTTTATTATTTTTTAGTAATTTTACATTTTTACTCCAAAAATGGTGAATCATCCCCCATGGTTGACATCATCATCTTGAATCCTAGAGGTTCTTATAAAGTTTATCTTGGTTGTACATTTTTCTTAGGAGGCCCATTTTAGACCTCAAAATTCCCCTAATACTTCTTGTTTTGTATCCTTCGTTCAAATGAACAAAAGATACTATGTCTTGTGTGTGATTCGAACAAAATGGAACGACTTGACCTTCTTAGAACCAAAAATTCAAATTAAAAAAATCAAAATTATTTCCTTTAAAATCCAAAAAACATATCTTGTATTTACTGTTACATATATATTTTGAAAAGATAAATTATTAATTATGAAAACTAACCCATCACTGCAAAATTCAACAAAATCCAAGTCATTTAACATGCATGTCTTGATTCAATGAACTTTGGGTTAAAGAAGTGGATTTGATTCAGTAATTAAGGTGGAATGAAATAGGGACTAAAATTATGAGTCACTCCAAGATACAATGGATTAGCTAAATGTTCCCTATTGATATATTTGTTAAATTTTTCATATTGATATATTTATATCGTTATTAAGTTTTCATTAAGTTTAATTTAAAGTAATGTGAAATATATATATATATATATATATATATATATAGGTATAAAATTTTATATTGGATAATTATAAATTTATTGTAATAGTGAAGATAGTGTATTTCAAAATCATGTAATTTTAGAGATAAAATTTGAATTATTATTTGATGTGATTTAGCGGAGAGACTTATTCTACAATCCATGAGAGGATGTGTAAGTTTGTCCGTGAAATAAAAATAAAAATTATATTCTAAATAGAAAAATAATGTTTGCTATAATTAAAAGAAAAATGAATATGTTGTAGAGTAATTAGAAGTAAAAAAAGTGTAATCAATGTTTAACTCTTATACTTTTAAAGACCATTTCAATAAGATATTTAAATAAACTATTTGAAGATCTATATTAACTAATTTATGTGGATATCAACTTCATATAATGTTAGCTAATTTATGTGGATATCAACTTCATATATATCTATATATAGAAAAAATTAAGGTTTTATAGTTAAATTTTTTATTTGGTCATGTATTTCGCACTCTAAAAAAATTTGCACCTGAAAATTTGATTTGATCCCTCTAGGCTCAGATCTGTACTTAAGATAGATCTATGGTGACTGATATAAAAATTACCAATATTAAAAATCATTTCTATAAAAATTGTTAATATTGAAAAGTTGAATACAATTCATAAGTGAATGGTTCACTAAACTATTTAAACTAAAATATTTGAATAGATTAATACCATCTTAATAAATATATTGACTAATTTGTAATATAAAAATATATAATAATCTAATTAATATAATAAAAAAATAACATAAAAATTAATTTAATAAATAACCATTTCAAACTTTTGATCAAACTTAAACTTATAATATATTTTCTTTTAAAAGTTTTACACATTTTTTTTTTAATTTTAATGATTTGGTCATCTCAGAATGTGTCAAAATGCTTTACGAAAAAGTTCCATAATAAAAGTTCCTATCAATTAAGTGGAACTCTTAAAAAAATAAAAAAATAAATGCACTTATTAACTTACTTCCTAGTGTAATTTTTCTTTAAAATATTTAAATTAATAAAAAAACTGGATTTTTTTAAATATTTTAGTATATATAAGATAAGATAATGACAAAATTTGAATGATGTACTAACTAATACATTATAAATAATAAGATAAAGATTGAGTTAATAATTAGATATTCAACTTTATATATATTTAAGGGGTATATTCGTTGTTTTTTTTTTTCATGATTTAGTCATTTTAGATTGTGTCAAAATTAATTCCTATTAAAATTAAAAAAAAAAAAAAATCAAACTTACTTAATTATTAATCTACCATTTAATATAATATTTTTTTAAATATTCGCTATATATCATTTTATTTATTTATTGTATTTTAATTTCTAAAATTTTATTTTTAAATAATTATTTTTCATAAATTTAAAATTATATGTATTTTTTTAAATTGATTGTTTAAACATTTATCATTCTTTTACCATTTTAAATTTTTAAATAACTAATTTACCTTATATTCAAATAATTTATTAGATTATACTTTTCTATCATTTTAGTTTTTAAATAACTTATTCTTTTTTTTTTTTTTGTAAATTTAACATGTATTTTTTTCTAAATTAATTACATGAAATATATCATATTCAAATTATTCCTTATATTTTATTTTCTATAATTTTAATTTTTAAATAATTATTTTTTGATAAATATACCATTTAAATATGTATTATTCTTTTCCTACTTTTTATTTTAAATAACTAATTTATTATATAATATTTAATATTTAAATAATTCATTATATTTTATTTTTTATAGTTTTAGTTTTTAAATAAATTGTTAATATGTTTAGATTGATGTGATCTTTTCTTTTTTAGATTTAGATTGATGTTTTTTTTACTTTTTATTTAATTGAAATATAACTATTTCATAAATGCCACAACATGTTTATGGAGACTTGAATTGATATATTTGGAAAAGAAAATTGTTCACCAAACCATGACTATTAACTAAATTTTTATTATAAAATATATTATAATCCAACTAATATATCATGAAAAATAGCATAAAGATTAAATTAATAAGTAAATAAATTTAAACTTTTAATCAAACTCAAAGTTCTAATATGTATTCTTTTAAATGAGGAGAAATTTTAAATAGATTTTTTGAAACTTTAATGATGTGGTCACTTAGAATGTGTCAAAATGTTTATGAAAAAATTCTATAATCAAAGTTTTTATCAATTAAGTAGAACTCTTAAAAATAATGAACTAATTTACCCCATAACAATAATCTTTTATAATATTAAAATTAATATATATCTTTATATATATAAAACAATGTCAAAAAGTTTTGGATAATAAATTAATTAATATATCATAATAGTTACATTTATATATATATATATATCCCTAGAACAATAATTTTTTATAATATTAAATATATATATATATATATATATATAAAACAATGTCAAAATTTTGAATGATATCATAAATAGTAACATATATATATATATAATTGTTTAAATATTTACTTTTTTTCCAAACTTTTTATTTTATTTTTTAAATCTTAATTTTTAAATAATTTTTTTGTTTGGTAAATTGACCATTTAAATATTTAGCATTATTTTCCCACGTTTTAATATTTTACTAACTAATTTCTCATAAATAACAAATTTTTAAAAAACTATTTTTTCTTAAATTTAACATCATAAGTCTCTTTTTTCAAATTGACCTGGAGTATCTCGTAAAACTACTTCTGCTTAGCTAAGAGCTCGTCTTCCTCGGATGTAAGGAAACAGGTTAACGACCCAAGACCCAGAGGCATCTGGCAGGAGTGAAAGCCTGCTCCCTTACAGACCACCAGGCGTGGTTTTCCTTGATAACCGTGATGAGTCAAATCTACATTCGCGGATAGTAGCCAGAGATGGCTATCCTCACTGTTGGTTTCACAATTGAGTTTTATACACCTTAAAAAAAAACCTTTTTTTTCAATATTAATCATATAAAATATTTAGTATTCAAATTATTGGTTATTCTTTATTTTTTCCTATGTTTTATTTTATACATAACTAATCTCTCATAAATAACTAATTTCAAAAAAACTATTTTTTCCTTCATTTAATATTATAGGTGTTTTTTTTTCAAAATTAATCCTATAAAATTTTTGGTTGTACTTTATTTTTTCGCCCGTTTTATTTTTGACATAACTAATTTTAACAAAACTAATTATTGGTTATATTTATTTTCTATAATCTTAGTTTTTAAATAACTCACTTTTTTTTTTGGGGTTAAGTCACCATTTAAACATTTATCATTCTTTTCTGTGTTTTAATTTTTAAATAATTAATTTTTAGTAAATTTAATTATACAAATATTTGTTTTTCAAAATTATTTATATAAAATAGGTGTAGTCTAACTTATAAATAAAATGATTTTTTTAGAGCATTTGTTATGGTTAATTTTAATCCAAATGCCAGAAAAATTTTAGAAACTTGAGTTTAAATTGTTTAATTTATTTATTTTAAACTACAAAAAATCACAATCTTACTTGAAGTTGTATAGTCAATAAAAAACTATTCAAAAATATTTAAATAATTTATTTTATTCTATTTTATATAATCTTAATTTTTAAATAATTAATTTCTCTTTAATGTTATTTTTTAAATATTCATAATTATGATTTTACTTTTTAATTTTTTTAAAACTAAATTTTCATAAATTTAATATTATTTTCCCACTTTTTACCTATCCAAAAAGTTGATATGCACAAGAAGGTTGTGGACACTTGGTAACGTGCCACCAAGGTTGAGATGGTGCACATGTGTATAGATAGCTTATCTCAACAAGGCTCATAGAGTGTCCCAAAAATTGTTCAAAAAGTTGTGGACACTTGGTAACGTGTCACCAAGGTTGAGATGGTGCACATATGTAAAGATAGCTTATCTCAACAAGGCTCATAGTGTCCCGAAAATTGTCCAAAATGTTGAATTTATTTTAAATTACAAAAAATCACAATCTTACTTGAAATTGTATAGTCAATTAAAAACTATTTAAAAATATTCAAATAATTTATTTTATTATATTTTATATAATCTTAATTTTTAAATAACTAACTAATTTGATTTTTTAAAATATTGATAGTTATGATTTTACTTTTTAATTTTGTAATAACTAAAATTTCATCAATTTAATATTATTTTCCCACTTTTTACCTATCCAAAAAATTGATATGCACAAGAAGGTTGTGGAGACTTGGTAACGTGCCACCAAGGTTAAGATGGTGCACATGTGTATAGATAGACGAGACATTCAGCTTATCTGAACGAGGCTTACCGTTATGTGGAAGAGCGAATTCAATTCAACAACCTATGTATCACGATTTATGGTCTCAAGAAACCTAAACCCTGTCACATGAACAATGGTTGACCAACAAAATTTAAACAGTCAAAACCCACCACAGTACATCCTCACAAAGACCTAGAAGAAATAACTTGGGAATTGGTGGGTCTCTGAGTGCAGGAGACAAAAGGAAACCCTAATTTGCAAAGGGGGGAGCAATGTGAACGGTCTTCAAGATCATCCAAATGCAGAGCGGTGGATAATTTTTTTAGTAAAAATTAATGCCCAGTAATGGCATGGCCCTCCTTTTAGGGATCCCTGCGGTTAAATTTGATAATTTCTTGCAAATAAAATTTGGAAAGACAATATCCCACCACCTCAAGTCGGTTGAAACAGAAAAAAATAAGTAAAGAAAAGCTGGTGCGACTGCATGGAACATCGAGAGTTGTGGTTGGTATTAATTTTATAATATTAAATGCTAGCGAGGCAGACCAAGTTCCAAGTATTGAAATCGCATGCACACCAGGAGTGTGACACAAGTTAAGCGGTCACATGAAAGCGGTAATGGGGCTTAAAAGCAGGGGGACGGGCTGAGTTCGAAGCCGGCAATAATGGCGACTCACGGGAGATGAAAGAGGACGGCACAAGTTGGACGGGGCGGGCCCTCATTACGTGTGGAGTAATTAAATGATTAAATTATTTTAGTTTTAGGTTAGGCCTCTTCCGGCGGCCGGGGTTTTGGGGTTTTCCGGGCGTTAAGGCCGAGACGGGGTCCCACCGGACCGGGGTGTTTTTTCAAGAAAGGAAGGGCTGGGGCGGGGATGGGTGTGTTGGGACTTTTACAGTACGGTGGCATTTGCGTTTGCAGTTGAAAGATATAATGCAGTTGGTCTGGCACGCATGGAGTAGTGGGAAAGCGTGTGAGGGAGTACCCGAATGGCTCGTGATTCCTGTAATGTAATGTAATGGATGTGAAAGTGTTTTCTTGAATTATTGTTGTGGCGAGGAATCGGCGGGGCCGGGGGAAGTGTGCTATTAAAGGAGATCGCAATCCGTTCAAGGAATTGCGAAGCGCGCAGCACAAAGAACGGTGGAAACTCGGTGAGGAACAGCGGAGAATTTGGTGGAAACGCGAAAAAACAGATGGTTTTAGCGGACTCTGATGTAATTAGCCAGAGTTTGATTTTTGGAGTGTTTTTAATTTTTTTCCGAGAATCTTGACTGGCCTTTGAAGTTTCAGTTATCGGGGATCGAACTCGTGACGTTTAATTGCACCAGGGGGAGCGGGGCTTTGCATCTACGGGATGGCTTTGCAGGCGGAGTATCCGTGTAATGTGATGTTGCCGGAATCGTCGTGGACCAGGTTCGTTCCCAACGTTCCGAGTTTAGTAAGTTAACGCTTGTCTTGAATACGTTCCGTGCAGAATTCGCCAGGCTGGGTGCAGAATTTTGACGTGTTTGACGAAATTTTGTTTTAGGAAAAAAGCTCCGGCGAGAGCATTTAAAGATTTTAGGAAAGCTTTTTGATTATTTCAAACGGTTCAGTTTACGAGCTTTATTGAACCTTATAAGACTGATGATACAGTGATTTGTGTTACAGAATGAGGAATTTGCTTCCGGGAGACGATAAGTGTCTGATTTCACCTGCTCTGGCTAATAATACGACACAGGATTTCAAAATGCAGGCTGTTACCACGAACGGGGCTGGCAATCAGCAATTGCCATCAGTTCCATGTAAGTATCTTTGAAATTTTTTCTTCACCCTGCAATTTAAGTCGATGTAGGGCCTTTCTAGGGCAGAGATTCTAAACACAACATCCGTCCAACAATTCTTGTAGATACAAGTCTAGTTTTGTAAAGAAACCTGCAAATTTCCCTAAGGAAGCTGGTACATGACCAAAGCTTGTTGTTATTGAGCCTTATAATTGCATGGTTCGTTAAGATTTCAATCTTGTTTTTTTGCTAGTTTTCTCGAATTTCTTCGTCGTCTACGTTTCCTCTGCATTTGTTGATTGTTCTGCTACTTTACTGGAATTTCTTAGAAGTTTCAAGATTTGACAACTTATTTGCATTTCTTTGTCGTTCTGCTAGTTTACTTGAATTTCTTTTAACAATTTGTTCTGCATTTGTTGATTGTTCTGATAGTTTACTGGAATCTGGAGATTTGGCAAATTTGCATTTCTTTAAAGTTCTGCTAGGTTATTCAAATTTCAGTTTCTTCTTTGATATTTAACAATTGTTCTCCTCGTTAACTCCAATTTGTTTCTTGGCTGGACATTTAACGATTGCTTTGTATTCGTTTACATTAATTCCTTTATCGTCTCTTAGATTTAATAATTACGCGTTTTTGTCTATTGTGCAGTTCCAGGTTTAATCACCGGGATGACATCGTGCGGGACGTTTCATGCAGCGGAGGCGGAGCTGAATGCGAACATGTGGATTGGCAATAATAACAGCAATCACACTCCGAGAAAAAGGCTCAGAGAATCGGTTCCTGATCAGCTCGGGAATTTTGTTTCTTTCGAAGGCGCCAATGCGAACACCTTGCTGAACATGCCACAGTCCAACGGCGAAGCGGTCTCCACCGGCCTACGCCTCTGCTTGGAAGGCAATAATACGTTAAATTCCACCAACGGCAGAGAATTTACCGCCTGCAGCAGCAATGCATACTCTTTAAACCACAAACTTCTCGCGGAAATGCAGCGCCAGAAGAACGATATAGACGAGTACATGAAATCGCAGGTAATAATATCGAGATCGATTAAATCTTTTTATAAATCTCTCATACATTTATTAATTGCCGGTACCGTTTGATGTAAATTAAATTATCTAACACATTGTGCGCAGGGTGAGCGTCTGAGTCAAATCCTGACAGAGAAGACACAGAAGCATTCGAGGGCGTTGCTGTGTGCCGTGGCGCAGGGCATGTCCTCCAAGCTGCGCGAGAAGGAGGCCCAGGTGATGACCATGAAACGAAGGAACATAGAACTAGAAGACCAGATAAGAGGTCTCATGGTCGAAACACGTTCGTGGCAGAACCGCGCCAAGTGCAGCGAAGCGCTGGCCAGGTCCCTGCGGGTGCAGATAGACGAAATAAGCAAAGAAGGGAGCGGAGATAGCCAAGACGAAGCCGCGGCGTCGTCTCATTTCGTGACCGGAAACTCCATGAACGCCGTCTACAGGGAGAACAGGGACCTTGAAACACAGAAAACATGCAGGCTGTGCAGGAGTAATGATGTGTCCATATTGTTGTTGCCCTGCCGCCATCTTTGCCTGTGCAGGGACTGCGAAAACAAAGTAGACGTGTGCCCGGTTTGCCACCATTCGAAAACCGCGAGCGTGCAGGTCTACTTGTCATGAATCACTTCGTTCTAAATTGTTTCAACCATCTCAAAACATTAAACGGTTTTGTTGCATTTTTGTCATGATGGGTCGTGCGTTGCAGATTCGTTGCCTTTTCAGTTTGTAAATTGCGAGAGGAATAGGAAGAGTTTGTTTAATAGGGGATTTGATAACAGTTAAGTAATTAATAGAGTGGGAGCCGTTTGCGATGGCTGTCATTAACGTTTTAAGACCAATAAAGAAATTGGAAGTTTCTTCATAATTTGTGAGTGGAAGTTTCTTCATAATTTGTGACTGCAGTGGAACCAGAGTTTGAGCTTTTTGTAAATGGAGTTAATCTTGATTTGGACTTATTTGCCAAACTGAATTCATTCCTAGATTCCTTACATCAATGTGATCATTAAATTGGCTTCATCCTTAGATTCCTTCGCCGAAATGATCTATCGGTATTTTTATCATTTGGAAATTCCCTAATTTTTAGAAGTATTATGAATTTTAATGTAATCTCAAAATTTGAGTGAAATAGTATTTTATCATTTGGAAGTCTGATAAAAATCTGATTGAAATTATGAATTTTTACCAGTATTATGAATTGTAGTGTAATCTCGAAGTCAAAGTCTGAGTGAAATTATTATAATTTTTAGAGTGTCTGGAAAATGAAAATTATATTTTCAAAATTATGGTCTTATTGATGTAACATGATATTCTTGTTGATATAGCATTGTTGACATTGTAGCATGATGTTTTTGTTGATATAGCATGATGTATGATGATTGAATTATAACATATTTATATTTGAAAATATCTTTTAATTAATTAATTTAATTTTAGTTATTATTTATTTGTATTTTTAAAATTAAATTTATGTTTTTTTTTAATTATAATTTTAGAAATAATAAAATATTTAGTTAATTTATAAGGGATGTTTTTAAAATATGATTAAAAGTGATTTTGTAGTTTTTAATTTAGGTTTTTTTAGAAAAATAGATACATTTACAAAATCACCTAAGCTTTCTCATTTAGAATTACATAGATATCAATAGAGAATGAACATAGTTAATAAAATGTTATAGTTAATAAAATGTTCATTTTCATTTTCTTGTATGATTAATATCTTAATATGAGTACCAAGCTTCAACACTTATTAGAGGTTTCATTCCTTTCCATGTAAACATGTTTAAATGAGATGATACTCTAAAGAGGATTAGGTTGTTTATTGCATTTATAAATGTTATAATGTAAAATTCCTTCTTTCATTTTTCTCATCCAATTATCACTAAAAGAGTGTCCCTTAATATTTGTATATTTGTTATACCTTTTTCTATTGCCAAAGTAAGAATAAACTCAATGTTGAACTTCATAGAATAATTATCTTTTCAAAAATGATTATGCACAGACACCTATGACTTCCTTAAGGAGATCACCAAAGAAAACCTAGGCACCAAAAACTATTAATATTCTTTGTAGCATTCATCTAGTAAGCTTTCCATTCTTCATTTGAGGGAAGTTGAGAGAAGTTGTTAAGAAGACTAATTCTTGAAGTTGCACATTGAATCAAGAGAATGGATTTATCATCAAAATAGTTAGCATCCCTTGCAAGAGAAATGTCCCAAGCTCAAATCAATGGCAAAGCTTTGAAGCTATTTAAATTCACAATTCCATGCTAGGGTTTGAGGCCTTCTTCATAAGTGGAGCCTCTCCATGCATTTCCTAATGTAGTAATAACATACTCTCCATTCTAAATGTGAACTACATATAATTAAGAGATGATTGATTCTTCTCTTACTTCGCACAAAGGGTATCTACTTTGTTGTAGTATGTCCTAGATAAATGCTTTATTAAGCAACCACACAAATATGGAATATTTTGATGTACATTTGAACGTCATACTTTCTTCCACCACCACTCTTTCTAATTTTTATTCTTACAATGCTAGATTTAATTGTTGTATAAACATCCCATAATAAAATTCTTTCCCTTGAACTCTAACACTCTCATAGTCTCACTCTGGGCTCCAAATCAAAGAAAGATATGAGTTAGTGACTTAACTAAGTTTATAAATCCCTCTTTCCCTAAAAAATTGTCTCAATGATCTAGTAACTTGAATTGTACTTCACATCCCATCTAAGGGTTCTCCACAACTCATCTTATTATAATTTTCATTAGCAACATAATCAAATGTCTTATTACAAGGAATACTAACACAATTGTGTTCCACATGATTGAAACATTATGAATATTATTCAATGGCATTCTAATCCATTCTTTCATGAATCAAACCATATATATTTCTATATAACAAAGATATAACATAAACGTTTCACTTAATCAACCTCCACACTCTTTGTTGCCCATGATCCTTGACAAGTTAACGATGTTTTTTAATCTCTAGTCAACTTTATGCCTGGCACAACGAGTGTTTTCCAATTTCCCTTCATCCCCTATTCTCCCTTCTCCCTATGCACAAGGCCTTAAAATTGATTCTTATGATCTTTAAAATTCTCTTTGGTATCCTTGCATTTGATATCTAATAAACCAATATTACCTCTAATATTGATTTTACCAAAATAAGTCCCACCCCCTCTTGATAACTAGTAATGACACCATAATTATCTTCTTTCCCATTTTTGTTATCTACTAGTCTCTTTTTTTCCTTTGATAACCATTAGGTTTTATAACAAACCTTGGGTACTTTTAAGCCTCTTCCAACTCACATTGAAGAAAGGAAATCACTAAGAAAAATATCTTTATCTTCTTTTGAGATTCCCAAAAAAGAAATGTTGGATTTGTGAACATTGAATTTCATCACTGTGGGTATGCAAAAAATATTTAAGGATGTGCTTGAGTTTATCAACATCTTTCTTTTATCAATACATGTATGAAAGTTGGAAAGAAATTCCAATTTCTGTTCCTTTGAAGGCATGTTCTGTTTGCCTCCATTAACACTTTGCACAACCTTTTGGTAGCAAAGGGGAGAAATGTTGCATCCATGCCTTAATGCTCATTTAAGCTTAATGAAAGTTGTCATTGCAACATGTATCAATATTGAGGAAGTTATCAAAGTCACACAACCCAAAACCTAATTTACAAAGGGAACAAAAAAGTCTAAATGAATTAACACCAAATTTTAATGCAACCAACTTTCCTTGTCATATCCCTTGGACAAGTTAATTTTAACCACCATAGGTTTGATATTTTTGGTTTTTATGGGGTGAAGTTCCTCTTGGGCCACCCCAATAGCCTCGTGGATCTACCTTCCTTGGTGATTGACTCAACTAGCAATCTTTTCACCTTTCTAGCAATGGCCTTCACAATTATCTTATCTATGCAATTACAATATGAAATAGTATTCTTTTCCTTGCATTTTATTAAAGTTTGGAATCAGGGTTATGAATGTGGCAATAAAATATGCAAGCACCCTAGATGATGACTCCTATATATATATATAGATATATAACAATTCATTTTATTGAGAAAATATAAGTTCATTTTCATTAATTATGTGTTTTCTTTAATTCTTTTACATTAATTATTATTATATGTTTTATATTATTTTATTTTTAAGTAAAAATCAAATAATTAGTTGATCCTTGTGTTATAGGATTTTATAGAAGCACGAATGTTGGGAAGTGGATATGAGTCATGAGTGTTGGGAATTAAATACGAGCATCCATAATGGTTAGAAGTTTCACCTAAATTTGTTGAAAAAGATAGGTGTTGTCTAATGAGGTGACAATTTCATCTAAACAACAATTTTTTCAATTGGATGTTTTTTATTTTGCAAAATCTTGATTTAGAAGTGTTATAATTGGTATTTTAAAGCTAGAAATAGATTCAACACCCTGCAAAATGTTGAGAAATCTAGGGCATCAATAGTTAGGAGATTTCTCTTCTTGATAATTGCTTGTGATATACTTTTACTTCTTGGATTATGATCTTCTCTTCTTTATGTTATTATTGTGTTCTTTTCATGAAGACAATTACCAAATAAAAAATAGAAGACAAAAGACACAATATGTAGGCTTGTTAGCCAGGGCCAGAACCTCTCACTCTTTGAGAGGAAACCCCAATAAAAAATTCTTCTTATGGATCTTCAATTGACAAATACCAATACCATGACAAAGACCCTTGACACTAGAGTCCTCCCAACACTGAGTCACTAGCCTCCTTAATGCTCTTCCTCTTCCCTTTCTCAGCTTCCTTCTCAAACTTCTCTTCTTGACTTCCTAGAGAATCTCGGTCTCTTCGGTCAACCCTATTCCAGAAACCCTAGAACAATCTTCGCTCCTTGATTAGTCTCTTTAAGAGAGAGAGACCTATATCACTTCTACTTGGCTTCCTCTTGCGAGATCCTTTACCCAAACAAGGTCACCTCAGTGCAGCAGCAAGTTCTTCGACCCTCTCTATATGCCTTTGGATCTGCTACCTTCGCATGTGGGAGAGTATACAAGCCCAAATCAGACTTCCCAAAAATATCCCTTCCTTCGCTATCCTTCCTTTGTCCTTCACTTCTATTTTCCAGTCTTTGTTCGCACTTATGATTGTAGGCTCTTCTTCACCGTATTACTTGCCTCCAAATGAGTGTTTCTATATATACATGTTGCCTCACATCCTTTAGACTGACATGATTACTTGAGGGGAAGCCGATATGATCTTCTAGGTTTCTTCATTCGTTGTAGGCAGACTTTAAGAGAGCCAGTGACAAGTTCTTGGAGGATGACTTTATATAGACAAGTGTGATCTTTACAAAGTGTAACATGAATTCATTACATGTCAATGACTTTTCTATTCTTTTATGACTAGATGAAAAAATTCCTAAAGGCTCTCAATGGAAGTCTTGACTCAAAAATAAAATTTCTTGCTCATTAAACCCATGATGCAAACATTACAGTGATTTCATTTTTCTTCTTTTCATCTCTTTACATAAAAATACAATTACATGTCATTATGAAGACCGAACCTAGTTACAATTTTCAACACAAAACCCCTAAGACACCTAAAATTCTATAGTTTGACCACTGTAACATGGATTTCCAAATGGGAGTCGAGAATGGAGTCTGTGAACAACTTTAGTGTTTCTATTTTCTGTAGGTTTCTCCATCTGTCCTCATGTGCCTTTCTCTGAAGATCCTTCTTGTGGGGTTGCCATGGTTGGAAGATGTAAATATCAACCATTTTCTGGATGAATACAATCAATCATTGAAGTTATTATCTATGGAGGAAACGATGTCCTTTGACCATATTTTATGCAAGTTTTTCTTACAAAATGTAGACACAAGCTTCTCTAAATGAGATTGAAAGTAATTAATGGGTTGTGGCCACACTTATCAAATTTTGGAGTTTATATAGAGGGTGCAGTGGCTAAGCTTGCATGTGACGTTATGTGGCCATATCTTAATATATCTTCGGATCCTAAATGTGCATTCAACGATATGGGTAGGGTGATCTGTGGAGGTCATTCTCTTTGGATCTGAGGATCCTCACATGGGGTTTTGTTCCCTTTCTTTATTTTGGTGCCTATAATCGTAGATATACCCACAAGTGTTATGATATCTTTATTAAACTTGAAGCTTAGACCCATGGATGGGGCAAGGGTATAGGTTTGAGTATAGATATTTTTCCTCCAGATCATCTTGTCTATGGATCTTCTCTTTGGCATCTAGATTCAAATATGGATAAAAGTCAGAAAGAAAAAGAAAAATATCAAATTTTTGTCAAGAATTTAAATGGGAAGGCTACAATCTATTGGATCTAGGGCACATATCTAGTGGAACAACTAAAGCTAAGCATCCAGAATGACCAAGGAATACCAGTAACCCATCATGTTTTGATATATGGAGGGAAAGTTCCAACTCTAAAGATAACAACTCTAAAGGTAAAATCATACTTTGCTAATCTACAATCTAAGAGTCTCATATGTTGATTTAATGGTTTTTGGCTGAGACTTTGAGATTTATATCAGTGAGTGTACTCTTCATGGACAACAATTTGTGATATCTACTTGTGCTTGAAAAGTTTCTTCATAGTAGAATTTTATACTCAACAAGATATATAAAAGTTTCTAAACGAAGGTCCATGGTTTTTGGGTAGAGCTGGGATTTTGGTTACCCCATGGTTCCCAGAGTTTGATGCAACAAGCATGGTGGTAACAACGATGCTAGTTTGGGTGTGGTTTCCAAATCTCTCTCTTCCTTTATGGCACCATAAAGTCTTGGAGGATATTGGAACATTTTTGTCAAATGCAAAAAAATTGGATCTGACAAAACAACAAAAATAATCTTTACATTTGCTAAGATATGTGTAGAGATCGACCTTATCAAAGGTTTTCTTGATCATCTTCTTTTAAAACATGAAAATTTTTAGTGGACATAGGTGTTAGATTATGAGAATATGACATTTAGATGCCAAACTTGTTTTCAAATAGGTCACTTTTTGAATACTTTCTCACAAGCAAAAAATACCCCCAAAAAGAAAAAGAAGTGGGCCCCTAAGCCAAGGAGATGACAATTTCTTGACACTTCAAAAGACAAAAAGAAAAAAAAAATAGACCCAACCTGGCAATAAATCAAATGGAAAAATGAAGAATCATAATTTTGGAAATTATTTTTTGATGAATCTAAATCCAATGATGGAGCAGGAGCAGGATGCATATTAGTTAGCCCAAAGGGGGAAAAGACTATGTTAGCATGCAGACTTGAATTTGATTGCACAAACAACATTGTTGAATATGAAGCACTAGTTCAAGGTTTGTATAAGGAAATTGGCCTTAATATCAAACACCTCCAAGAATTTGGAGATTCAAAAATTGTAATAAAGCAAGTGAGAAATACTATACATTGTTTATTAGGACATTTGAAACACTATCAATCGTTAGTCCAAGACCTAACCTCTCACTTTATAGTGTTTAATATTTCCCCTATTCCAAGACTCCAAAATTCTAGTGCCGATCTTCTAGCTAATGTCACTTCCAAGCTTATTCCACTAGAGGATTATAGCCCTGATCGATTATCCATTGAATTGATTTTTAGGCCTTCTATTCCCAATAATATCACCAACTAGAGAGTCTTTAATAACGATCTAGATATCATAAGCTTCCTCACTTCAGAAGGCTCTTATGATGACCAACATGATAACCAACTTAAACAAGAAATAGTCAATAACGTTATACCAAAATCTGTAGTTAAGTTGGAAGATTTATATGACTGCAAAGACAGATTTAAATGACCCACCAATTCAAAACTTCAGAGTTCAACTCTGAGATTTGAATTGATTAATATTGGGACTAACCTAAAGCCTCAAAATATTAATCTAGGTCTTGGACTTACGTCAGACGAAAAATCAGCCTTTATAGGTTTGTTGAAGAGGTACAAGAATGTCTTCGCATGGAACTATGAAGATCTTAAGACATATGACACCTCTATTATTCAACATATTATTCCCATGACATCTGATGAAAGACCTATTCAATAGAAATTAAGGAAGATCCATCCTAATTTAAAAAGTCAGATTAAATCTGAATTGAGTAAACTGTTGAAAGCCAAGATTATTTTTCCTGTCAGACATTCCCGATGGGTCTCCAATCTTGTCCCAGTCAGAAAAAAGAACGATGATATTTGGATATGTATAGACTTCTGCAACCTCAATAAAGCTTGCCAAAAGGACAATTTCCCATTGCCCCCTATGGAACAGATATTGCAATCAGTTGTAGGCTCAGAAGTAATGTCTTTCATAGATGGATTCTCAGGTTATAATCAGATCTTAGTACATCCAGATGACTAGCTGAAAACTACATCCAGGACAAAATGGGGCACTTACAATTATCAAAAGATGCCATTTTGACTGATTAATTCAGGTACCACTTTCCAGAGACCCATGGACATAGCCTTGAAAGGTTTAATAAACAAATCAGTAGTAATCTACTTAGATGATATAACTGTATATTCTAGAAAGTGCAGTAATCATCTATGGGATTTAAAGAAAATCTTCGAACGTTGCCAAAGGTATGGAATTTCTCTTAATCCCAAGAAGTCTTTTTTCATGTTAAGTGAAGGAAAGCTCCTTGGATTCATTGTGTCCAAAGAAGGGATTCATATTGACCCTGACAAAATTAGAGAAATCTTTGAAATACCTTTACTGCATAGCAAAAAATCAATGCAATCTTTCCCAAGTCAGATAAATTTTGTTAGAGATTTGTCCCTGACTTCTCAAGAATTGTTTTACCCCTTCAATCTATGATAAAGAAAAATTATCTATTTAAATGGGGACACTCAGAACATGAAGCCTTTAACTTGATCAAACAAGAAATCATAAATGCCCCATCTTTAGCAACGCTGAATTTTTCAAATAATTTCATTTTATATACTTTCGCTTCTGAGAAATCATATGCAACCATATTAACACAAGTAAATGAAGAAAAAGCTAAAGCCCCAATCTCTTTCTTTAGCTGCAATTTGCAGGGCGCTGAATTGAATTACTCGGATGTTGAAAAACAAACTTTTGTTGTTTTCAAATGAATAAAACACTTCAGACCTTTTTTCCTCAAAACCCACACCAATGTAATAGTACCATTTTCAGCAGTGAAAAATATGTTAATACAAAGGGATGTAGGTGAGAAAAGAGAAAATTGGGTTACATCTCTGCAAGAATATGACATCGAAATTAGACCAGCAAAAATTGTAAAAGGCCAAGGTTTTTGCGGGATGTTGGCAGGGGCATCAATTCTATTAGCATTACATCATTCAGGTGATGATGTACAAGTCTATGAGGTAAGCCTTAACGACACTAAGTCAAGATATGTCGATATCATATTTTACTTGAGAAATGGATATGCCCCAACACAATTAAATTACATAAAGAAAAGGGTCTTAAGATTAAAAGCTAAATAATATCAAATTGTCAATGATGTGTTGTTTAGAATAAATTATGATTATGTTTTACTTATATGTCTTGAAAAATCTGAGGCAGAGAAGGTGTTGCAGGAACTTCATGATGGACTAGCTGGCGGTCACTTTGGAGGAGATACCACCGCACATAAAATCTTGCATGCTGGCTATTACTGGCCAACATTATTCAAAGATGCACACAGTTATGTAAGGAGATGTAAAACTTGTCAGACAGCTGCTGGAAGACAGAGGAAACCCACATTACCATTACATCTAGTCAACATTGACCAACCATTCGAGCAATGGGGATTGGACATAATAGGTGAGATTGTTCCTCATTCTTCTAAGTAGCATAGATATATCCTTACAGCAATTGATTATTTCACCAAATGGGTGGAAGCAATTCCACTCAAGGTAGCCAATTCTGAAAACATTATTGAATTCATAGATCAATTTATCATTACCAGATTTGGCCTGCCATCTGCCTTGATGTTTGATAATGCATCTTATTTTTCAGGCAATGCTATGACAAAATTTGCTCTTAAAAGAGGTTTTAAGCTTAAGTACTCTGCTAATTATTATCTACAAGGAAATGGGTTAGTTGAATCCACAAACAAGAATCTCATTAGGATTATTAAACGAACTATTGACCAAATCCAGAAGAACTGGCATAAGTCTTTGATGTTTGCTCTATGGGCAGATCGAATAACTCAAAAAGCCTCCATTGGCACTTCTCCTTTTAATTTGGTCTATGGGAAAGAAGTCATCTTACCTACAAATGTAGCTATTCCCTCTTTAGCCTTAGTTCAGTTCATTGAAGAAACTCCTTCCTCATCTATGCAAGTTAGACAGTTACAAATACTTAAGCTTGAAGAGGAAAGAGAAAAGGCCAGAATCACACATGCACATCATCAACAGTTAGTTCCTTTCATTCAAATTTTTTAAGTTAAAAATATTTTCAACTCGGAGACCTAGGATAAAGCCCATGAAAAGAAAGATAAGCATACTAAGTTCCAACAAATGTGGCTTGGCTTGTTTTAGATTGTGGAACAAATAGGCCCATCAACTTTTTTATTACAAGATTTATCTGGTAAGAGAGAATCTCTACCTGTTAATGGGCAGATTTTAAAGAAATACTTTCCACAGAAGATGATTTCTTCTGTTCACTGTATATTATTGGCTCTATTTTATTTTTAGAAAGAATAATACAAGTTGAAAAACATTTACTTTTGGCTTTACAAATGTTAGTCTCTTTTTAATTTTGACTTTTCGCTTGTGTAAGTAAGATTGTTATGAAAGGAAAGCCAGAGGACTTCATTGGTGAAATTCACCCACCTTCCGGGGGTGGAGGTCAAGAGGGAAAAATTCGAAATCTAGGGTTCATAGTAGTCGTAGAGGCAGCGATCTATGGAGGGGCGCAAAGGAGGGAGCTCCACTCCCTCCTTCAAGCAGGTCGTGATTAGCAAGGGGAAAAACCTATGGAATATGATAGAGGACCTGCAAAGGGAAGGAATAAGAACTGTGAAAAGGAACAAGATGGACAGGAATCCAAGGAGAATAGTATTATTAAAGAAAATGAGGAAGAAGACAAGGAACAGGGAACAAAAAACAAAGCACACATGGGCCCATGTAAGCCCAGAGCTGTTGTTACTCCCAGAGTCACGTGCCTACTCTGCAAGAGTACAGGGACCATATGCAAACCTACGCAATCATTTGCAAATTCATGGGTGTATGGCCCACTAAAAAAGCCTTACAAATGTGGATAAAATACCATTGGAAGCCAAAAGGAAGTATTGATCTACACTTGGGTTCGAAAGGTTTCTTCACCGTAGTTTTTGCGAACATTGAAGACAAGGACAGAGTTTTTGAAGGTGGGCCTTACTTCTTTGCTGCTGCAGGTCTCTATATGAGACCTTGGATCATGAACTTTGTTCCCGAACGTGAGACCTTTACTTCAGTCCCGGTTTGGGTAAGGCTCTACTCTCTTCCACTTGATTATTGGCAAACAGAATCCTTAACAGCCATAGGAAATAAGCTAGGACGGTTTGTTAAAGCCTCTGAAGCCACCAGGAGGGGAAAGTATACTTCCTTTGCTCGAATATGTGTGGAGATGGACCTCTCTGGAGCTCTTCCAGATGAGATAATTTTGGAAGTTTATGATGAAGAATGGGTTCAAACCATAGACTATGAACATATTCCATTCAGATGCCGCAAATGTCATGAACATGGGAACCTATTTAGGGATTGCCCTCTCACTAAAATAGAGAATCAGAGTAAAGCGAAAGCTGTGAAAGACTCCGAAAGCTTTCACAAAGTGGCACACAAAGGAAAAGGAAGCAAGAGGGGATCAAAGGCTCAGAAATTTGAAGAGATACAAACCAGCCAAAACAAGTTCCAAGTCTTGGAAGTGGAAGAAGAAGTTGACACAGCAGAACAGACGAAGGGGGAGGAATTAATGGAAGAAGAGAAAGAAGAGGACAAGGAGAAAACACCAGATAAAATCCTGCAGACAGAAACGACAGGGAGAGATACAGAAATAGAAATGGATCATGAGATGACCCATAGTGAGATGGAAACAGAGGACCAAGAACTTCAGGCGATTCTTGAGAAAGAGAATCTTAATCTGGAAGATTTCTTGTCTCAAGGAACTAAAGGAGGGATAGACTCTCTACCTCCAGAGGAGTTCAATAAAGTCCAGCAACTATATCTATGGAAAACCCAAAACATAGGACCGGAGAGGCAAAGAAGCAAGGAAAAGCAGAGCAATGAAGGGGTAAAAACGGCAAAACCCATACCTGGATTAGCACCCAGAAACCCAGGAAGAAAAAGAGGTCAGAAAAAGCTGAATGAGTTATTAATGGAATGTGGAAAGCTCATGATAGACTCAGGTAAGATGAAAGACCTAACCAGCTACTCCTTTACCAATCTTTAATAATGAAGTTTACTTCTTGGAATATTAGAGGTCTTAATAGTAAAAGAAAGCAGAGATTGATTAGTAACAGAATGAAACAAATAGCTCTGGATGTGATCTTCATCCAGGAAACCAAATGTTCCATTCATAGATTAAAAGAGATCAATAGTAGATGGCTCAATAGTTATGAGTTCCTGGAAGTCAAAGCGGAGAATACAGCAGGAGGTATACTCACCCTTTGGAATCCTAAGAAAATAGAAATTTTAGATGCGGAGGCATCTCGAGACTATCTTTCTGTGGTCATCCAGCCGGTAGGAGACAAGGAAACATACCTAATCACAAATGTGTATGGACCTCAAAGACTGGAAGGAAAGCTAAAATTTCTTGATTCTCTGGAGGAACTCAAGGACAGACATGCAGGCATGCCTTGGATACTGGGAGGAGATTTTAACATGATTAAATCGCTTTCAGAGAAAAAAGGTGGAACAAGAATTCAAAGTAAAGACTCTCTGAAGTTTCAGTCTTTTATAGATACTATGAAGTTAGTAGACATGGTAACTAGCAATGGAATGTTTACTTGGAACAACAAAAGACGAGGAAATCTCAGGTGGCTTAAAAATTAGACAGATTCATGATATTGGAAGACCTTATGCTCTATAATAAGGAAATTTCAGCATGAATCCTACCCTTTGGAGGATCTGACCACTGGCCCATTCTTCTGGAGGTGCAGAGTATTGGCACTCCAAGGAATAGACCTTTTCGATTTGAGAACATCTGGATTTCTCATCCAGATTTCAACAGTAATATTGCTAAATGGTGGTCAGAAGATTTGAACATTCAGGGCACCAGAATGTTCCTTCTTCAAAAAAGACTAAAACACATCAAGCTTAGGCTCAAGGAATGGAACAAGAATGAATATGGCAACATTTTTGTAGCCAAAAAGCAATAGAGGGTAAAATGCAGGATCTCAACCAAGTCCTTATCACAGACGGATTTGATGAAACCAGCAATGTTCAGGCAACCAAATACCAGCAAGAATGGGAAGAATTATGCAAACAAGAGGAAATATTTTGGAGGCAAAAATCAAGAGTTCAATGGCTCAAAGAGGGAGAAAGAAACACAAGTTTCTTCCATAGATCCACAATGGCGAACAGAGTTCACAACAGAATCTCAGTGATCAAAGATGAGAATGGCATTCTTCACAACTCTCATGCTGATATAGAAAAAGCTCTGGTCAAGCACTTCCAAGGTATCGCCAAAGAAACTTGTTATGACAGAGAGAACTCCATCAGAAACTTCACAAGACACATTCCTAGGCTAGTGTCCAGTGAGGACAATTTCAACTTCAACAAGACAATAACCAAGGAGGAAGTCAGCGAAGTGCTCAAAGAAATGCAAAATGGTAAAGCACCGGGCCCAGACGGTTTCAACGTTGATTTCTTCAAGGCATACTGGAGTACTGTTAAACAGGATGTTCTGAATGTGGTTGAAGACTCCAGGATGAATAAAACCATTCTGAAAGCTCTGAACACTTCTTTCATTGCACTTATCCCCAAGCAGGAGTCTGCTCAGACTCCGGACAAGTTTAGACCAATAGCTTTATGTAATGTAGTATACAAGATAATATCAAAAGTGATAGCCAACAGACTCAAACCTCTCCTCCCTTCCCTAATTTCGGAGGAACAAGCTGGTTATGTGGAAGGAAGACAAATTCTTAACAACATCATTCAAGCTCACGAGGTGGTTCATTCTCTGACTAGCAACCGAAAAGCTGGTATGATCATGCAATTGGACATTGCTAAGGCCTATGATAAAATAAGCTGGACTTATATCAGGAAAATACTCATAGCTTTTGGGTTTGATCACAATTGGGTAAGATGGATCTTGGCCCTGGTTTCCTCATCAAGTTTTTCTATTTTGGTCAATGGATCTCCCTCTGAAACTTTTCTTCCCTCTAGAGGCCTCAGACAGGGGGATCCACTCTCTCCCTTTCTCTTCATCCTCATGATGGAAGGACTAGGTCGGTCTATCAATCATGCCAAAGAAGTCGGCAAGATCAAAGGTCTCCAACTCTCTGACAGAGGTCAAGCTTGGACTCATCAACAGTTTGTGGATGACACCATGCTGCAAGGAATCCCCACAGTCAAAGAAGCTCATGCTTTCAAACAGATTCTCAATGAATTTGCCATGGCTTCAGGTATGGAAGTTAATCTTACCAAATCCAAGATTTTTTTCTTCAATACTAATGTTGCCATTCAAAAGAACATTGCTAAAATTCTGGGTTTTCAAAGAGATTCTCTTCCCTCAAAATATTTGGGGATTCCTCTAACTGCTAAACCTCTACACAAAAGCATCTGGGAGCCGGTTATCAACAAATTGCAAGACAAAATCAGAAAGTGGACGATAAGGTCCCTAAACCTGGCTGGCAGATTAGTGCTCACAAAGGCGGTTCTACAAGCAATCCCAATTTTCATGCTATTTTCCTCCTAGCCCCTAAAGGAGTTTTGCAGCTTATCAGAAACATACAAAGAAACTTTCTTTAGGGAAAGGGGGAAGCAAAGAAAAAATGGGCCTTGGTAGCCTGGGAAAAAATATGCAAACCTAGAAATCATGGAGGCCTAGGATTGGATGATCCTGAAACTTTAAGCAAAGCTCTAGGGGATAAATTATGGTGGCGATGGCTAAAAGAACCAAAGGCCCAGTGGGCTACAATCTGGAAAGAAAAATATGCCAGTTCATGGCCTAGTGAGGAGCATATAAGAATGGATGGCAATATCAAAGGATCACATATATGGAACAAGGCCTGGGATAATAGAGGTCTAGTGCAAGAGAATGGCTTCTAGGAGATTAGGGAGGGAAACTTAGCTCTGTTTTGGGAGGACAGATGGCAACAGGAACCCACTCTTTTAAGAGAAGAATTAAAGGAAATTAAGGAGGAGACATGTTATCACTCAGGTTGTTCCCTGCCTCCTGAAGGGAATACGACCAAGGTAACCACTAACCAATCTTGTAGTTGCAGATTGTAGCCAATCTGCAACTAGAAAGGGCTCTCTCTTTGTAATTTAGCTTTGTTTGGAGTATTTTAGGCTAGTTATGATGCACAGAGTTTGTTTTTTAGTTTGTTTGTTGGTGATATCAAATAGGACTAGGGTGCAAGTCAAAAAGAGTTTATACTATTGGGCAATGGAGTCAATAATGGTGTACTGCTGAAGGTGTTTCTTTGGTAAAGGCAATGCTATAGAGCAAGATAGGTAGTTTGGAACAATTTTAAAATCTGGAAATTTTTGGAATGTAGGCCAGTGGATGAAGGGCAGTCAAGAATCCTTGATCATGCTGGTAGAGGGAAGGTGCTTGAGTATTATCCAGGAGCAATTAAGAATTCCTAAATAGTATTCAAAATGAAGGAATTAGTGCAAACATGAGCAGTTAATAATTCATATTTATGACTAATTCTGAAGAAAACATAATTAATAGCAGAGATTGAACATAGGGTGCATTTAAACAAATCCCGAGCTATTATTTTTCTCTGTTACTAAGACTATGAATCATATATGATATTTTGCAAATACAGAAGACATAAACACAGGTTAGAGCAACTTATTGATCCATAGAAAGACACAAGAATTTTGTAGCAGTCCCCAGAACATTAAATCCACATTTAGACGGTTCAACAGTCGTGAACTTCAAACAGCCTTTGTATTAAATAGCTTGAGAATTTACAGCGCAGTCCAGAGAGAAAATCACCAACCCCCAAATACATATTATAGGGAGGTATTTATACAAACAGGGAGATACAAAATATCATGAAGATAAGTTCTGAAGTCATAACTTCCTTTACCAACTCTTAAGAAGAAGTAAATGAGGGAAATAAATGCTGCAGTAAATGTGTATGTGCTAGCTGTTCAATTTGTCAGAGATATTTGACCTTTTGCACTGAGTGAGTCAGCTGGTTGCTGCGTATTTACTATGCGTTTGTTGCCTTGATGTTGCTATGTTGTTGTCTTGGCCTTGTCATATGTGCTTGATTTTTTTTGCATTAACGAGCTGTAGTCATAATTTGACTTCTCATTTCTGATGTTTTTACTTTTGGACAGGTGGCCCGTGCTTTAGAGTTTGCTAACCTGTAGCTGACCAGAAAGGGAAATAAAAACAAAATTACCAGAGTAATATTTCCAGCATTCCTTGCCACCAGTCCTCTGTAGGCAACTGATGTCTTTGTATTTTTATCAGTGTTTCATCAGCTTCAGTATATCTATAAAAGTTGGGCTGGACTTCAAAAAGGTGGTTTATCTCATGTTCAATGTAGAAATTTTTTTCTAATTTTCATAAAGACTCTGTCCAGAGGGGGGCCCTGTTTCTTTTGAGGTGCTTGAGGATGTTGTAATGTGATTGGAGGCATATTTGTTTACCCTGTTGGCATATTTCTCATGTGATAGCAGTATTCTAGTGCTGGTTAATAAACTGGGTAGCCCTTTGCTTTGTAATGTTGCAAACTTTATTTTGAAGTCATGTATCTCTGCCTGCATCTCTTGGCATTTTCTTTCCAGAGTCTGCACAAAATTCCTTAGGTTCAACACCCTTTTCACTAGTAAGATGGTATCTGTCCTGTTCCTGATACCTATTGCTGCCAACTGCTCTTTGGTATGAGTGTTCTGAAATTGAATCATTCTATTGGCTTGCTCAGGCATATTTTCCTAATGATGCTCTAGTCTTTTGAGTTTCGAATTGAGCTAAGCCTATCAATTCCATTTGCTCATGTATAGTTTCAATTGATTGCCATTGGTCAGTAATGGATTAGCCAATTTTGGTCCACAAAATTTTCTTGATTTCAGCTAGAGTTTTACCTAAAGTAAGGTCCTTTCTAGCTCCTTTATTCTTTTCTCCAAGGCCTTTACTTCCCTTATCTTCTCTGCTATCATTCTTACCTCATTTTGGCCAGCTTTTCTTTGGCCTCTTTTAATTCTGCCATCTGTACTTCCAGAGCCTTTATTTCTTTCATCATCTCCTCCATACTCAGGCTGGCCTCTTGCTCTCTGCTGCTGCTGTGTAGTTGTTGTGAACTGTTGCTGAAGTTGAGGCTGGAGTTGAGGTACCTGCTATTGATGTTGGATCAGTAGGAGGGACTGCTGTGGTGACCGTAGGAGGAGTAGCTATAAGATGTGAGTTGTTTGAACTAGCTGAGAGGCCAACTCTCCCTGTCTTCCTTGCAGTGATGCCTCCAAGGCACTCTCTGTTTCTATCAGTCTTTTATGCATCCTCATGAGCAAGCTTACTACATCCTCCTCTTCTTTTTGTTGTGCTACTTTTGTAGTTTGAGGATGTACTGTAGCTGGCAGCTTGAGTTGTTTTCTGAGGGCTGCTATGTCTTCTTCTTTATTTTTGATCAAGGCCTGAATGCCCTTAGGATCCTTGGGATCATGTCCCAACTCCATAATAATTTCCTCCAAGGATTTGATTCTATTATCCTTAGCCATTGAGGAGGCCTTCTCTAATTCCAGTTGGGCAGAAGTATTGTGCAATGAATTTTGCAATCTGTGAGCCAATAATGTTGTGTCTGCCAAGGTAGAATATACCATTTCGCGATTTGTTTATGTAATTCAATCTGGTCCATTGGATGGATAAATTTGGAGAGAACTTCCAGATTGGTTATGATATAGTCAATAGCTGATTGTGGTTGCTGCGTTGTAGGTCTGAAATGACTGAGGGTCATTTTCCTTCTTGGATATCATAGGCTTCCATTAGCCTTTGTTGATTAGTGGGAGCCATTCTTAGCAATTGGTTATAGAGTTGGAACCTTACTGCTCATTTCTGGCCTTGATATCAGTGAATGCCTTCTTGATGTCAGAGCCCTGTTTGCTCTGTTCTGTCTTGGTGGATGTAACCTCCACACCGTGTTGTCTCTCTTGCTCTGGCTGAGAGGAGCTAGCTGATGCTTCCACACTTGGGGGAACTTACTGTCCAGCTGCCCCTCTGGCAATTCTTCTT